>JACDOX010000118.1:1884565-2169917 GCA_014549065.1 Cardinalis cardinalis
ATTTTATTTTATTTATTTAAAAATAATTTGAAATTCTTTTATTATTTATTTTATTGCATATTTTATTTTATTTTATTTTAAATTTTTTTTATTTCTATTTAATTTTTATTTCATTTTTATTTTAGAGGAGTAATGTTACATCTTCTGGTATCAGAAGGTTCAACTCATTCCTAATAGTGCTTTGAAAGACGAGAACAGGTATTTAACTTTATCTCCAGGCCTGCCCATACTTCAATAACATTGGTGTTTGATGGTAGTACTTGCTGTGCAGCAGGATTGTGGTCTGCCAGCGTCTCGGTCCAGGGTCTCAGTTGTCCAAGGAAACATTTATAATGGGAACATTTAAGATCCAGCTGATCTTTTAATGCTCTGCAGCAAATAAAAATGATGGGTGTAGAGCCTGGCATGTTTTTTAGCATTGTTGAAGTGCTGCATAAGGGATTTGGCTGCCTGAGTCCCATTAAGGTATATGGGAACCATACGGCCACATCATCAAGTACCACTTTAAAAATGTAGGTGATTCTGTCTTTAACAGAGCACAGGAGTTTGAAGCTGCTCAGTACTCCTCTTTTTTAACCTGTCTCAGGTCTTATTTTCTGCATTTAAGTAATGGAAATTGCTGTTGATAAAGAACTATCCTGCAGGCTGGATTCTGGGTCATACCCTGCTTGCCACGGCTTTAGTTTTCCCAGTACTGACTGTRTGGACACATCTTCTGCTGAAGTTCTTCTAACTTGTCATTTGGGGCACTGTAAACACATGGCTTGGCTCTGTTCTAAACATTATTTAGTAGATTTATAGGATTTATTGGATTTATTTACACTCCTCTTGAAGAGTAGAGGCAGGTAAATGGTTATTAGCTGAGGATTCTTTCTCATTTGCAAGCTTCTGAAGCCTTCTGAAATTTAAGCYTCTGGTGTCCCTCTGCTTCTCCTGACTACAATGTGTTATTTAAAGGTTTTATTTCAGAATTGCTAACCAAATTTTAGAAAGACCTTATCCCTTGTGAGGCACAAGGACAAAATCTCTTGGTTATGACATGGGATGGTCCTATGTCTTAATTTCTCTAATGTGGGAAGAAGTAAAGAAAAAAACCCCAGGAAAAATGGAGAACTTGGGTTAAAATATGGAGTGAATACTTCTTGCAGGTTTTCAGAGCTATAGAGAGACCCCTGTCACACGTGCCCTGGGACAATACCCATGTAGAGGCCTTTGGCTGAACCTGGATGGCTGCTGTCACCAGGCAGGGCAGTGGGATCACCAGTGCTCAGCTTTGAGCTAATCCAGTGGAGGTGACAGCTTGAAGGGGCCCGAAGAGATTAAAAAGCCTGCAGAGGTGAAGGTGTGCATATCTATATCTATATATCTATCATCTATCTCTATATACACATGTTTTTCAAGGTGCATACCATCTGGCTATCAAAGCATCTCCCAGCTGGTTCTGTTTATCCCACTTTTGCACTCTCCAGTATTGTATGAACTGACAGAAAAAACCAAAACCAAACCTTTAAATAAGCAAAGAACAAAAGAGAGAAAAGAAAATGGGAGGAGAGGATAAAAGAGTATAACCAGAGAGGATGACTTGCACAAACTGCATTCAAATTGTTTCTCTTAATTTCTACTTATTCCCTGACTCCTCTCACGTGGATTCCTTAGAAATTATGTTTGGGATCTATTTGTAATTTTTCCTATACAGATATCTGTGTTTACACTGCACTGGAATATTGTAAAGCCTCTTTCATGATCCAGACACTTTTGTGCAAAAGGTATCTATGAGCAAAACAAACACAACTTTCAGAGATCCTTTTTGCATAATTGTGATTGTTCCTACTCATAATTCTTTGTTTCTGAGAATTATAGGGGCATAAACACCTTTGCACTTTTTTTTAACATAAACTGAAATGTTTAGCTGGATGCATTTTAAACCTGTTTTTGTAAGTAGCTGAATGTGCATAAGACTGTTGGCATATCTGTTCTGTGTACAGATATGACTCTTGCACACATGATTTTACAGCTGACAGGAGGGTCTACCAGACATTTAATGCATAATTGTTAGAAAGGAAGAAAAGGAGGGGAAAAAAAAGTTGAATTCCCCTAAATTCCTTTGAGTGTCTTCTGAACATAATGACAGCCTCACTGGCCTGCAAGGACCAAAAACCTGCCAGAGAGACCTCCAGAGACAACACTTACTTCATCCTCTGTCATTCTGMACAATCCTTTATTTTTGTCATTTCTGGATACCACAGAGACCTCTGTTGCTCTTTGCTCCCTGTCCCACTGTCTGCCTTTTAATTTGCAGTCATCTGTGCCAACCCAGCTAAATTCCTGCTTGACATAGCTGAAACTTGGTTGCAACAGCAGGTTCTCGGAAATGCCCAAGACAATGGACAAATGCTCCAATTCTCTCAGCATCTGTGCTAACCTTGAAACTCTACCTGGTAGGCACAGTGCAATCAAAAACTAATCAGTGAAATCAAGCTGAGATTTAGTCTTGGGAGCTAATAGGATAAAAAAAAAGATGACTGTGCAAATATGTTTGGACTTTCAAGGAGGAAGATGCACAAAGCCATCCTTAATCATCAGTATCTCAAAAGAGTTGTGATAGGAGTACCTGGCAAAGCCTGTCAGCATCTGTGTTAATCCAGTTAATTAGCTGGAAAGGACAAACTCCTCTGGAAGCACCTATGTGATGGGCAGGCTGTCTTCATCTTTCATTAGGATGATTGTTTCAAAGGTTGCAGGAAAAATGGTGCCTGTGTTGCTTTAGATCTTTCCTTTAACATGCTGAAGCTGGGGCATGTCAGAGGGCACATGGGGCTGGGAGGGTAGCACGGGGCAAAGAGCACCCAGACAGCTTCCCAAGGAAGCAGCCTGATAGGGAGACAGRAGCTTGAGCTGCATCCTACGCAGTCTGTGTGATTTTCCTCTCCCTCCTTTACTGCCTTGCTCTTTCAGCAAGGAAAAAAAAAAGAAGAAAAAAAGAAAAAAAGAGAAGGGAAAAGGCTGCAATGTGTCACAAAGGAACAGACTGGCAGACATCTGCCTCTTGCTTTATTTATTTATTTTTTTTTTTACAAAAAGGAAAGGGTACAGAGCCAACTCCTCACTCCAGAGCCCCCAGTCCCTTAACAAACCAAATGGTGGCTGTTGGCAGGGTACTGACAGCTTGTTAATGAAGGAATTCTTGACAAAATGACAACCTGTGTGGGATGTCATGTGAAGCTGAATCCTCCCACAAACCAGTACTAAGTAATTAGGTGGTGGTGAAAATAGCAACTAACTACTGTTGGGGAGAAAAGAAAAGGGGAAAAAAAAATCTCCTAAATTAATTATAAAAGCAGTTCTCATTTGAATAGTATCCCTTTTCCCCTTCCCTGAGAAGACGCAACAGTTTTYCCTGAACTGCCTGCATCTCTTTCAGTGGGCCAAAGGGTGCATCTCAAAAGGCTGAGCCTGATGACTGTGAATTCAGTGCTTTTTTCTCTGCAAATATGACCAGCAAAGGCAGCCCTAATGAAAACCAAACAAAAAGCTGTCCACTGGGGCTGCCCCTATTGCTCCCCAAAATGGCCCTGTCTGGTTCACCTTACTCTGTTTTTCCTTTGATTTTTGTCTGATTGCTTCAGGCAGGTTGGCCTGTCTGCTGACAGCTGCATTAGGTTCTAAACCCCTGGGAGGAGRCTGGGTGAGGAACCAGCCGAAGCAGAGTGCTTGAGTTACAGAGTGGGTCTTGCAGAAAGACACATTTTTAAACAGTGTCTCACCAACAGCAGCATCCATGTTCATGACCGTGGCATCAGTACCAGGAGCCAGAGCATTGGCTAGTAGCAGCTGAAGCCAAATCTGTGACTTGTGGTGAAATTAGGTTTTTTAGTTTGGCTCAATACAAAGACACCATTCTCCACTGTGTCTTGAACAGCAGCTCATGATAATTTAGCTAAATAGTTCAATAATATRGAGCATAGGAGTTTGTACAAGAAGGAAAATAATGTATTGCTTTATAAATGTTGATTTTTTTTCCCTCTCAGAGGCTGAAAACTTTGGGTCAACTGTAATGTGCAAAAAGTAATTTAAACTAAAAAATAAAAAAAGGGGGAAAAGTCAGGGAACTTTGAGCCTTTTTTTTGCCCTACATGAAAGCCAGAATTTTGAGAAATTCAGCTAACTTTGTTGTTTTGTGCTCTTAGAGTGTTTGGTCTTTTCCCACCTTGTTTCTTGTAATGACCTTTACTTTCTGCAGTTGTAGTCTTACATAAACAATACAGACTGAAATGAACATTCTGTGCCTTCTAGTTTTAAAATAACGTGGAGAAATTAAGAGCTTACAGACTTTGAAGACACTCAAAGAACTTTATCTACAAAAAGAACTACTTCATCTCAAAAAAACTTTAACTTATCTACATTTTCAATTYCTCATTACTTTTTTGTTTTCAATGGGCCTCACTGATTTTCTTGTATCTCATCTATTATTCAGGTAAATTTGCTCCCATTTGTGGCTTTTGTAGTCAAGCTCTGTTTAAACATTATGAAAGCTACAAAAAAATAGCTTCCTGAGGAATAGTTCATTGATTCTTGAAATAGATGAGTAATAAAAGACCTATACATTTAATTCTATTAAAATTTTTTAGAAGGAATAGTGATTGATTTAGTTCTGGTTTACTGCATGAGGTCAAGAATAGACATAAGAAAGAACATTTTAAAGGTTAAAGGCTTCATTTTAGRGGGAGCTGTGAAGACATCTAACATTTCAATAACCTGTTGTACCAGAGAGARGCAAAAGCCAGGTCAGGAATATTTTATTCTTTCCAAGTATACAGATAGAGCTATGAAAAAATTGTTTATGCTGCAAGTAGACAAATTTGTTTTGCTTGTATTATGTGCCTTAAATTACTGATTATTTTTTTGAATGACTTCTCACCCTGCTCAGTTCTCAAAGAAGGCAAAACAGCTTTTGATCTTGGATAATTACATTGCTCAGTAGCATTGGCAAATTAAGGATGGAACATAAATGAATGCTTCAGAATTTGAACAGTCAGAATCTTTTTTGATGTGAAAAAGTACATAAACACTGATGATGAAATTTTGGCCCATCCAAATTTATGAATGCGTGTTAGAGTTGGCTAATAGAATCTTACTTTAAACAGATAAAAAATGTGACTGAAATTCATTTGGGTTTCATTTCTAGCATCTGGATTAAAGCTTTTGGAGGTATTCTTATGATAACAGGATCAAGAAATTACTCTAGAAAACTATTATGCCATGCACGAAGCAAATACATTCATTGGTGTGGTTAAAAGTGCAGATTGTGAGGTCCTTTCTTCTTGGGAGGATTTACTCCATGTTCTGGCCCCTAGAAAGGACCACAGGATGCTACCAATCAAAGGAAAGTATATGCAAATACAAACAAAACAAGGCTTGTCAGATGCYGACTATATAAAAAAAAGTAAATATTGCAAAATTAGTCACAGAACTTATTAAAATCTGGACTGGACTGTAGAGAATCATCTTTCCTTTGTGCAAGTGCATACAAGGCGCTGTAATAAACTTTCCCACAAATGGGAAGGCAAATGTATATAACCCCTTTGTGCTTGTGGTGGCAGTTTAGGGCTGGCTGGGTGATACTGAATCAGGAAGAAGTTAATTTACAGTGAACAGGATTGCTTGTGTTACTGTGCTCCTGGGGTCAGGTTCTTTGCTTGTAGACTCAGAGTCAAATATTAATGCTACCACTGATTTGAAATTCTCAGTTCTCAGGGAGATGCTGTGATCTGTCCTATTCATAGATCTTGACCTCCCATGTTTGGTGTCTATGGAGAAAGAGGAACTAGCATTGGCTTTAGTGGAAACTGCTCTCTTGTAGAATAGGTAAGAGCTCATCACTGCTACAGAATGTGACTGTGAGTGGGGCTTGCTCCTCTGATATGCTAAATAAAACACATACTTTATGACAAGCACTTTGCAGGATTCAGCCTCAGCATGCTCGGTCTTTTGTTGTATCAAAGTCTCAGAGAGGAGCAGAGAACTTCTTGGTCCAGGGCTATTTGTCCAGAAGCAGTCTGAAATGTAAGTAAATTCCAAGTAACTGCATTAGTGAGACAGCTGGAACATCGTCAGCAGAGACAGACTTGTGCAAGCAATGTGGACTCTGCTGAATTTACTTGCATAGGATTTGTTCAGCTGCTGAACAACAAGAATGTGATGTGATGAAATCTCTATCACGCTTCCATTTATTTTAATAAATCTGTACATTTCTTGTGCTAACTGAAATAAAGGGAGAAGGCTTTTCAAAGCCTGACAAAGTCTGCCTATCAGTACCCCTTATGCATGGACTTCTGTTATGCTCAGGTGCTCAGAAAGGCGTCGAAGGTGCAGCACAGTAAGGATAATTTTCAAAGACATTGCAGAATCACTGAATCTTCTGAGTTGAAAGAAACCCACAAGGATCATCAAGATCAACTCTTAAGTGAATGACCCATACAGTGATTGAACCCACAACCTTGATGATAGGAGCACCATGCTCTAATCAGCTGTGCTAATCATCTTAGGGATGAGGAAGTGTATATCACTCTGCCTTTAAGGATCCTACTGTTAGATTTCATGTGGAGTAACAATAACCAGTTGAAATGGTAGTGCCTTAAACATGCTTGCTTTTGTGGCATTGCAAAATTAAGTTTAATATTAACAAATTGGTTATGTAAATTTTGTCTAATCAGTAGTAAATCTTATGATTCTTTCAGAGCAACTGAGCATACATAATTCTTTCCTGTTTCATGGGATCTGCCAGTAGTACTGAATACTTGGCAATTTTGCAAATGAAATTGTTCAAATAGGTGCTGAGGTAAGGCCAAGGCAGCTCTGTTTCAGTGAGTGATTTTGAAACTCTTCACCTGATATTTGTCCTGTAAAGAACTGAGAAAATGTGGTGCCAGCGTGTAGCACTTTTGTGTATCCTTCACTTTCAGCATCAGATCTTGACTTGTCCAACATTTGTGTTTGTTATAGTTTCACAGTCAGTGAGCTCTCCTTGTGAAGGCTGACAGCTAAGTGTCTGAATTACAGCCTGCAATTTGAGTTTGCTTAAATCTAATATTTTCTGTASTATACATAAGGAAAGAGCAGCATTCAGTAAGCAGCTTCCTTCCCCTAAGCATTGTTTAGAGACTCTGCAGGAAGAGCATTTGTGAATTTTAGAACAGAACTCTGCTTTCTCTGTTTTGATTGTGTGAACCAGGAAAAACCCCAATAACATCAAGTTTCCTCCTTCCTCACCAGCCAGCACCCAAACAATTGCTTTCCCACCAGGGCTTACCAATTCCAGCAGCTGGTGATGGCTGAGAAAATTGTAACCTGRTATCTGTCCTTCCTGTACAGAAGGACAGATATTATTTATCTCCCCACCACATGGCCTCAGCCATGGGTACATAGTGCCACATGTGGTGACAACCTGCTCCTTGACAGCGTTGTCTTGGCATAGTCYGGGTGCTACCATGAGGCAGAGCCTCACTGTCTCAGTGAAAGCAGATTTTACTRTTGTGCAGAGGTACATTGAGGAAAGATACAGATGAAGGAAGCTGCACCAAAAATGCGCTAAAAATGCCACATAGGCAAGTGGTAATGCTTTACACAGCTTCCAGAAGAGTAATGGCCCTGTGTGGTCTGGTTCAGGGCAAATTTGGGAGAGAATCCCCAAAGGGGCTCCTCTAGGAAAGCAGATTCAATTGGCTCCTCTCTCAACTGGTTTGGGAGAAAATACCTCTTTGGAGAAAAGTGGAAAAAACCCCTGTTTCTTAAACAATAAAACCTAAACAATATTAAACAATAAAACCCCTTGCTGGTCCAAAAGAGATGACAAACTGAGGAAGTCCCCTCCCTGGGTTGCAGTTCAGTTCACTCAGTCTCTTATCAGTCCCTCTGGTGCTGGAAATGTCACAGGACAGGTCCAGCCCGGCGGGCCCCAGATGTGAGCTGCTGGTGCACTGCTGGGCGTTCAGTCCAGAGCAAGTTTGAACAGGTCCAAAGAAAAGGGAAAAAAAATCAAAAGTCCAGGGAACTTCTCTGCCTCAGCTAGCTAAAACTAACTAAAAGCAAAGGAGAGCTCTGTCCCGCTGTATGTCCATCCGCAGACAACACAGTCCAGGAGCAGGAATGTGGAGGAGTGAGTGCAGYGTCTGAAAACAAACTGCATGCTTCTTCTCTGCCCCCTTCACTCTCTGGAACRAGTCTTAAAGGTGCAAAACTTATTATTCAGCATAAACAGAACAAGACAATCGGGGATAAAAGCATCATATAGCCAACCCAGGACCCTGTGTTAAATTGCTGTTATACTGTTTGAAATAATTTACAAAAGAAATTGAGAAACTAAAAGGCAAGGCAGAAGAGGTAAAGGAAACTGTCCAAGAAGACTGCAATTAAACTATGGGAATTTTTGGCTCAGGCATATAGTCAGCTTGTCAGACCCTGATGCCTGATTATTATTATTTAAAGTGAAATGTATGTTGGCTTCTTCACTTTATTTATTCACTTTAATCACGTCACAGTTCCCTCTACTCCATGGCATTGCTGGTGGACACTTGATTCAGAATTTGGAGAAATTTTGATCCCAGAAATGGCTGAATAACTATAGATCTTGTTCAGGTGTCATTTCATAGCTGTAGATTCTCTGATTTAGACCAGTGGACATTCTAGGCTAGCAAAAACAAAGCTTGTTTATCAGGCTGTAATATATATATGGAAAAATAGGTGTTGCTGCATTGCTATTAGGATAAGAGCTGGGGCTAGGAGATGTTTGCTCTGTCTCAATAGCAAGCTATCAATATTCTCAGCAGCATTATTAGTATTTATTGAAAATCTTTTGTAAAGCACTGCAAGTTTGCACAGAGGTAATTTACATCACATAATTAGAATGCCTAAAACCATATACAGAAGCATAGGYGCTACTAGTGCCAAGTACTTGATTGTATTACATTGCAATGCTATTCTAGGGGGATTATAGCATTTTCTGTCACTGCTGATTGCATGGCAACAAAAAGAGGAGTTTTTACACACATTTCTCTGTCTGACAGGTTACAAGTTCTAGGCTGTGTCTCCAAATTAGCCTCATCCTGCACAGCCTAGATGATACTGTCCAACAAAATAATATGCAAGTGACAATGCCACAAAATGTTGAACCTCTTGTTTTGCATAAACTATTCTCTTTAAAATAAAAATGGTTCTATAAAGCATCCATATATACACTAGTCACTTTGCTTTTACCAGTGTGCAGTTTTGAAACACAGTATTGTCAAATTCAGCCACATTTAATGGTATTTATTGATTACATCTTATCATAAGACARTCTTCCCCATTTTAAGGAATTGTTCCATTGGGTGAGCTGTGAAAAGATCTGGACATTACCAAACTGGTTTTTGTCTACACCGACAAATTTAATTTCAGTTCCATATACTGTGAAACTTCCTATTTGTTCAATAGGAAGATGTAGGTCTGTATGGTGTAGGGGGATAGAATATAAGAAAATAAAAATAGTGTAGAAAGTAATCTTACCCCTAAGGAGTTGCAGCTGGGCCAATTATCAAAGATTGGGAACAGGCCTGACTTTAACAGGCCACAGCTGTAACCAATGAGGAGTGCTATAAAAGAGTGGGTGAGCTGACTAAGAAGGGAACTGGAGTTAGTTGGCTTTTTTGTGAAGAAGAAACAGTTATTGCTYTGAGGAGCTGCTCACAAGAAAACACTGAGAAGGTAYGAAACTTTTGTGATATGGAGACAACAGTATGGTGTATGCAAATTTAGCATATGCTTAGGTTTAGATTGGATCTTGAGCCATGGAGTTGTGGCATCAATCAGCCCTTAAATTCATGTTGTGTTAGAGCCCTGATCAATACAGTGAGCCTGTTACAAACCTCACAGAATTCATTGGAGCAACAGTGAACTTGGTAGGCCTCTTCCACTACCCACTCAGTGGACTTGGTAGGCATCTACTCAGCTTCTAACTGAGCTTTTCAGCTAAGGCATAGGTCTGACCATGCCATAGGCCTGTGTCTTCTCAGAAGGGGAAGCTGGTAGCACTATACTTTGAGAAATTTGTTGCTTCCTTAGTGTACGTTAAGGAGTGACATCTGGTTTAATAGTTTATCTGCTGCACATGAGGAGTAATTTCCTGAGATGCTGAGGGGAACAAGATGAGACAGCACTGCCCCTGCAGTGGAGAGAACAACAGAGTGCATTTCTCCTCACATGAGAGCTGTTATATGTTGTGAAAGTCTCTGTGCTCCCTCCTTTTGCTTCTTTCTTAAGTAGTCWTGTGGAGGCCAGGCAAAACGTGGTGTTGTGCCTGACAGAAAAATGTTGCTGGGTCAGGCATGCGGATGATGCTCTCCRGGGCTACAGTTTCACAAAGAGCTAAGGCACAGAGATCCAGAAGCATTAGTAAGTGGGCCAATCAATACYAAATCCATTTTTCATCATTCATTCATAGGAAGAAAAGGGATGTCCAACTTAATCATTCCTTACAGAAAATAAACAGGCACCTTGTCAGCCCATGAGAAAAATCATTCAGTAATGCCAAGATAATGTTTCTAAACAACTGAGTGGATCAAAGGTGAAATTTAATTGATTATGTGTTAAATATTCTCCCTCTCTCCTTGTTTGTGACATAGTACTCCCTCGTATACACAGAGCGAAAATACCCAGACAGTAGGCTGAACAATTCTCTCCTTGTTGCCATAGAAATTTCAGGCGATTATCCAGTTCTGTGGCTGGATTGCTTCTAGAGACACAGATCCTTTTCACTTAAATTTTGTAAATCAGGCACAGCTCTGCTGAACTCAGGAATTTGTAGAACTAGTGTAAACAAGAGGAAAGTTAGTACAATAATAGTGATTATTTTCTTCTGTTGTCATTTTTCAACTAAGTGAAAGAAGTGATTGAATTTTGCACATAATCCTAAACACATTTGTTGTGGAAAAGTTCAAAATCCTGGGTGGACTGTTACACTATTTTAGGATTTTTGTTAATTGCTGCCAAAGTCATTGGAGTAGAACTTGGGTACTGCTCTAATTCATACTACAGTTGTATCATTCACAGAAAAATTYGCGTCTGAATGCGAAAAAAATATGGTAAGAGGAGAAACTAGAAGAACTAGAAGCATTGTAGCAAAACTACTTGCCTGGAGTCACAAACAGACCAAAGGCAGGGTAGGAGCAGKTGTCCTGTCTCTCTTGGTCCCATGCTACCAGACAATGCCTGTGAGTGTAAGAGCCATCCAGCAGGTAACAAGAAGGCAACACTTCATTAGTGGGTTTGCTTATACCAATATGCATCTGCCAGGTCTAGTTTGTARGCTAATATCCAACTGGGCATCCCAATAAACAGCCTATGACTGTGGCATCCAGCTGTGTTCTGCTGGCRCTGTGTTGAATTAATCAAGGTTTGGTTCCGTGTTCTTTGTGGGAAGGGGAAACTGTGAGAGTGGAAACAAATGAGACTGAGCTTCTTTTATGCCAGGCTTATGCATTTGCAACAGTGCATTTGACCCCTTCTCTGGACATCTCGTGCAACAAACCACTCCCAGTGCTTGCTTGGGAGGCAAACTCAGTGGGTAGCTGAGAGGGATATGTTCTGGTGGAGACATTCAGGGTCTGAGGCTCCCTCTAGGTCCAGCTCTACCATCAGGAGTTGAGCTGGCTCTTGGGACARCCCTGGCACAGCAGGTCTCAGACCTGGTGCTGTACTGAGATTCCAGCCCAGGCTTGCCAAGYGCATCATCAGCATCACATATGAGTCCTGCAGCTTTGCCCTTGCCTGGAAAAGCTCATTCCAGTGTAAATAAGAGAGTGCCTGAGAACAGCTGTGTTGGGGATCTGCAAATTCCAAGGATCGCCTTCTTGTTTGTACATGTAATTATGCACGCATAGTTTCAAATATGTTAATTTTGGCTCATTCCTGGCCTCCAACGTGGGGAACACGGAGTGTGTGATAGTTCCTAGAATTCAGTSTTGATTGTGCGTTGGAAGCAGTCACCTCCAAGGGCAGTGAGGCACATGGCACACAGCAAGACGTAAGTTGTTGTTTCTCTGAGCAGCATTAGTCTCCCATCTGTAAGCYGATTAGGCTCCCAAGTGCTAAGCCTCATGGGATGGCAGTAGCAGGGATATGAACCACTGTTACAGGAACCTTAAGTGGATCATGGACAAGTTGAAGTCAATCTCCATGGCCTACAAAAGCSTGGATCTACAGACACATGTTTTCCAGCCAAAAGCTCCTCACCAGATAACCATTCTCCAGGGATATTTTCTTTCTCTTTTGGATACTTATACTCATGGGGAGAAAGATTTGCCATATTACATCTTCCCTATACCCATCCTAGAGATAGGAACTTCTAACATCAGGGCATGGGTGGTGTTAGGCACCTTCCTTGTGCACTGTTATTACTTGCCTTTGTCTAGAAAAGTGATCCTGTACTATTTGCACTCTGCTCTTGCCTGGCAATAATTTCACAGAATTGATGGCTGAATGCCTGTCAATAACACTGCTCATAGATATTAATGCACTTCAAAGTCATTAAGATGCAGTCACCCCTGAATGAGCTTATGTTCTGTAGCCACACTTTGGAAGCACTATGGATTTTCACATTTGGACCATCTGTAAATACAGCAGCTCCATGACTCATGTATTTTTTTTTCCCTGTTTGAACTCAGAGAAAAATCAATCTGGCCCATCTGCAGCTGGACTTGTTTAGAAAATCTGATTGCCTTCCAGACACCAGCCACCATGCTCCAGGGATGCCAGTCTTTCCACATGCTAATTAACTGAGGACAGAAGAAATCATCACAAAACATTCCCATCTTTGTGCCTGCAGCTGTAAATTCAGAATTAAAGTAATTTGGGGAGAAATAATGTTGTGAAGTGTCACAGATTTGCAACTGCCAGTGCTCTTGAAGGAACCAGCTATGCCTACAACCATGCACTGAATATGATACTGAAATATAATATTCACTTGTTTAGTGACTTCTTTGTTCTGCCAAAAAAGCCCAGCAGAATAYGGGTCTAGAAAGCTTCTTCACAATTCAGATTAGAAGCTTGACTAGGGAATTAGAGATAGAGGGGATAGAAGTTAGTCAGGTATGGACCTTGTGTTGAACTAAGCCACTGAGAGTTATTGGCACTGTAAGATGTGCCAGGAGAAATGATAGAGGTGTGAGGCTCAGCTGCCAAATAAGGAAATCTAAATGAGCAATATCTCGAACTCYATAGATTTATGTCATACCAGCTGCCTGAAAGATACAAACGTTAGCTATTTGAGAGGAACCACATGCAGTAAAAACTTACATATTAAGAATTTTGTGAGATTGGCAACTGCTGCATGCAAATGGGAAGGTAAAGGATGTCCTTAAGGTTTTCTCAGTGATGATTACACTTTTGTTAGCTCTTATCTTTTACTGAAAGTCTAAAGATATGTGCTATTTTCCACTAATCCTTGGTGCTATAATAGAACAATCTCAGATTGCATAGTAAAGAACTAAAACAATGGGGAAAAATCCTAAAAACATGATTTAAAACATTCCCTATCCAGAAGATGAATGAAAAGAACTTAGCATTTTTCCTTTACCACAAGATTTGTCCTTCAACAAAAGTGGAAATAGCTACTTAGCTACAGGACTTCACTCATCGCAGTGGCTCTGAACTGTCTGTGGACTCCCGTTTACATCCACGCTGATTTCCCAACAGAAATCTTTGTGGGAGATGAGTACATTCAGGACAGTTACAAATCCCATTAGTCAGTCAGAGTCTTTCAATTGCCTGTAGTAGTTTTTGTATTAGTGATGTGAGCAGAAACAACAAGTTAGAAATGTCCACTCCAGTGTCTGGCTACACCAAAAATCTAATAGCATTTTTCTGCAGCAGCAAGTCCCACCCCAGTGACTGTTCTAGTTTTATCTGTTCCACTGAGCATAATAGGAGTGTGAAAAAAAAGCAGTTAGGAAAATGTCTTCTCCTTTTCTGTCTTCTAAGTATTTAGGCATGCCTGCATCACTGTCAGTTGAATGCTAGCTGTCTCAGTAATGAATTAGAATTCAGCTTCCCCTGAGTATTCTGCTCTGAACAGTTAAAAAAAAATTCTTTTAAAAGACTGACAGATTGAGAGCAAAAGCAATCCCAGAAGTTTTGTATCCACTTGACTTGTGATTCAAATCCTGGGTGTCTAGGTGGTTCAGACAGAACTTGCAATGCTTTTCATCCTTGTAGTTCCTGGCTCCTTGGGAATGTGTTACCAAACAACCTCCTGTTGCGTGGTTACACTGGTAAATGTGTGTGGTATCCCAAGGCTGGAAAGACAGCAAGGCTAGAAAACTTCAGATGGAATCTGGAATATTTCCGTTTACTGATACAAGGAGTCAGAGCACTCTACAGATATGTGGCAGTGGGGTCAGCTATCCATGAAARGTGGCAGAAAACAGTCAAAGTTTTAATGACAATCAGCAAGATCAATGTAGTGCTGGGAACTAAGTCCACAAAATCTGTAGACAGGTGTGACAGTGTTCACAGGGGTTCTTGGATGAGGYAAGAGATGAGAATGTTGACTCCATGTTCAGAAGGCTTGATTTATCATTTTATGATATATATATTACATTATAACTATACTAAAAAGAAATAGAAGGAAAGGTTTCCTCAGAAAGCTAAGCTAAGGAAAAAAAAAGAATGATAACAAAGGCAGCTGGCTCGGACAGAGAGCGAGAGCTCTGCCGTGAGTGGTCACCAAATCCAAACATCCACAGGAGACCAATCACGGATCCACCTGTTGCATTCCACAGCAGCAGATAACCATTGTTTACATCTTGTTTCTGAGGCCTCAGCTTCTCAGAAGGAAAAATCCTAAGRAAGGATTTTTCATAAAAAGATGTCTGTGACAGAGAGGAATTTCTGAAAGGCAGCATTGGTTGGCTCTTTTTTCAGAGGGAAGACCTGGTTACTCTTAGGAACTTGTGRATCCCCAGCCTTATCTGTTACAAGACAATACAAATCAGCTGAACAACAACATCTTGGCTTACTACTGGCTCCTGCTGGGTTTCTACTGGGAAATCTGGTAAAGCAAAAACTGTTTAATCAGCTTTCTGTGAATACTGCAGTAAAAAACCTAAGGATTAATTTCTCTGACTMTTTGCTTCTATTTCTGGTGTTGTGATCCTGAATGTTAATGAAATCATGCTATGCAAAACCAGCTCCTCTGCAGCTGTTTCAGCACCTGGGATAYTACAACAATCTCTTGAGACAGGTTTTACTATACAAAGTGAAAGACTTGTACATGGGAGGACAATCTGAACCACATGCAAGTAAGCAGTGAAAGAGTGTCCAAGTTTGGCTCTACAGGGCACATCAAAAGGTGATCTTCTGGTTTCTGAAACAAGGGAGTTCAGGGGCCAGGCTGGCACCTGCTGGATTTGCACCAACCCATATGCTCAGCTTCCAACTGGATATGAAAGAGAGATGGGGTCTCATCTTAGGCTGGAGTCTGGATGTGACCCTGGCAGATATCAGCTGGCATCTGGCTAGAAAATTTGTTCCACAGTGAAGATAACATCACTTATTGTAGCAATTAATTATGTGGGTTGTAAAGGTGCACGTATAGTGCMCCTATTATTGTGGCTGATACTGAAAGTACATCACTTGGCTTGCTCCATGGTGGTTAGCCTTTGTCCTTACACTGCCAGAGCCACTTAGTGCGCTCTGGTAAATTCCTAGGTGAGTTTCTTGATTTACTACATATTCCTTGTTCARATTCCTGCTGGGAAGGGAGCCCTGGCAAAATGTCAGAATCAAATTTGCCTCCTTGTGATGATAGCAGTYTCATACTTCTGTATTACTATTCCTTCCTAATAAAAAAACCACTAACCTTTGTTTGGCTACAGCTCAGCTGCAGCTTGATTCCTCAGGCAGTATTTTGAATCTATTAAAAGGGAAGTGTAGGCGAAATAGAACACATGGAGAAGACAAGAGGTGTATGAGCATGTTAAGCATATGTTTCATTAGCAAGGGGCTTTTCCATGGTCCTACACAGAGGAGGATGTGGGCATAAGGTGCCAAAGCTCTGTGTTCCACAGGGAACTGGAGATAAGAACTTTGTTCCTCTTATAAACTGGTGGGTTTCCAGTTRCAGTGTTTTCCAGCAACAGTGTATTTTCACAGAAAGCAAACTTGTCATTGAAAAATACCTGGAGTTCTGGAGTGTGGCTAGCTATAAGTTCAATAAATGGTGCTCTCCATAGTTACTGGTGCAATTTGCCTTAGATAAGTGGCTATGTCTCACAGACACTTTGAACTTACTTTGTATGTGGCTTAAAAGAGATATGCAAAGACAYAAAGTGGAAGCAAGTATGTAATTTCTGCCATTACCAAAGCTGTTCATTTAAATGATCGTGCTCTCATACCTGGATGTTTCATTTGTGTTCATATGGCCGATTCCCTCGACTGGGCCAGTAGTAGGGCCAGTCTATTGAGCATTAAGTTAATTAACTGCATATCTTTTATGTTGCTGTGTATCAGGTTCTATTTGTCATTCATGTGATACTCAGAAATGTTTTTGATTAGGCTATGCCACCTCTGCATTTGGCTGTGGCAGTGTGAATCTGTCTGATCAAGAGAAGGAGAAAAATATATCTGAGGTGACTAGTGCTTGGAATAGCTCCAGCCTGGTTTGAGTTTTGAACTTGCTGGTTCATAATGTACTGAACAGACACAGCACTTTCAGAAAATTATTCCTACTACAGAGAGTTTATACCTCTGTCCCAAGGGATGGGAAGTTAAAACTGGGCCAGTCACCTGATAAAGTCAAGAGAATATTAGTGAGGCTTAAGTCATATGCCAAAAAAAAAAAAGGAAACAATGTGAAAATATTATTTAAAGAGTTATATTGACTTGTCAGTTCATGCAAAGTGAATGCCTCTATTTGCAGTCTCAATTGCAGCTGAGTAGACCCTGCAAACTGAAAGCTGACTCCAGACTGCATCAGTCCAGGAC
This sequence comes from Cardinalis cardinalis, assembly GCA_014549065.1. Taxonomy (NCBI): domain Eukaryota; kingdom Metazoa; phylum Chordata; class Aves; order Passeriformes; family Cardinalidae; genus Cardinalis; species Cardinalis cardinalis. The sequence continues at coordinate 1,901,579 of JACDOX010000118.1, forward strand.
AGCAAATTCTTTTAGCAACTTTTTCAACCTACCCACTTTCACCTTTTGGAGCCTGGTCTTGAGTAAATGCTTCAAGCAAATTTCACATTGCTTCAGGCAACTTTGACCAGCAGGTTTAGCACTGGAGAAGGCTCCAAGATGCCAAGAATGTTTCCTTAACACAGTGTGAGCAGGCAAATAGAGGACCTGACCCAGAGATCTGCACTGTGACTGATTTCCCTCAAGTCAAAGCAGAGAAAATTCAGGCTAGGTTTGTGTTTCCGTGTGTGTACAATTGATGTGGGTCTAGTATGCTATTCATAAGTTCCAGAGTGTTTTGTCTAGCATTAAGAAAGCAACCATTAACATTCAATGTGTGTAGGTGAGCAAGACATCTGATTAACTTTCTCCTCTGTTTCTGGATGAAAATGTGGAGATAATGGAAATAAAATGACTTGTTAATGACTTTGGTAATTCAGTGTCTCTTAGAAGGATATTTAGAGTGGCATGACATAGTTGAGAAACAACTGAAATAGTGAGTTTTGGCACCTACTACTCCATTTTAGCCACCAGCTATCTTTTCTGCAGTTACAAATTGCCAGAGCAATAACTGCAGGCTCAGTTTAGCCCACATGAGTGCCCTGGCTGAGATACAGGAGTTCATGGCAAAACTCCCTTTGGCTTCAGCAAGGCTCTAATCTCTCCTTCAGTATGCAATTCCTGGAATCTCTGAATAGCCCATAATAATGTTTCAAAGCTTTTAAATGCAAAGCAAGATATAATTAAGACTAGACTGAAGACTCACATCTCAAATATCTGTGCACACTTGGGCATGTGAATGGCTAAGTAGTAGGCAGGGAAATATAAAGCTAGTAAGGGCAAATTACTAATTGTGTCTCGTACTGGCTTCCTACCTGAAAGAAATACTCAGGTTTTAAGAACAGGTCTGCATCTGTTAGTTTTCTTTTGAACCTTCCAGACACACACATGCATTTCTTACACTTACTGAGCTGATCAATCTGCTTTCAACTCAGCAGTTTCATTACCAAGGCTTTTTGTTACTCCTAAGAATGTCTAAAAGTGCCTTGAGCAAGTGAGATGTATATCAGGTTTGACTGAGGTCTTGTTAAGGGTGTAGAGAGGAACAGTGGCTGTGGAAGGTTGTGCTGTTCTCTGCCACAGTTGAAATCAAGGAAAGCCTTATACAAGATTATTAAAGTTTTCATTTTAAGCACAGATTCATAACACCCCTGGGGATTTCTGTTGAGAGATTGCTTTTGGAAAGACCTTTTACAAAAAAATCAATAGTTTAGATTGACTTCTGCACTAGCACAAAACTTTCTTTTAGTATGCTAACACCTTTATTGAGTGAAACCACTGTATAGAGGAAGTTCCTTAGCTCTCATTGGACTTTTTTCACTGGATGGTTGCCTTTCTCCCATGTTGCTGTCTGCAGGCTGGTCTGCCTGTTCCTTCAGTAGCAGAAAAATATTTCCATACGCAGTATAGAGCGCATACACAGGGCACTGTTTTTTTGCCAAATTGCTACTCATAATGTGGATGTTCTCAATAAATGAGGCAGGAGGTTTTGAGYAGAGGTCAAAGGCTGAGCAGGAAAAAAAAAGGCTAAATGTCATGGAAAGGGCATGCTTTCAGTCATGTCTGTGGTCCTGAACTCTTGTGGGAAGGATGAAGCAGTCTACTAGTGGGTGCTACCTACAGTTGTAGGCAACTGTACACATGCAGCAGCAGTTATGTAGTATGAAAATGGCCCTGATATAGCTGGAAGATTTTCCATGCAGAATTATGCTCTAATCTGTTATTAGTCTCCACTATTACCCTATTCTTATATAACTGTCACATGTATATATAATCTTAATATTTTTCTAATCCCCATATAAACCTAATAAATAATAACCATATAAAGCCTGCTGTTATGCTCTAGCATCAGAGGCAAAAGGAGAAAGAGTSTCACATTTTTGCATTTGTAGCAAATATTGGCTGTGTTAAAGACATATATTAAAATACTGCTTTTTTACACTTGCATGTCTGATTCTGACATTTTGTATCTACAATATCAATGGAATAAATATGAAGAACAGGGCAGCATCTATTCAGTTTGGGAAAAAAAAAAGGCAACAGAGGCAAGGCAGACCACATCTTTTGCAGAATTCAGGGAATGTTTTAGCTGTATCACAAGCTTCTCTGTTGCTCTCTTCCTTTTTCCAAAAGTTCTCTGTGGTTTCAGCTCTGGGGGTCTCTCACTGAGCTATAGTGTATTGTCTGTAGAGTCCCCTATTAGTAAGGATTTCTAGCACTAYTGTGAGCACCCTGGAGGGTGAGATTAAATGTAGATGACAATAGAGTGCTGAAACCCAGCAGAATTACAGTTTCAATTATGCAACTACAAACATGGATCAGAGGCATATTCAGAAGCCCTCAGCTCCATCTGGGTCTCAAATGACTTCAAGCTCACTTACGATTTCCTTGTTCACTTGAAACCTGTCTTATTTCTGCTCATGGCCCATTCATTTTCCTGGGACAGCTATTAAAGACATTTAGTCTGGGAGGCACTAAGAATTGCTTTAGAAACACGAGCTAATATCTCTGTTGGGAAATGGTCTTCTGCCATTTCACGCTCTCTGTCTCCAAATGACGTCTGGTGCAAGTCCAGAGGCTGAAATTAGAAAGTACACTGCARCTGCTTAAATAACTCAAATTCATTGTGGATGGTTTCTTCAGGAGTATAAAACCATGTGCATGATGAGCCAGCTACTTCTGAGACCTCCAGGCACCGCTAGATCATAATAGATAATAACAGATAAGAAATATAATAGAAATTGTTATTATGAATGTTGACCTAAAAATATGGGTGAATGTATCAACTCTGGCAAGTATACCCAGATTTAAGATAACTTCTTATGTTTTGTATGGTGTATGGCAAGGCTGAAAAGGATGGATATTACAGAGTTAGGTCTATGCCAAAAAATAAACAATCAATCATGTGAAGTATAGGCTCARATACACTTCTGGTAAGGCCAGAATAGCTAATGTTTCAGAAAGACAAGCATTACAAACCATCAAGTTTTAGTAACATAAAAGTAGTTTTTTAGAGCAGAGTCTCTGGAGTAGTTCTCCAGCTTACCTCTTCTAGTGAAAAGYATGAGCTTGCCAATTATGTATGAAATATCCCACTAAGTTGTTCTAATTCCCATRATCTGACCAGGCTGAAAGTCAAAGATATTGTCACATGTTGGCTGTAGCTTTTCAACAAGTTCCACATTATAAGTAACCACATAGCACAAGCTATTAGATGTAAGGCAGAGCAAGGATGCCCTGGGCTCATGCTATTATTCTACCTGGCAAAGAATTCTAGGGAATATGTGGTACAGTTGAATGGAGTTTCAACCTTTTCTGGTATGCTGCTCATTACAGAAATTGGGGATTAACAGAGAAAGATTGTATCAAGCTAGTTAGAAATKGCTGAAAGGGCTATGAATAGTGGTCCAGAACTTCAGTAGGCATAAATTGGCACAGCTCAGTTCAACTTGGTGGACTATGCCCATTTTAAATCTGCTGAGATTCCAGCTCATTATATAGAAACCTGCATCCATATATAGATCATAGCAAGAAAAGTTTAAAATTTAAGATCACAGAAGGAAAGCATTAGTAGATAATACTACATTTTTCCTTTTATTTTTAAGTCTCAAAGTCAAAATGACCTTTAAAGGCAAAAGAGTGTTTGGGGTGCTAAGTGTGTATGTATGTTTCTGCAGAATAAATCCAATATTAGGAAGGTAACACTCTTGAATTTCTTTGTATTGGAATTTTAATTTTAGTGCACTTTTATAAAAGATATAAAAAGTTAATGTGTCTGATAATTAAAAAAAACCCCACAACAAGAAAAATCTAACCAGATAAAAGCTCTTATAGATTCATAGCAGTGTTCTTGCCCTATTTCAGACACWATCTGGACTCTTCCTTGCTAGCTTTGCTCTTCAGACATCTCAGCTCAAACTAAAACTTTATTTATACACAAAAAATTATAARAAAGGAAAAAAGAAAAGGGCCCACTCCTTTCTGCAAAGAAGGGAGCTGTGCTGGAGGTTTGGTGGTGCTGAACAGTCAGGGAATGGCCACTGCAAAGCGACTTCRTGAGAAACAAATCCCTTTCAGCCTGAGGCAGAAATCATCCAGCTTTTGCCAGGAGGGCTTTATGGAGTAAGTGCTGTCCCACAGTGATTTCTGCTGGAGAGGCTTGAGGGAGGCAGCAGCTGGGAGATGGGAGTAGYCACAGGCAAACATTCCCTCTGCCTGCTTCCCTTGCTGTCTCTTGGGAACGTGGGACTGGGGGACTCCAGTTTTAAAGCTGGTTTTATTGGTACAAGCAGCAACCACGCACAAAGTGGGGTTTCCCATGCGTGCTGCTGAGGGGATCAGGAAAGAGACAAGCTCTAAAAAAGAAAAAGAAAAGAAAAAAAAAAGAGAATTTTGTGGAGCTGTAGGTTTTTTGTGAGTTCAGGTATCACTGACTTTTGAGAAGAAAGCTGACTGGCTGATATGGTCCCAGTGTTTTGATGTATTTTCTGATAGAGTTCAATAACAAAAAGACCCAGACACACATAGGTGGATTCATTTTTCCCTTGGACTGGAATAAATCAGGCACAGTGGCATTACATCAAAGCCACACTGCTCTAATCAGAATTGGAACAGGGTTCATTTAGCAGTGTGATGGTATGAAATAYGTTATTTTGCATAACCCTTCTCACAGAAATGAGACTATTCCTTTTTTTTTTTAATGCTACAAAATAAACTGTTTTTGATGTTTGGCTAAAGACTTCCTGTTTTCAGACTCTGTTGTCCACTGTTTATAACTTTAGCCCTTCAGGCTTAAATTCTCTGTGCTGTCTCTGTCTTGGGCTTAATGCTTTTATGAGGAATGCAGCAGATGAAGGTGAAACAGCCACAGAATGCAATTTGGAGGAAACACACTGCTTTGCCCCACAACACCTTCCCCTTTCCCCCAGCTCTCTGATTTAAAAGCCGAAATCCCTGGTGGCACAAATAAGCTCCAGTGGGCCCCATAGGTGCTTTGCTCCCCACAGGGCTGTGCKGTGGAGGGGCTTGGGCACAGCCCTGCCCTCTGTGCCACTGGCTGTGATAACTGAGGAAATTTCACTAAACAGCAAAGGGGCCACCTGTTAAAAGACGTTAAGGCTGCAAGGTTAATCACTCAAGACCTATGAGATACCATTCTCAGCCTTTATAAATAGGAATTGTTTGGGTAGAAATCCTTTTCCACAGACCTTGCTCACCAAATGGATGCTTTTTCAGTATTTCCAGTCAGACCCACACATGGCTGTGGGGCTGTGCTCAGGGCTGCCCATCCCTGCTCCTAATGTGCCATGGCTGCTTCTTGTCAGGGCCTTTCAGAGTTGTGTGTAAATGCTTTTGAGTTGCTGCTCATGAACGTCTGGAGAGGTGAAGTAGTGCCTCTGCCCTAATGCTGGAGAATAGAGGCCTGAAATTAGAGGGTATTTAAATGTTTTCTATACAAAATATTGTACTATGTCCTTTTAAGTATATGCTAATATGAGATACCAATTCTGAAAGTCCAGGCTGAGTGTTTGCATTGTAGACTTTATAGAAATGTGTCCTATTATTATTATTGTTAATTAGTTCATTTCAGACCTGGCTGATTATGGGTTCTGCAAATCTGCTGAGATATTAAAATGGTACCCAATACAAACACAATGATTATGTAGGTACTGACACTAATRCAATGATTGTGTAGGTACTGACACAAGCTAACTCTTTGAGCAAYGTGGCCAGCATCACATGGAAATGCTTTGGCAGGTGCAAAGTAGGTGTAAATTCAGACTCATTCCCCCATAGGTGAATGTAGTTTTTACAGGCAAGTGGTTTCCTGGTGAGGCACCTGTTCAGACTTGGTATAGCAAGTACCTCCAAATGCTGTGTGCATGATTAATTTTGAGAATCTCTTATCTAGAGCAATTGTCCTCTTATGTCTCTATTATTTACTTAAAGCCCTCTACAGCTGGGGAAGAGTTCTCTCTTATTTTGTAAGCATGCTGCTTATAAGCCTGTCCTTACTGCAGTTCTGTAGGAAAAAACCCCTTTTGGATGAACAAAGAAATATGTAGTTCCAGATTTACAATAAACTTTCACATYTAATCTTTCTGAAAAGCATTCAAAAGCATAGGCCTTGTTTTRGTGTACTGAAATATCAAATTTGCACTCTATGGTGAAGGTCTCCAAATTATTTATATTCTGTGGTCTTGACTGCAGTAGTATCTCTATGTGACTGCATATATATATATATATATAGATTTTGGGCCCAAATGTTCACTGGTTGAAACACTGAAAATAAGTTTTAATTTTTCCTCTTTTCTGACTCTTGGACTCTCTTACTTAGGTGAGAAGTGATTTCTATGAATAGGGAATGCATTTAATCTACTAGGATCAAGTGATAGGYGGTAAAAACTGGTAGCATATACATCATCTTTATTGTACTATTTAAGCAAAACTGGCRTGTTTCTTGGACTTTTCTTTAGCTGTCTTTTTTCCCTGTTATTCAGTCAGCAGGAATGCCATTTTTTAGTATTCTAAGAAAAATTATTATATTGGTTGGATGAACAAGCATCAGGGCCTTAATTAAAGAATGAAGGTTATAGAATTAGATTTGTACAGAAAATACATTCCTTTTAAACAATGAAACTATTTAATATTTGAGCTGTAATAAACCGTATTTTTTACTTGAATGCTGTGTCCTATTAGAGTTAGATAAAAACAGCAGTAATCTCTGATTCTTCACAGTGTGATTTCATAAGAGATAAAATTTATGTATTACCGGAAAATATTACAAGTAGGAAATTTATTGAGTTGTCAGTATAATAAGCATACTGAGCATAAAGTCTGAGGCTTTTTCTAATTATGTATGAAATTAATGTAGCAGAGCTCYGTGCAAGACCTTACTGAAAACTAAGGTGATAGTTATCTTGAATACTTGAAGTTGATGGCACTTGCTCCCATTTTCTCTTGGATGTCTCCCTCACACTCAGTAACAGAATGCCCAGGTGCTCTGGCTAGGATGTGTGCCACATGGAAGATGAGGGATTCCAGCTGCTGAGCCCTCATTGCACCTTTAGGGTTCCCATTCGTGGTGGCAGCCACTGCTTTGTGCACAGGTATGTCTAACCTTTTCGGAATGAATGGTTGCATTTTATTAAGAAGCTCAGCACAGCATTTCAAGGTGGTTTCTTCTTCTGGAGAAGGAGAAAACTCTATTGGAGCCATGCCTCCTCTTCTAATGCTTTACAACTACAAGGTCCTCAGTTTAAGGAGAGCTGCAGCCTGACTGCAGATKTAGCTTCCATAACAAAGATGGAGGAAAAAGTAGATTATCTGCATGGTTAATTTGGGGCAGATGCTTTGATCCAGCTGTGCTCATAAACACACACATACTTGTGGTCTGGTACCACCAGCAACACAAATTTGGTGTATTACAGGGTGCCAGAGGTGAGATTCTACCTCATTTTGCCAGATGTCCAGTGTAAAACCAGTCCCTTATTCAATGTCCTGACAATTTAACAAGGAGTAGGAAAAGATTTGCCAGTAACTAAAGTGGAAATGCAGGGGGGTCATGGAGGAGTTATCAGATCTTCCAGCAAATCCACACTTGTGGCTTCRGGCARTGKGCATGTATTCTGTATTGCTCYAGAGCAAATTCARTAAAGCAAGGCAGCTGCCCCAACAYGCWTTCTTTCAGGCTGGTCTCTTGAAAAGCTAATGTTTGCCAAGTGCTGCTATACACTTGGATGAGAYGTGGATGCACTGTGGAACAGAAAATATTAAYATTATTGATTTGATAATAAAGTATGTTTTTGAATTCCTCYTCTTTCAGGAGACATTCCTGAGGGGCTGGATGACAGGGACATTATTAAACTGGCAGCATGCCTTTTGAGATTAGAAATTACACATTTGATTCTAGCATTTGTATAAAGAAAAAGAAATCTCTGGGAGGTCCTCAGAGGTGGAAGTGGAAGGGAGAGGTCACTGGTGTTGCTGTAGATGGGCCATTCCTATTAAATGAAATAAAAAAGGAYGGAAACTGTCCTTGCAATGGGTCAGACAGGGTTTCTTTTATAGAAAATGATGTGGCTTGACACAATGTAACCTGACATAATGTGATGTGATGTTCTAAATGAGAGGTACCATGCTTAGTTGTAATGTATAATTTGACACAATGCGTGTGCTATGCATGAGCTGGCAGAAAGTGTGCTGTGGTTCACTGAGTGCCCAAATTACTTTCAAATGACAAGTTTGCCATGTCATGGTGCACAAAAGCTGGCAGTAGTTTAGTGATTCAGTCATARAGTAAAAAACTGTATGCACATCCATGCTTTTCAGTTTTGGGCTGATGCATAGGCACAGGTGCTGMGCTAAGGTGACAAAAAATACAAATTGGCGCATGAAAAAGATCCCTGCTACTATTAGTGTGGCTTTTATTTTCTGCCATGAGCATGGAGAGAGCCAGGCTGGTGTGAACACCACACTGCTGCTCAGCTGGTTGGAATGTGATGAAGTGCAAAGATTACCTTTGAATCAGTGAGCCCGAGTGCCCACGCTCTGATGATTCCAGCTGCCTCCAGATCGATCAGAGCGTGTTGTTGAATGTTCATGAATTTTCTGGTAAATTCTGCCTCTTGACCAGGAAAAGCATGGGAGTAGTCAAAGGTGAACTAATGTGTGATTTTACTGCCCGCATCAGCATTGTTGGGAACAGAAACAGTTCTTTATTACTTTTAAAAATGTGCACAAGGGAGAAATATCTCTAKAGGTCGGCAGTCTTCATCYGCTCYGGTGATGGTAAGTGATACAGGGGAYATCCCCAGTTCACACACCTGGATTTCTTTCCTAGAGGCTAGGGCATTACCATCAGCCCCATACCAGGAGTCCTGCTTTGTAGAGATAGTCACAGAGGATTTGTGAACTGTCCAGAGTCTTTGCATCTCTGGATCCTTAGCTCCTCTGGCCCCCAAAGGCATCCAGCTAATTTGCTGTGACAGCAGCCATGCACAATTTTCATGTTGGATTATATAAGAACTATTGTTGTTATTATTACTATTATTATTATTATTACTACACAATGTACATAAATGACTTTTTGCTGCCCCTGTTCAAAGCATTTAAGAAAAAATCCTCAAATCCCTCTGCTTGCCTTTTCAGACATGATTGAATATTCTATAAATGGAGAATGCACATGAACATTTTCTCTGCTTCTCTGGAGAATAAGTGCATTGTTTTAAAAGTTGTAATTTTGAAGCCACAGTATTAAATAAAACAATAATTATTTCAATTCAAATATTTTCAAAGGCAACAAACATTCAAGAATTGAAAATTCATTGCCTTGTCCAATGCTGGGTGACTGGATTTTTGCCCATCCTGTGATGATATGTATTCATCATGCATATTGCAGCAGAGGCTTCTCTGCAGGCAGAGGTGTGGCAAGTCAGAAACAATCTGTGACAAAATTTTTGATGGGTGCAAACTGTCACAATTCTGTGAGTTTGGTGGCCAATTTCAATGCTCGCAGTTTTCTTGGCCCTGGTTTCAAGAACATAATTTTGTTTGATGAGACAGATCATTTTCAACACCCTTCTCCCTCTCACCTGTGTTTTTTAGGTCTAGAGAGACAAGGTGCYATGTATTGAATTTCTGAAGCAAGTGCTCTGTTTTCTAACTTCYTGATTGCTTAAGCTACACATGGCATAGAACCCTACATTGTTTTCATTTTGATCCAGTATCTTCCTTCGTTCTGACTGTGTTAACATTTGGCAAAAGCAGAAACAAGTAGGATCTAGTGCATTTGCCCAACGAGCTGCTGTGTTATAAAATCACTGCTGTGCAGGAGACACACAGGCATGGCTCCTGCAGAGCTAAGCACTTTGCCAAGGACACATCAGAGGATCTGGGCAGAGATTTGCCATGACACACACACACAAAAAAGTCATGGTAGAGTCAGAAAGAATGCTTTTGTTTCAAAGCAGAAAGCCCTGTTGTGTGCCAGAGTGGACTCYATTAGCTCCTGTGAAGGAGGAAAAGCAGATAAAGTGCAGGTGTGTCTGGAAGTAAAACCTGAAACAAGCAAATGCACAAACAGACACAAACCAACTAGAAGTCAAACAACAACAAATTCAAAGTGCTTTCTCTAAGCTTAGTGGTACTTGTTTAACAATTGTGAGGACTAAGGAGAGCTCTGGGTCATCTCCTTGTGTGTTCTCTTTTGTCTTTTAAGACTTTTCAGCTACTGCTTTTTAGTTCTTCATCTGTGTGATGGAGGCTTTTTTATGACTTGACCTTGATTTCTCTGTTCAAGTTTCGAACCTTTTGCAAAGGTTCCTAGCTATTGACACACTTGGCACAAGAAATCTGCCTGGGAATAAAAAAACATATCAGGACCTGCTGGAGTTTGGACAGGGCAGGGTACTTGTGGTGCAGCTCAGACTAGCTGGGCTAGGAGTTTGCCTCTGTTTTTACAGAAATTGCCCTGTCTCCAAAACTAAGGGAATCGTCCTTGGGATTTGTGGACATCCACAMCTCCAGGTGACACCCTTCAAAATTAGTCCAACAAAGGGTAAATGCACTCAGTACTGGAATTTCAAAAGTAACAAATGTTATTTGGGAAACTGGGTCAAACCAGCAAATGGTCATGGTGAAGAGAAAAGAYGCATGTATTAGAAATGTTAAAATTACTCATTTTGTAAAGATTAATGAATTAATTTCCCATTAATGGAGTTTTTAAAAGTATTTTCAAATTTTTTGCTTTAAAATAGATTTTATCTTTCTGAAAAAACTTGACTTAGGTAGAACATGGAGGAAAGCAATGTGCAAGATGGTCGTATAATGCCCAAAAAACCACTTTAATATCTATTATAACTTTCCATTTTGACTACAAACGGATGTTTCCCATTTCATTCAATATCCTTTCCTCTTATTGCACTTTCCCRCAATTCATACACATCAAAACTGATTTTCTTTACAATTCCCATTCTTGCCCGGACGTGCCCCATGATGTCTCAGTGCTGCTGCTGCTTCTGAGGAGGGAGGATGCAGTGGCCTGCTACTGGCTCAGGCAGGGCTGCCTTCTGTCACCGTTACCTAKCAGGGCACGTGAACTCTGCCAAACACCTTGACTCCATCCTCCTCCTTCTCTCAGGAGAACTCAGAACTCTTGCATTTAGACTTTCAAGCTCTTTTCCTGTTTGTTTTTTGTGTAAGGCTAAAAATGAAAGAAGGCTTAGCAGATAGTTTGAAAAATCTTGGAGGGAAGAAGATGCTAGTTTTATTTCTCTGATTATAAAGGTAAAAAGAATATTTCTTTATGCCTTTAATTACATGATTAGATATTTTGAAAAAATCGACTGTTTAATTAAAAAAAAAAGGCAAAGAGAATGCCCTCACATTTTAAGTCATTTTAACTTCTGCTGCTGTGGGGTGTGAGTGACTTTAAAAGATTCTGTGGCATTTCAGGGATAGTGAGCACCAACWGGGACTGAGTTTGGGTAGATTTCTACTTGTTTGCTATGATGAYCTAATTATTTAGAGTCAGTTCATCTGGGATTGAAAGCTGTGTGAAAATCTTGGCCTTTGAGTGTATGCCAGGTTCAGAGCCCATGCAGCACTTGTCTCAGAGTTACCATGCAGCCAGCATGTTGAACTTGTTTTTTTTTGTCATCTTACAGTGTGAAATATTTAGGAAAAGGAACAAGAAATGACATGAAGCCACTATYGTATTTTGATAAGGAGGTAGCAAGTTTTACTTCCCAGCAGGAAACCATGAGAAAAAAAAAGAGCAGAAAAAGTGAAAATTTTTACAATGAGATTTTTTTCTCTGTGTTCATTTGATACTGAAATGTTTACATCAGGACCTAATGGCAATCAGTTTTAGCTTTAAAGGATGAGGAATAAGGAGAATTGTGATTTTGTCTTATGTTGTCCTTGACTTTGATATATTGTAGCGGAGGACAAGTAATAGAGTGTTTTGTAGTAATGAAAGTAATTGTGTATATTGTTCTTCAGAAAGACTAGAGAATATGAGTGTAATTAAACCAGTTATCCTTTTTAAAAGTTCAGTCTCATGCTATCTATTGTTACTTGTATATTCTGACACAGAAGCAAAAGATGCTGAAAGCTTACTCTTTGTCTTGCTGTTATGTGTATGCTGAAACCTTGTTTCAGATATTACTAGAATGCACTTGCATTGGGTACTCAGCCCTGCTCTGCAGAACACCATACATTCCTGAAACTCAGAGAGGTTCCACAGCCTGGATATGTATTTATATTTATATGTCCTGSTTACTGCACCATTTTTTCCTTCTCCTAGTAGCTCTCTGAAATGCAGAGCGGCATTTGGCTCCCATGGAGGTGGTTAGGTTCAGTCCTGAGCATGCACAAGAAGTCAGCTGGGGATGAGAAATAGCAACAGAGCTTCAGCTTCTTTTTAAATGAAGAGAGAAGCTTGGTCACTTCTGCTTGGGTCAACAGCAGGGTGTTTAGGAAGRATTCTCCTGTACTTTGGCAGCTGTGTTTTCTTCACATGTCTGTGTAAAGGACATAGGACAGGGAGAATTAAAAAATATTCAACATCTTATGTAAAAATGCTCACAGCAGGGGTTTGTTTCAGGCAAGCCAGCTATATAGTCAGAGTTCTTTCTGAAAAAAAAAATCCCAAATGGTGTGAAAACATACWAAAAAAGCTCATGTTAATGGAAGAGAATGATTTTTAAATGTTTTTTCCCTCCCAGTGGAAGTGAATATGCATAAAAAACATTAATCCTTGCTTAATGGTGTAAAAAGATGCAAAGTCTTTCCTATTAAGTATTCATGAACACTGACATTGAAAAAAGAGGGAAATGCTTCCTTTCTAGTGTATCATATTTGGTATCTGATCAAAGGGCAGAGCCCCAYGAGAACATGAGCAACATCTGTAGCAATTGTTGCCTACCTGCTCTTGTCCCTGGAGCAGAGCTGCTGAGATGGGGACTCCTGATCCACTTCAGTGCAAAGTCCTCTGCCTGGATATAAATCACTGCTGGATGGCATGGATGGGATGTGAGGAGCCATCAGGGGATTCATTTTGATGCACAACTGTAATGGAAGTAACCAACAGTTTCCAAAGTCCACACATGACCATGACCTGTTAMTATCAGTTACATCACACTGAATTTCAAATAAATATGTAGTTTTTCTACCTGAACTATTCTGGAAGTATTTAAAAGTAGATTTTGTTTTAATTTTTTTTTTTCCTCTGGTATTTTAAGGGAGCTTATAGGGAGGTTAAGTGATTTGTAAAAGGCTATTTAAGGTCCAGAAGATGATAGGAAGATAATTTAGCCATTTCACTAAATCTACTTAGAKAAAACTCTCTCATGTACCAAAACTGATTTTTGCATAAAACATGAACCAAGCAAGGCATTATTATTTTTGTCTCAAAGTAATGTATTCATATTTAGTGAGGGGGAAATATCAAAATCTGTCTTTTCCAGCTATTTGACTGACAGGCTTCTGCTGTGCTTTTAAGAAGTTTTATAACATTCATGTTTGATAAACTATGGTGGATGCATGTGTACATACATATACAGACACACAGACATATATATATATAAATAAAAATCTGTGTATGTGGCTTTCTCTACAGGCAGATTTTCTGTGTGGAGGTACTTTAAAATCAAATAACTGAAATGCTAAAATAATGATGGTTAAATAGTAAATAGTTAAATAATCTTGATGGGTCCCTACCACTACCCAGGGAATAGAATGCAATTCAATGAAGAACGGTTGCAACAGGCATAGATTATATAAGAGTTTGGTCTTGCATTTATTATTGTCAGAATAATCAGACCTTCTGCATCCCATTGGTGGCTTTTTCCTCCTGGCTTTGTGGTCTTGGTTCAAGCTGGCAAGGAGAGTCCAAGACTGGGGCCATAAACCAACTACAAATACCAAAATCTCATTGGYGACCCTGGTAGAAACACAAAGAAGATGGAGGCAATTTTTATACTGATTCTTTTAGTACCCCAATAACATTTTCCTTAATACTCTAGATCTGTATGTAATGGTGACAACCTTGCCTTTAAGAATAGTAGCAAAAGAGATTCTACCCTCAAACCTATAGGGAAAAAAACTTCAGTAGTCTYAATGCATTAAAGAATGAGGAGATGGATTAAAAGGATCCTATTTTTCTGTGATAGAAGAATATGAWTTTTAATCCTAGTACTAGATCAACATTGGAAATACTTTCTTGGAATATACTACTGATCCAGAATAAGCTACAGATGTTTTGCAAGGGGTTGTGGCAGGGGAGCAACATCTCTTAAGTAAAAGAACAGCAATGACACTAAAGGCCCTGGGAGAAACAACACTGTAAGCATGAACAGGTAAAAAGTTACCTAAAACATGTAAATGCAGTGTCCTCCTTACTTTACTGGGATAGTTCACTAGTTTTAAAGTAAGATCTCAGCAGCTGGTATACATAAGTCTAAATATGTCAAGAAAGCACATTTGGATTGATTTCACAATTTTTTTTTGGCAGAAACAGAGTGTCTTGTACTCTTGAACCCCATTATTTTCAGTTGGGTTTTAATGGGTGACATGCATATGCACATAAAATCTCCAAGCCCAAGGCTCAGAGATAAAACTGAATGACTAGAGTATAGTCTCTACACAATAAAGACAACTTCAATTCAAGTAAATGTTTAGATTCTATAAATAAAGGTTACAGGAAGGGGAGAGCACAGTCTCCCTAGAGATCAGGACCTGTCAAGGTATGGAAAGGGTGACTGTCAATTTTATGCAGTCTATTTTTTCCCCACCATCTTGCTGAATGAAATGATGCCCACGTTTTTCTGCAGGGTCTTTCTGGAGCAGCAAGCCCATCTTGCCTTGGTGCCTGCTGGCTGATGATTGCTGCACCTGCGCTTCCTTACATTAGTCACAGGTTGCCTGGCAGTGGTCTAATGGCATCCAATTGAGAAGAAATAGTTTAGGGACTCATTCTCTGTCCCAGGAATAAACTGGGATTATTGAACTATTATTTTTTTCCCCCAAGGTGATCACTTTCTTCATGGGCAGCAAGAGAAAAGATGAAACAAACTAAACTAGATTAAGGGATTTCCTCTTATTCCCAGCTCTTATTTTCATTTGTTCTAGTTGTTTCCCCCCCTGCAGTGCTGAGAAACTACAGCTATGCTTTACCTTGCAGTTAACCTCTGAAAGAGAAACACAGGAAACACCTCTTGCTCTGAGGGGAGACTGGAAATGCAAGGTTATAGAGATTAGAGGGAAATCAGGATGTTAGGGGATTTTGCTTAGGGAGGAGTTTGCTATGTAGGTAATGGACACAGAGGATGCACAATGCTGGGGTGTATGTGTTAACACATTTTGTAGYGTGCCAGAATGGCACATCTCAATCCCTCTGAAAATACCAGTATGGTGGGTGAAGAGCTGAAGGAAATGCTTGTTTGTCTTTCTTCCAAAATGTGGAAAATRAGGGGAAGATCCTGGCCATTGTTGCCTGTACAAAGAATCTGAGTGTTTTGTCAGGATGTTAAAGATATCAATTTGGTTTTCTTTCCTGTCTGAGAGAGCTGAAAACTACCTGTCTTGCTGAGAATGGCACTCTTTGGTTCTTTTAGTGCTCTGGATTGGGTTGTTTTTATTAGAGAGGTGCTTCCAATGAGCAGAGATCCATGAGACCAAATAGAACAAAGAGGCACCCTTTGCCCTAACAATTGAAATATTTCCCTGGTAATTTTGGTATTCAGTTCCCTCAAAAGATTAACTAATTTATCTTATGATTCACCATATCATAAAGCATAATTGTAATTTCAAGATGTGCAAAATTTCATGATAGTGCAAATAACAAAGGTAGAGATGAGCAGGGTTCTTCCTTTATCCTGAATTGTGCTTTTGGTGGAATAAATCTGAACTCTACTGAGGTCTTGCTTTACAACCATAAAACCTCTTCTGAACCTGGTCCTAGATGACCTTTTCAGTCTAGAATGAAATGCCTTTGATGAAAAACTTGCATTTGTATGAATTTTTACACATAAAAATTAAAGCCTGTATTCKCAGCCTTTTGAAAGGGAAGTATACTTATTTTCTATTCCTGGAGGGAATACAGTCTTGGATGCTGAGATCTGCATGGAGTTTTCTGCAAAGAGTTTAATTTGGCTGGTATGAAGACAGTGCCCATCTGTTGGGGGAAACAAAAAGGAAAGAAACGGATCCCTTACTTATTCTGCTGTCAAATAGTGAAACACGAGTCAGCAACAGCATCTGTGGTCATCACCTGTGGAAAAAGTGACCACTGAAATTGCTGCCATAATGTGCATAATGTCCAAAGTATACTTAGCTATCTAGTTTAAGTGTAGTTCCACATGTGYACATGTCAGCAGTCCCTGTACACATTAGCTGCAGAGCTGACCTGTGGGACTTGTGTTCCTGTTTCATTCCTGTGCTTCAGGAACCTTGTCCTGTGCACCCTTTTTCTGGCACCTAAATTTATGTTTTGTTTTATGAAAGACAATAGTTAGTCACTCCCTTAAAATATTAATTTTGTTACTCCTGTTTCTCCTGTTTTAATGTCTCAGAATTCCATCCTGGCTAATTTGCACTGGTCCCTGCAAAACAAATTGTTAGTTGTACTCTGTAATAGAGCATACACAAAATCAGTGGCCAGGCTCTTCCTGATTTAAGGAATTTCTAGAGGAGTCTGAGAATTTTGTCATATTGTTCTGTGGGGCAGGATTAGGTCCCAGCTGTTGCTGGATTTAAGATTTCTAGCCTTCCAAGAGGATCTAATGAAAAAGCAGTGAATAAAGAGTTTTACAACGCAAGATGAGTCTATAATCTTAAGAGTGGTCTATTAAAGAAAACTATTCTGAATGCACATGTCAGGGTAGAGCACCACAAATTACGACATTCCACTCTGGAAATAAATAGCAAAACAGTAGGGAACTGAAAAAGCTTTACTGTCTCATAAAGCTTGGCATTTTTCATCTACCTTCCCACCTCCATTAGATGCAGCAATTAAAAAGTGGGCCATGGAACTGTTCAGACATAGAAAATTAAACAGAGCTTTAAAGRTGTCGCTCTTAGTGTCTGTGAACTGCCTGTCCTATCTAACTAAAAGACAATAAAATTGAAGGTGACCATTTGGTATTTGGCTGCAGAACAGGCTGAAGGTTTCTAGAGGGGTGTGTGCCTCCCTCCTGGGACCAACGATTTTAATTTCTGTGCAATTTCCCTGTGCATTTAACCCTTTGTCTGCTGTGTTGCCAAGCATTTGCCACACAACTGCAGTACAGGTTCTCAGCTCTCTCTTTCTCGAGACAAAGGCTGATGGGGCTCCAGGGTACAGACAAAAACTCCTGACTTTGACCAGCAGATCCACGGCTGTAGCTACTGCACTGCTGCTTATCCTTTAATGTATTCACTCAAAGAGACAAGGACTTGTCTGAATCACTACCACTGGGTTATTTTTATTTTCATAATTGAAATGAAACTCCTGTGTTCTCCATCTTTTGTTCTGCCCAGCTCTATTCATTCTGGGCTGTGGGTCTGAAGAGTGTTTGGGCTGCAAAGCATGTTTGTACAGACAAATCCCTTATCCTTCATGTAATGGTCTTGGGCTCAATGTGCATGTTCCAGCACTGGGCACTAGAAACCCTGAGCCTCTTTGCTGGAGTCACCTGTATCWTAATTTTACTGACTGACCAACATGCCCAAGGCCTTTGTCTGAGCTGTGTGTTTACAGCTGCTTTGGCCTTTTGTCCCATCATTGAGAGATCTGCCCCACACTTAGAAGGCTATTGATAGATTTTATTGGTCCCCAGCTTACTTCCTGTCTCCACCAATTCCTGTTTCTAATGGTCAGGCTGTGGCTGATGCAAGTGCGCCCTCCCCCAGGTGGAAAKTAATAGGCATGATTTAAAATCCTAACAGGTGGCTTTAATCTGTTGTCTGAAACAGGTGGGGAAGTGTTGGGGTGCCTGCCCTGCCAGCCAGGTCTGAGAGGGCAGGGGCTCCTTCTGCCTGGCACAGGCAGAGTTTGGCCATTCTCAGCTRGGATACCTCAACACATGGTCTTGCTCATGGCTCTCTTTTGGAAACCTGCCTGCTRAAGGTAACCCGGCTTCTTTCTAATTCTCCGCACAACTTTATAAAGAAATCTGTTGTGCTGTGGGCCTGCAGAGATTGCTGGTTAACAGGGGTAGGGAGAAGGGAAGGGAGTTAATCTCACAATGWCTTCTCCTGAATGGTAACAATAGAATTAACTTCTGATATGAAAATGAACAARGCAGTGTGTTTATAGCTATAAGATTCCTGATGACAATGCCATCAAAACAGTTTTCCTTTTTCCTTTCTCCTCTGGGTGCTTTGATGTACCTGATATGAGCTGCTCTGAATCCAGGCTTGTTTCAGCATGAGCTGGAATAATGTTACTGGGGGAAAAACACAAGTAAGATATTTGTGCGGATACACAGAAAGCCTCATTTGTAGACTTGTTCCAAGTTCTGTCCTTGTTTCTTTCTATTGTTTGGCTTTTCTTTCTTGCTTYTGAGATTTCTGTTGCTATTTCAAGATTTTCTGCAATGTGGACTCTGTCTTTGATCTTGTTTTGTTTGTTCTGTGTTTTTGCAATCCAAGCAGAAGTAAATGGTATTTGGAAAACTGTAAGTTTGAGCATTTTGGTGATTGCTTGTTTCTGCTGAAAAACAGATTTTTAAAATKTATTTTATTTGGAATAATGCTGATTCTTCTACAATTTATGAGAAAGAACTAGTCTATTATTTTTTTAATTATCTGTGAAAAAAAGCTGCAATATCAATTGAAAGACTCAGTCAAGCAGTTTCAGCTGGCAGTGTTATTGAAAGATKGTCACTGTTCTGCTCTTAATTCTGGGAGTCCAAAATTAGACTCCTAATTCCAGACTTGCACCTTTAAATATTTGTTTGGGGGATGGGATGTTGCCACTACACTAAAGGCTTTTATTTCAGCTATATTGCACAAAATTTACTTTTCATAGCGGTGATGTTAGAAAGTCAGTTCCTAAATACAGGTGAAGAAACTTATCAGTAGCCACTTATTTTCTAATGTTTTGAACAGGATTATGTATCTCTGAATATRTCTGTTAGTTATTTCGTTTTGGCTAACAAAACTTGGGTGGCTTCTGATCCCAATATTTCCTTTTCTGTAAGTGTTGCCAAAAATCCATAATTACCTTTAAATGAAGCCTGGGAGATAGAGTTTTGTTAGTGTTTAGTGGCTGTGCATGCTATGAAACTCTCCTTGTCTGCAATTTTGAAATGGCATGGGACCTCAGCAAAGCTATGGTTCTGCTCACATAAAGTCTTAACAACATATGATGTGGTTATATTTATATATTTTGGCTATATGTARTTATTTGTTATATCTTGCATATGTTGTTGCACTATACAATATTCCAYATCATGGGCACACTCCCATGGCAATGGCCGTGTTCCAGAGAAAGCTGGAATGAAACCATCCTATGATTAAAAAACATGTTCTGTACATTTTTTCTGTCAAAGGACTAGGCCTTTCATTCTTCTTCCCAGCCCAAATCATAAAGCTTGGAAACATTAGCATTTTTTCCATTTTTGGTTTGATTTTGTGTGTGTAGTGCTGTTTTGTTGTTATTTTATTTGTTTTGTTGTTTGTTTGATTTTTTTTCCAGTTGTTCTTGCTTTATTTGTGAAGATTTTTGGTATTGGTTTTCTTTTATCTGGAAATTTCAGTGATAAGAACTGTTGTGATACTTTATCTTGTAATAGTCTGAAGGAAAGGGCTAGCAGTATGSTCTTATTCCTTTAAGGAGCCATCAGTGTGCCATGCATGACATGAAAATGCAGGTAAAAGTGGCTCAGAGTGAAATGAGGTTTCAAATTATTTATCATTTCCCCTTTAACCTTTTCATCTTTGGCTTATGTTTGTTAAACCCTATTAAAAATGAGTGTTGAAATGTGGTACAAGATGCTATTTGCCATAGACAGACATCACCTTTTAAATTAAATTGTGAGACTTTTCACTGCAGCAAACAGACATAATTAATGTTATTTTTATTTTTTCAAGGTGAGAGACAAAAAGGTGTAGGGGAAGGGAGAATAAACCCTCACAGCCTTAAAACTTGAGGACAGTTGGCTTAAGGACTTCTTTCACCTTTTAGTTAAGAAACAGTACTATGAAGGGTTGTGACTGAARGTATTAAAAATCTTTGTAGGTCATTTATAATAGCTCATTCAACAACAAAGAAAATCATCTTTCTGGAAACTGCTTCTTTTGCTGTCTTTCTGAGATACTGCACTGAAATATGGGGTCTTTTTTTGCAGAGGAAAAATTTTCATGGTGGAAAGGTAGAACTTCGCCTTTGCAGCACCTAAGCTAGCTTCCYGGGCTAGCCATCACAAAAGATTTAGGTTTGTTTACAGTCAATTTGGGGAAAAAAAGTTGCCTGTTCTGTGCTCAGTATTGACAATGCCAGCAGAAGCTCCATGTTGTCAAAATGGATAGAAATCATGGAATCACAGAGCTGGGGCTGCCAATGGCTGCCGGCCTTTGCAGAGCCCTGGTGGGTATAGTGCTCTGCAATAGGCTCAGCTGTGGCTTATATYCTTGAAAGCAGCAGCTTGTTGGCATCATCTCCAAGTTCTGTCAAGCAAAATGTGCASCTCCTTATGCATATTGCCTATATCTATTGTACCTTTCTGTGGGAAAAATTGCATATARTGTCATAAATTGGTTTAAAGAAAATTGGCAAAGATCTACTCCTTAATTGTCTCAGGCTGACATCTCCAGTAAGTGAAACTTGAGTCTCAGGAAGAAAAGTCAGGCAAGGTCAGTGTCTTACTTAAGATGTGATCCTGGGCAGCTTGGAGGTCTCTACAAGAGTAATTTGTGTGGGTTTGTGAAGAAGCTGGTGGAGTGAGAGAMAGGAACTTGAGATTACTTTGCAGAGGAGGGAAAATACTATGTGAGATGGAGTAGATTTTAATTGATGATTAACTCCATTGAGACTGTAATTTGTTCCAGCTGCGGGAAACATACCTTGYTGTCTCTGTCTCGAGTTAATTTCAAGAGCACTCCAGGCCTTTAATCACAACTGTGAAATCTCAGCACTTTGTAAAACAAGCCCTTAGCCATGTCTGTGTTAGCCATAGGACTAGGCTTTTCTTTTTTTGGCCAATTTTCTACAGAGCTAGTAAACATGCCAACATACAGTGGTAATGCATTGCTTCAGAGCTGTCTCAAATCAACCTCTGTTTCTTAGAAAATGCTATTCATATAAAGACAAAATTATGGTAGAAATAATATTTTAAATATTTTCCTCATAATGGTTTTCTAATGTCTTGTACACTTCTCCTGTCTTGCAAAAACCTTAATGTTATAAAAATGGTGTATACTTTGCTCCCATGTGTATCTGGATTACTAAATTACTATGGTTTGGGGCCTTTCTGAAAGCTATAATATCTTTGTATTGGGAAATCCAGTCAAGATCAAAGCTGCATGAAAAGAGCTGATGAGAAAAGATGCAGTAAGATGATGTCCTGTTGTCCTTCTGTCACATGTGTTTTCCAGCAGTGTATGGGAATGATTTTTGTAATGAATTACAGCTGGGTCCCCTCAGCTCCTCCAGTGCAGGGGCCGGATTATCTGTTTGATGAGTGAATGCTTTTTAGATTTTAGCAGATAATTTACTGACTTAGGCTGCCTTTCTGGTTGAACTRTTTATATTGGCAAATTTCTGAATATGTATATAGATCATTGCTAGTTCCTCTTCTGTGGTAGAAAGGACAGAGAAAGGATTATAGCATACTCCTATGCAGATATGTGTGTCTTGAGTCTAACTTACAGGAAAACAGCGCTGCAGTTTGCCAGAAGTCATGAGATATCCAAATAGGAGCAATTCTCTTGGTTCTGGCAGAGCTGGCTTTGAAACCAAATTTTTATTCACCGTTTTTTATCCAAAACAGTGAAAGTTCTATACTGGAATAAGAAGCTGTCTCCCTCCTCCATAGCATGCTATTAAAATACCACAATGCTTTGCTTATGAAACTGGTGTGCTCTGCAGGATCCCTGACTGCTGCTGGGTGAAGCTGACAGGGTTTGACTGTTTGGCTGCTGTTAATCAGTGGGGTTTTCTAGTGAAACTAAAAGGATTATAGCAGATTTATTCAGCAGCTTCATGGGCTCCCTGGGTTCCCTAGTGGGTGGGAGGCTGTCCTGGGAGTCACAGGCTGGAGTAAAGCAGCTGGGAGCTCAGGTGGCTCTGAAACCTGCAAGTCTTCACATCCAGGTCTTTATTGCTGAGGAGACAGGTAAATAAACAGCTATGAAACAGCAGGTTTCCAGCCTGCCTCTGTGTTCTGTCAAAAGAAAGTGTTTCCATGAAATGCTAACATTTGACAAATTGCAGTTTTATGATGGAATAAAGATCAGATAGAATATTTGTTGTATCTGGATTTTGATCTTTCTTGCATCTCACTTGGGAACAATCTGCTCTTTGGATGAACAGGCAAAATGTAGAAGTTTATTTCTGCCTAGAAGCAGTCCATAGCAACRTGCTTTGACCTCATTAGTCCTTATTAGTTTGAGTTTTATGCTCTATTGACCACAGACTTGCAACTCCTCACTGTCTTGGAAAGAAGACAAATCTCTTTGTGGCTTACTGGGAGATATTGGACAGATGTAGTCAGTGGAGGTGTGTCCTCTCCCCCATGGTTAAACTGTGGCACCCAGCCTGTGCCACAGTGTGGTCGAGCGCACATACTTGTGACTTCTGCATTTTTGGSGGTAGATGTAACCATAACTGCTGCTTCCACAGGCTAAAAATGTGATTTCATTTTTAATCATCTTTTAATCTTTTTTCTTTGAAAGGTGGGTATTTGAACGTACATGCTATGGTTCATATGCCTCTTTAAAACATTGATAGTCTGCATCCCCAAATTCTAGTTGAACACTTTAAGTCTGTGGGTGATTGTTATTTAATCAGCTTTTTGGTTTTGTCAGTTTTTTTCTCTGTAATTTGACAGAGCTATGGTGGCATTTTTGCACAAGATAGATCTGGTAGTATGCAAAGTACCTTCTGGAGAAAAGGGAAGGAGGGAGAGGGGAAAGAATGGAGCGAGGAAGAAACCTGACRCTAATCAGGCTTAGGAATTTTTCTTTTTGTCACTTAAACTAWGAAATGCAGGCAATGGTAGTCCTCAGGAAATTACTTTCCCTGCTCTAGGAGAAAAGGTGTTGGCTATGAAGTACAATTTTGCCTTAGTTTCTCACTCTGGTGGCTCATCTAAACAAAACCAAATTGTTTTTCTTCTCTGTCCCTTTGCCTTTTTCCTGTGGGTGGTTGTTACTGTGGGCTCTGGATGCAAGTGTGCAGCTGGGAGACTGAATGGTTTTCCTGGTGCTTGGCACAGTGGAAATTGGTGCTGCTAGGAGCTACAGGGTTCCATATGATGTATAACAATTTCCAGCCCTACTCAGTTAGTGTTCTTAAGACACACACAGGTTAAAATATTGTTTATAGGAGCATACTACCAAAGATGCAGGAGTAAAAAGCTATACTACCAAATGAAGCTTTGTGGCTATCCCATCGCAATGAATTGTTGTTCAATTAAAAAGAAATCCATTTAGAAATTTCCAGTGGGCTCAGAATACTATTCCAACTTCACAATTTTTAGACAACATAGCTTCTATAAATGCATCCCTTTGACACAACACCGACCTGAAATGCCTTGAACTCCTAGAAACTGGAGATTTTATTGTGTCAGTTACCCACTGTGTATATTGTGCTGAAAAAGATCCAGCACTGGCGTGGAATGATTAAATCAACCTGGTTTTCTTAGAACATTCTCCAATCAAGCTCTTATTCAGAACACAATACTGCTGTTGACATTGCTAAAGTTCATAATGACGTACTTTTCTTTCTGCAACAGAGGAAGTTKTTTTTTAAAATTACTTGTACTATTTGTGGACCTTAATTTGGCCTTAAATGTGAATCACAGAATTTTTGCCAAGCGATTTCTTTGAAAAGGCATGTAGCAGTCTGGCTGTTTGTACAGGAATAGTTGGTAGTTTCAGGTTTGTAACTGGCTCAGGTTGGATACTATTGTACTCAGGGCTGAGCATCGTAAGGGCACATTGTCTCGAAATTTGGATTGACTGTTCAACTCAACTGATATTGGATCTTTGCCTGTCAAATTGCTTGCTCAGGGATTTCCCTCTCCCCTTACTTTCTATTCTGTGTGTAATTTCAATGATTCCTGATTTAAGAAAGGCAATCCTAGAAAAAGAAATGAATTGACTTGGCATTTGCAAAAATGGATCTTGGTGTGCAGGTGCAATTCCATTGAGGGACAAGTCTAATGAGGAGAGTCCTGAAGTAAGACAAGGGCATCAAATGAATATTCACTGAAATAAAGAATTAGAGGTTTACTTGGTTGTAAGGAACTGTTTAATTGCAACTGTAGGTTGGTTATTTGGTCACTATCCAGCTTGTTCACTGTTATTTGGTCACTATCCAGCTATTCACCAGCTAGTAACACTAACCTGTTCATTTCAAGATCCAAACTTTCTTGTGAAATTATCTAAGCAATAAATTTTTAGTTAGATTTGCGACTGCTGGATGTCTCAAATCCTTGGTCTCTTTTAATACTCCAAGAGGAAACTTGCAAATGCATCTCAGCCTCATTTTTGCAAATTAGTTGAGTCCAAATGTTCTTGAAAATCAACAAGGCTGCATAGCTCATCTCTGAAAATAAGTAATACAATTATAGATCTCTGGGATGGGCTTGGAAATATTACATCAGAATATTTATTTTGAGGTACTTTGTGGGCAGAAGGATGAATATCCCAAAAGGAGAGTGTATTAAATAAAATCTGTATCTTTTTCTCATATTTTATATATTAGTTTTCTCTAGTTGATTAGGTAACTGGATTTCTTGAATTTATTTTTCATAAATGTATAAGAATCCATTTAATCATTAAACTTGAAGCTTCACATTTCTGAAGTCAAAGGTAGGTTCTATGAAACAATGGAGTTATGGTAGAGATGGAATCAATCAGAATGAAGTGAAATCAATAACAACTCAGCTATTGTCAAAATGTGAGGACAGTGCTCCTTTTTTCAGATTGGAGGGGGTCTCTTCAAGACTGAATTCCTTTCTTTGTGGGGGAAAGTGATAGTTATTTCCTGAAGAAAAGTGTGTGTTGTGGAATGGCTGAATGCAATGACTTCTTTCATAGGAAATGCTCTTAAGTATGATGTACTTTCACAACAATGGATGCTCTGTGAAGACCAGGGATTGCTATGAAGAGCCAACAGGCTGGCTGATCCAGTAAAAGGGAAAGCTTTAAACTAGGAATGACAGACAAGTGAGATGTCAACCCATGTAGAAGTGAGGATAAGAGAGACCTTCTAATTAACAAAACAAGGGGAAAGTGGGCCCATTTCAAATGTGTGAGCACAAATAAGGGATTAGYGAGATTACAGCATGATGGAAGAAATGTTCATCCATTTATTGGGAAATCAGCACCTCTCTCAAGTGCCTGTACACTAATGCTTGATGCAGGGGTAACAGTGTCCTGTGTTTGTACAGCTACAATCTCAGGGATATTAGAGACGTGGTAGGATAGCTCAAAAGGAGATGTGTTGCTAGGTGTGGAAATAAGACCTTTAGGAAGAACAAGCCAGGACAGTGAGGAGGGGGAGCTGRCCTTCATGTGAGAAGGTAGGAGGAACACACAGAGCTGTCTTGTTATGGATGAGCCAGCTTAGCTTGTTATGGACGAGCCAGGGTTGGAACTAGCAGATGGACCAATGCAGACTATATGGTGAGTGCTTGATCAAGAAACAGATGTAATTAAGGCATGCAGACATCTGGAAGAAACCTTGTGTTCACATGCTGTGGAACTTTAAAACACCCCTATCTGTGCTAGATGATGGGCAGTAGCAGGGCACAAGCAATCCAGGAGGACTTTTTCTAGTGTGCAAGAAGGACAGCTTCCTGACACAGGTGATTGAGAATCTGCTGTTCAGGATCCCTTMCTTACAACCAAGGAAGAACTGGTGAGGAGCGACCTGTGACAGGGCCCTTGAAATGGTGGAGTTGAGGATACTGAGAGGAAAGATTGAAGCAAGTAACAGGATCACAGTTTTGGAATTCAGGAGAGCTGACTTCAGTCTGTTTAGGAACCTGCTTGAAAGAATACCATGGGTTACAGTCCTGGAGAGAAGAGGGATCTAGAAGGTCTGGATGATGTTCAGGAATGACCGGCTCCGATCTCAAGAATGATCTATTCTGATTTTTAGGAAACAGGCAAGGGTGTCAGGAGGTCTGCACAGATCATCAAGATTCTCCTGACAGAACTCAAATATAAAATATAAGAATATGTGTAGTCAGTAGACCTAGGAGGAACACAAAAATAACTGAGTGCAGGAATAAGACTTCAGGAGCCAAAGCGTGCAGGGAGTTTAATCTGGCAAATGATGTGAGAGGGACTGAGATGGATGTCTACAAAAGGAAAAGTGTGGAAAATGTAGCTCTGGTATCGAATGTGATGCCCTGATGACAAAGAGTATTGGAAAGGCCAAGGTTATTGATGCCTTTTCTGCTATGGTCTTTRCTGGGAAGATCTGCCTTGGGGAGTCCCAGTCCCCTGAGAATACTGGGAAAGCCTGGAGCAGGGAACTCTTATCTTTGGTGGAGGAGGCTCAGGTTAGGGGACACTTAAACTGAACATACACTAGTAGATGGGACCTGATGGGAATGTACCCAYGAGGACTGAGGGAGCTGGCTTGTATCATGGGGCTACATTTGGTGGCCTTTGAAAGGTTGTGGAATTTGAGATGAAGTTCCTGTGATCTCCCATCTTCAAGAAGGGCAAGCAGGASGATAAGGCAAGCTATAGGCCAGTCACCTTCACCTTGACYCCTGTTAAAGAGARCAAATTCTCCTGAAAGCTACTTCTAAGCACAGCAAAGAAGAGAAGATACAAGCTGGGCAGGCTGTCTGTTAGATGCACTGTCCAGGGAGGGAGTCTGTAGCATCTCCATCCTTGGAGTTACTCAAAATCCAGACAGGCGTGAGCAGCCTGCTGTCTTTGACCCTTCTAARCCAGTGAGGTTTGACTAGAACATCTTCAGAGATCCTTTCCTACCATTGAAGTTCCATGATTCTTTGTTTTAAATAGTGAAATAAATGAGGGACCTGATCTGCTCATGACCATTTTGTGCACACAGAATGATCTCCAGTCAGCAAACAGGAATTTTTTTATAGTTTAATTTGGCCACTTCAGAATTGAATATGCTGAATTTTATTTCTATTGAATAATTTGTGCTATCCTAGATAGAAAGCTGATAAATTTGGTTTCTTTATAGATCTAGAAAAGTTTGCCAATTATTATTCTAAATGTAGTTTGACTTCTTTCACTATTTTTAACAGCTCTTGTACTTAATATCTGAGCTCAAGAGTTCAATCTTCTATAAAGACTGTGTGGACAGTCTACAGTTTTAGTTTCTTGAAATAATTCTGAAAAGTTCCTACTTTGCATTTGAGCATCTTAATGCATTTACTCCTATAAATGTAAAAAATAATATTGCGGGTTTTTTCAGTATGAATAAAGATAGCAGTAAATACTGACACAGAGTACTTCTCATTCTCAAAGTGCTCTAAATTTGTTGTCTAATTACTATTCACAATACTCTTGGGAGGTTCATGTATTTAATTATCCTCATTTTATAAGCTCTTGGAATACGAAACAGTGGCACAAGGGACCCGACAAGTTTTTGCTCTTCTGCCCCAGCACCAAAAAATTGATTTCCTGCGTGATGCATCAGAAAGTACAAGGGGAAAGAAAAGACACCTTGGACTGAGTCAAGGTCTGCTTTAGCATCTGGGCTGTTCCCAACCAGAAGGCTGTTTTCAGTCATGAACTTCCTCGCTTTCATTCCCTGACACCAAAGAAATTTGACTTGGAGAGGAAACAAATAGGACTTAAACTCATTGTCCCTTTTCTCTTGAATGTTTTTGCRAGATTTAATTTTTAACATTTTTTACGGTCTGTTTTGTAAGCTTTGCTCATGAACATGTTGCAGTGAGTGACAAATGTATAGGCTAAAATAACATTTTTAAATGATACTTTGTAAAAAAAATTAGAGCCTGACATTTCAGTAGCATTTCCATTGTGTGTCCCTTCCCAATCAATCATTTTTTATAGAGAATGGAAAAAGCAGAGTAAGTACTCACTTTTTAAAGATTTTTTTTTTTAAGATTGATTAACTGTGCTAGAATGATGGGAGAAGCAAACTGCTACTCTTCTGGAAACTTACACCATGAATTGAGGGCAAAGGTAGTTGAACTACTTGGCTTCCACATGGCAATTATGTACTTAATTATTTCATAAGCATCCTTATTTGAAAAGTAGGGGGGCTGCATATAGTGATCCTTATGATATACTTGGCCTAATAATGCAGGAAAGGAAGTATTTTAAAAGTGTAAATACAAATATAGATTGAGTAGTTAAACTGACTCGGTTCATCCTGTGTAGTGAAGCAAGTCCCTGTCTTGCCATCGTTTGTACTTCAAGAAAATAAAGGTTTTCAAATTTCCAGGTTCTTGATGATCTCCTGACTTGACAATGGARGAGGGAGGTGCCTATTTTGCGGTCAGATAATGTCTGCTTGTGAGGAGAAAGCAAACAAGTTGTTCTTTACTAGGACATGTTGCCTGAGTCTATCAAAAAATTCACACTTGCTGGCTTTGAGCAAGAGGCACATGACCAACCATTCCCCCAGGTGTTTTGTTGTGTTTCTTCAGTGCCTTTCAAGGCTGGAAACTACACTAGCACAGTAGCCCACATATCAGTGTTCACCTATGAAAGTACTCACTGATACTGTGGCAAAAATKATGTATATTCTGGGGAAAAATTAGGCTATTTTGGAAAGCCTATATTATGTGAGTGGTAACTCCAGAACTCTTGAAGTCTCTCACTTACTGACAAGTGCWGTTCTTCTTGAGTGGTTTATTGAATAAAGCTGACTTATCAAATGCTACTTTATTTTAGGTCTTTACATCTGTGGATTAGCTACTGATGGACTTTCACTTGTTAGTGATAAGGTTGTTATATTTAGAGTAATGTTATGTAGTTCAATGCTGGAGTCCCAGTTGAAAACAGAACTGTCTTTTGTCTTCATAGTCATATGAAGACTAAAAGGTGTGAAAAATGCCTGCATGCTCCAACTTATTTCTGCAGTCTCCAAGATGGTTTTGGGCAATCACTAATATTAAAATAATAATCTATAACTAAGATTTAAATTTCATTTTTGCTTTAGCCTTTTAGCTGTTCTTTCAGGTGTAATTTAATGGATTTGATCCACAACACTTKTGTGAATTTTAACTCCCATTGGAAAATTATCTCTTTTAGAGGTACCCTAATGAAAGTCTTGCTGGGAAATGTGAGGGGTTTTTTGAGCCAAAGTAACAATGAGGAAGAGGCAGAGAAGACAATAAACCCAGTCATTTAACACACTCTTCTAGCCTTAACTGGGGCACAAGTTGGAACAATTATCATTCACAGCTGAGACAAATGCTCTTGGCTGTTCAGCTGTGGGCCTGCTATATACTTATGTGAAGAACCAAATATTCCCAGAGCTGTTTCCTATCAGTCTCTTACCTGGTAGTTAGGATGCTTCCTTGAACACTGAGTGTGTTCTGTCAGGTAATGCAGGGATTACAGCATAGCTGTGGGGCATGGCTGTCCCCACATCCTGAGTGAATGTGGCAACAGTGAGCAAGTCAAGTCATCTTTTCTGAAAGGAGGAGTCAGCTGTTTTGGTTTTTGTTTTATTTCTCCTCTTCATTATTTGATTGTTCTGACACAAATCTGTTTTTCTGACACACCTGATTTCATATGAATACTAAGCAATGTGTTTTATTTTTAATCTGCAGGATGGAAAACCTCTTTTGTTTTCAGGTTCTGTTTGTTACTTCATTTTCAATTGAGCAGAGGGGGCTTGTGAAGCGTCTGTAGGAATTGCACACAGGTTGTTGAAGCATTGCACGGTTCTAGTTCAGAACTGACCAAGTTCATTGTGCTAATGACAGCCATAACTATGYAATACAGATATTGGTGTGCAGAAAGGAGTCACAGCTGGGTGTACTGACATAGACTAAACTTCATCCCTTCTCTCCTTTTAGAAGTCATTATTGGAGGAAAAAGCTAAAAGAGTAAAGGTCAATAGAACAATAACAATAGAGTATTTATARTGGGGTAAAAGAAATGATTTTTAATGTTATTTTTGAGTGATTGAATTGATACTGTAGTTTAATACACAGAGTACTTACTGGGGAGGGATTAAGAGTGTTTGGGGAGGGAATTAAAGAGGTAAATCATACAGGGCCAAAATKATTAAAAATCCCAACACTCCTTCCCCCTGCAAACTGAATGCTGTACCTCTCAAGGGGGCTCATAAATGTCAGCAGTAATACTGATTTTAAACCATCTGGTTCTTCACAGTAAGTTATGAGATCTTCTAGCTTTAAATACAATATTGGTTCATGCAAATGACAATATAACAGGCTGACATCCCAAAATATCCCTTCCCACCCTGCTTCAGCCTCCTCCCTCCCTTTCCTCCCCTTTCTTCATTGACATATCTGCAGTAAAATACCAAACCACTACATCTTGCCATCCCTTTTGGGCTAAAACTTCTGTTTAGACCTGYGAGCAGACAGAGATGGTAAAACTAATAAACTAGCTCTGGCACTCTGTATTCCAGCCTCAATTTAAGCTTGTAATCAGCCTGAGAGCTGGTATGTTGTTGAGGCTGTTGAGAGCAAATTCTGAGCGTGTCATTCTTGGACAAAGAGGGAATTAAGCTGGTCTGTGAAGCTACAGAGTCAGAGATGTAAGTAAAGAGCTAAAGGCAGCAATGGYCTAGGAATGTTTATGCAGGTGAAATGTCAGTATCTTCAATTCTAGTTGCACGTTATCCTTTAGGGTCTGACTTTGAGAGTGATGGTTTTGAAAAATGCTGGGTGTAAGGKTGTGTCTCTTTCTTCTGCCTTGCACTGGAGACAATGAAGTCAAGACTGAGGACCTTTGGAAAGGGAAAAATTTGGAGGTAGCAGAAGGAACTTACTAGGTTATCAAGCATGCTACTTTCAGATAGTGCCAATACCCATGTTGTAGATCTCAGAAACGAGACTGTTTCAAAAGGAGCTCTTTCTTGATTTTCTCCTCATATATGCAAGTCTAGTCACAAATGTTATGCCTTTCGTGATCTGAAGCTTTTATGAATTCCAGACAGAATGTGTCTATGGGAATTTTTATCATTGTTCCATTGCTTTTAAACAGTTTTTTCTCTCTGTCTCTGGCATTTACTATTGAGATGATGTGGTGGGTTGACCATGTCTGGATGTCAGTTGCCCACCAAAATTGCTCTCTCTTCATCCTCAAATGGACAAGGGAGAGAAAATATATTGAAAGGATTTTGAGTTAAGGACAGGGAGATATCACTCACTGATTGCCACCATGGCCAGAACAGACTAGAATTGGGGAAATTAGTCCAATTTATTACAAACAAATCAGAGTGGGATAAAGACAAAGAAAGAAAACTGAATCCTAAAGTACCACTGCCCCATACTTTCTGTGCTTAACTTTACTCCTGATTTTATTTACTCTTCCCCCTCAGTGGTGCAGGGGAATAGGGAATGAGGATTCAGGTCCATTCATCACATGTTGTCCCTGCTGTTCCTTTCTCCCTGGGGAAGGAGTCCTCACACTCTTCTCCTGCTCCTGCATGGGGGCCCTCCTSTGTGAGACAGTTTTCATTAATTTCTCCACTGTGAGTCCTGAGGAGCTGCTCCCCATGGGTGCCTTCCACAGGGTGCAGTCCTCCAGCATGGGTCTCCTGTGGGCTCACAGGTCCTGCCAGAAAACCTGTTCTAGCATGGGCTCCTTTCTCAATGGGCCCACAGGTCCTGCCAAGAGTCTACCACAGCACAGGCTTCCTGCCGGGTCACACCTGCTTCAGTGTCGGGTCTTCCATGGGCTTCAGGAGGCAACTTACTTCGTTTTGCAACCTCCATGGGTTGCAGGGGCACAGCTGCTTCACCACGGTCTGTACCACAGCCTGCAGAGGAATCTCTGTTCTGGGGGTGGAGCCCAGAACAGAGATTCTTCCTCTGCCTCCTCCTCCTTGTTCTTCTTCATTGACCTTGATGTCTGTGTAGTTGTTGCTCTCACATTCTCACTTCCCTCTCCAGCTCCAATTGTGCAGAGTTTTTTTCCCCTTCTTAAATACATTTTCCCAGTGCTGCTGCTGCCACCACTGAAGAGCTTGGCCTTTTCACAGAAGCCACCCCTGTAGTCCCCTTGATACCCAAGCCTTGCCACACAAGGCAGATCCTTTTGCTAAGCTATAAAAGTAGGCCCTTCTATTTGGCTTCCACAAGTGCCTTTTTAACTGCTCTCCTTCAAGGCTTTTTATTTTAATATTGTTAAATGGAAAAGTTATGCATAATCTTCCAGATAAGGTCTCATCAGGGCCACGTATGATGGCTTTTTAATTTTCTCCCTGACAACACCTCTTGCAGTGTGCCCTCTGTCTCTCTCATAGCCATGTCACTCACCTTGAGAGCAAAGAGAAGATTGAATCTGCCCAAATCTCAGCAGAGCACTCCATATGGTGCTGTGTGGGAAAAATGCTATCTAAACTGGAGGAGATGGTTGTTAGTACAAATGCTTTGGGAGTGACTGAAGGAGATAACAAGAAACTGTGTTGAAAGAAGCTATAAGGCTGGAGGGAGGTTATTAGTGGAGTTCCTCAGGGAGTGGCTTTGACGTTGATCTTATTTATTATTTTCACTAATTACCAAAAAGTAGGATAAAAACAAGAATGTGCTAATGAAATTTGCTAATGGCTTGAAGTTGCACATAAGAGACCAGGACTGACCTTGAATAGTGATGAATTGGAGATGGAAAGGAATTAGTATTAAAATAACAAGAAATTGCATGTTTAGAGGAAAAATAACAAGTATTTCTGGCATTCCTCATTCAGTGGAGCAACAAAACGTTTGTGGCAGGCTTAGCTGTATAATATAGTCAGAGGGTGACCACGTATCTTGTTTGAAGTGTAGAGAGGTCTGATCCTCCCACCACTGGAGGGAGACAAGGACCAAGGAGAACAAACATTGATAAATGTCAGATGATGTGTGAATTCATGTGTAAGGGTGAAAAGCAAGTGATGGATTGCATGGATTTGTTTGTCTTCAASTGCACTACTTTAAAATGGACAGTACTACACAGTTAATGCATGGGAAGGGAGGATGCAAGAGGTCTGTGCAGAGCTGCTGTTTTATTTGGGGCACAGGGGTTGTTTTGAAGTAGTTACTTTAAGAAAAAAAAAAAAAAGAAAACCCAAATACAAGCCCAAGCAAACTAATTGAGAAATGCAGTTGTCCTGAATCAAAACAGTCCTGAGGATGATGATGGAAGCTCCTCTTAAACAGCTGTTCTTAATCTGTGCTTCCTGGAAAACTACAATCAGTTTATTTTAAATCTATTTCTTTAATTGTAGTGGAATTGTTTAGTATTATTTGTTCTGTATTGCTGTTTACAGCAATAAACTGTATTACTGTTTACCAAATTGGTACTATTGCATTTCTGCTAATAGGCCAATTTCTATTTACATGTTTTTAACAGAAGATAAAGAAACTGCAGACAAGCCAACAAGCATCCATTAAAGACTAATCACTGTACAGTCATGAATAGAGAGAGATGTTAACAAAGACATCAAAATTGA
The DNA here is from genome assembly GCA_014549065.1 of Cardinalis cardinalis. NCBI lineage: Eukaryota > Metazoa > Chordata > Aves > Passeriformes > Cardinalidae > Cardinalis > Cardinalis cardinalis. Next base: position 1,935,465 of record JACDOX010000118.1, read on the forward strand.
AGGAGAGGCAATATTTGCAAAGAAAAGAGGATAATCACTTAATCCTGTTCTCTGCTCCCAACCAACATGGAACATTAGACAGTARCAAGACTGGGAGATTGCAGCTCCAGTAATTGTTTTCTAAATGTGGGAAACACTAGTTAAAGGAATAAGAATAGATTAGACAGGTCCTAATATAATGATGACTCACTGCTCTTTCCCGTGCTCTTAGTCTGGATGTCCTGTCTCCACTGCAGGAAGTGTTGTACAGGCAACRCTGCCTTTCTAGCTAGCATGTACAATATTTGGTCACACATATCTGTGGTGGAATTTCATAGTCTGTTTTAAAAGATAAGATTGGAGGCAAAGTTTCTAGTTTCTATGCAGTTTGTAAACCAACTTTTCCCTCTTGTTTGCCAGAACATTACTTTCTGATTGGAAATGCCCCTGATGCTTTATTTTCCCCTTATTTCTTCCTCAGGTTTTGGTGTGTTTTTTTTTTTTTTTTTTTTTTTTTTTTTTTTTTTTTGACTTTTTTTTGTGCCAGTGTCCTTATTTAAATCAAATTTCTCCTCTTTGTTGTAAAGTTCCTGGGGACTTGGATGAACACGGCTGTTTTGGTAGAAGTCTCAGTGGTGCTATAGCAAGCACGTTCACAGGATTTAGCACCTTTTGATGCAATTTAGCTCTGGTGATACTTAAGCTACTGTTTCACCTGAAGTCTGCAGTTCTTTTACTCCCTCATGAATATGTTAATGAATTATTTCACACTCTTTAAAAAATATATCTTTGCAGTCACAGAGCCAACTTGGCATCTTGGGGTGGTATTTAAATAACTTCATGGAAAATGTAYCAGTCTAGTTTTTTTTTAAAAAAAGCATAGTGAATAAATTCAGTGTGGCACGAATCTGGCAGCTGCATTGCAAAAAATATTCAGTGCAAGTAAATTATGCATTTTTTTGTTGTTAAAATAGTTCAGAAAATATACTTTCAAATGTTATTTTAATTACTACCTTTATTTTACTGCTTCTAAATAAGCTTTCTACTTGGCAATTTACTACCTGAAATCTGATTTTCTGAATGATTCCTTGTTTCCTAATGTAAAATGTATCTTTTATGATCACTCCCAAATTCTAATTTTTTTTCTGTCAATCAAATTGGTATTTCAGCCTGTTTGTTTCTTTATACCCATAAAGACACAGGTGCATAGTATTACTATAATTTTCTTCATGTTGTATCTTTTCTCAGTGTTTTTCATGTATGGACATTGCTGTAGTGATTATCTGTCCCCCACTTTATTTATGATTGGAATTATTYTTATTCTACATAATTTCTGGATATGCTTTCAGACTAATAAGTACTGCATTGTTTTAAAGTTCATTTATAAACATATCCTCTATATAAATTAGAGTATATTAGTACTGAATGTACTAATAGTTACAAGTGTTTTTTGTATTTGCAGTTTCTGCTATTTTTGTGAGCTATTAGAAACCTCATTAAAAAGCATGACAATAAGAACCATACAACCTACTTTCCAGATCAAAGTAGTTCAAAGAAATCTAGATATGCATATATATTTTCATTAATATTGTATTTTTACCAAAGCCCGTTACTAGGCATTTTTTTCCATTTCAATCAGTGAGTTTGAACAAGAGTTTTGATTTTACAATGCTTTAAGCATGCTGGGGTTGTTCAGGTAAAGCAAAACAAGTCCATATTTTGATTTGAGGGTACTTATTTCAACTCCTATGACCACTGAACTTCAGTATTGCATATTGTATACCATCAGAACCTGTGGAGAAAAGAACAACTGTTCTATCAGTCAATACTAGAGGATACTGGAGAAATGGATAGCAGAGTAACTGACAGTTTGGAGTGCCTGGTTTTGGAGAAATGCTGGGATTTACCTAGGATGACTTGGAAGTCCTTGGCAGAACAGGACTCCCAAGTACTGGGATAATGCACTGACTCCTCTCTCCAGTCTCTGYGCCCTAAATGCTTCCTGTCTCTTCCTATCAGCACCTTGATAATGAGATTTTAAATGATTTCTGTTACTGTAGATGTTGTTGGCTCTGTATTTTTTTAGCTTCATGGAAGTGCAGGATGGGGAAGAGGAATACATTCCCTCCTATTCCAGATTACTCATGGCCTCAGCAGACCTGCGGGTAATGGGAGGAAAAGTACTGTAATGCAGACTGTTGAAAAGAATTGAAGTCTCAACTGTAATATTCAAGTGTCAGGATGAAGTACTTCTCCATCCTCAAAATAAAAAAGATTTRCATAAAAACAAAAAGAACTTTAGTCTCTTTCTGTGAAAGAAATAATAGGTTTTAGGTCCTAGTCATAAAGTGGATGAGGAGTATTCAGAAGCATCTGTTACTCMTTTTCCTGTGCGCATGCTCAAGGGCACAAAGGATTTGCTTCACTTGGATGAAAATGCACTCAAGGGTTTCAAAACTTCAGAAAAATAATTTATAATGTGCCTTTGCACTGCAGCAGATTGTGTTTAAGTATCTTAATATTTGTATTTTAGATGCTTGGAACACCAAGGGAAGAGGGTTGAGTATGGCACCAGAGAGTTTGCTGTTGACTTGTGCTAGCCCCAGCAAGTCATTTAGACAGATGGGATGTGAGACTCAGGTTGTAACTTAAATGTGGGATTATAACTGAGCCCTCCAGGGATCTAGAAGTGTTTTTGTTATGGTTGTAAATGTAATGTGATAGACGTTCCTTGGTGAATTGTTTAGGGTTTAAGCTCTACCTAAAACAGGCTGGGACAGAAATTGGCATTGGAACTTCTTCATATGAATCCCGCATGTCTCTCTTATGAATAGGCTTCTGTTGAGCACTTTGCCTTGGGGTGCCTTCAGCACTGGCTTGGTGACCCGTGGATAAAATTATTTTTTAATGCTTGGAACGTACTAATTTCAAAAGGAGGTTTTCTTGCATATAGATTCCAGAAAAGAACTCATCACCTAGAATTTAAAGAGAACTTAATTTTCAAGTACAGTAAGAGCTGTAGTCTTAGACTGGGGTATGAATAGCTTTATATTTAGATGCTTGGGAAAAAAAAGAATTATGCTGTTACGTGTTTGCTTGTCCTGCTTTAGTGACAAACCACTTTAATTCTATTGTTTTTGCATTGAAAATTGCCACTATGAAAGAGTCGTGGGAGATCTGGATATTTTGGATCTTGSTGAGTCCTACCAGATTCTTTTATTAGTCAAACAAGAGCTCAGCCCATCCATGGTTAACAACAACAGGTTGTGAGTCAGCCCCAGTCAGATGTTTACTGTGTCACTGGGGGATTGGGGCCGAGGGACTGATTTCTGTTTGAAAAATTAACTCTGTATTCTAAGAATGCACAGAGAGACAAGTGTCTGTGAGCAACAATTTAATAATTAATTCCTTTTGTTTCTAATAATTTATCCTTGATAAGCTACAATCATAATTACAGKACTTCTGTAGTAAAGTTTAGCTTTTGTAAACCAAATTGTTGCAGGGAAGGATATCCTACTGGGTTGAGATGGAATCTGTTGTATGTGGGAGAGGATGCCAGACACATTGGCTCAGCCTGAAGGGATGGTGAATATTTGCATGCTGCCAAAAGTCTCAGTTCATTTTGAGAGTTCCACAGTTCAAGAATCAATTGAATTTGCATATCCCAAAAGTTCAGGAATTGATTTCCGAAATGGTGATATTCAGGGCATAATGATCATGTCTGCCTGTTATTATATGATCAAATATATTCCATGGAGGGTGAATTATTTAATCTCYGTGGAAACATGGAATTTTCATGATGCATTAGGATTGCAATGGACACTTTTTTTCGCAAAAGAATGAAATTATCCTGTCTTCTAAACATATGATCTGTGATGCCTTGAAGGCTGCTTGGAGAGGTAGATAATTAGCTACCCCACTGCCTAGAGAAATAGCTTGGTGATTTTTAGAAGCCTTATGCAAATGGTTTGGGATGTTATACAAAATTAGTTTCAGTTAGGCTCAAATTTATCTAATTTAATTTAATTATTGGGAAAAGTAAATCTTTGACTGAGAAAAAGAAGGAAGAAGACAGAGCGAGAAAATACACTGGAATATGAACTGCAACAATTAGATAGTGATGGATTTATAGCTGCCATTCACTTTGTAGGTGTTCACCTTTAAGGCATCTGTAATGACATTCTTTTATAAGACTCTAACAAAATTATAATACCCTAGACCACAGGTGAAATAATTACTTGACGGAATTAAACCTTGTTGCTGAATATGGCTGTGTCCTCTTTTAGAGAACTGTGAACTCAGCTGGTAAATCTACAGCCTCCAGGGAAGTTGAAGTCCCAGCTCATTCTGCACATTGTACTTGAAGTTTCAGGGAGTCTCCAGCATGGRGAAGAGAGTTTTCTGAAGAGGAAACTTGCCAGCTTTACCAGGCCTGCATATTCATATGTGCATGACCTGTTGTGGTCTGTTTTATGCCTGTCTGATGTCTCCAGCAGCCTTTCATTCTCTGTCTTGCTTATGGATGAATCAAGTCCCTTTTTAATCCAGGGAAGTCGGTCAGGCAATCAGAGGAGCAGGTGGTGCACAGCTGATTGCTGGTGGCTAGCTGCTGGCTGCCTCTTCAACATGCAGGGCCCAGGCAGAGAGCAAGGAGGAAAAGGAAATATATTGGAAGCTGCTCAGACCTTCCAGCTTGGCCGGTGGTTCGGTGTGAACTGGCAGTTGTATGGCCTGAGGTAGGAGGGAAGGCTGCCAAAGCAGGACTGTACCAACAGGGATGAGTTTTCTTCCATGGAGAGTAGTAGGAGTGTACAGCATGTTGGAGTGGTGTGGATGAGTCAGCGGTGTGTAGAAATGAGTAAAGAAGTGCAGGACAAGCAGGGTTATCACAGACAGTCCTTTGATGATTCTGTTAGAGCATGTAAGATTTATGCCCACTCTTTATGAACTAAATTTCTGCAATTTCAGTGAGCTCTTGTTCTGTTTCAACATGCCGAATGATTTTGCAGACCTATTTGAACAACTTCTTTTGTGATTTGACCACTGTAAGAGCAAATTCTTTGAGCAACCTTGAATATGTGCTTTTGAAAAAGCTTCCTCAGGCAATGCTAGGTTCACTTACTGCTTTTGGAACATATGCTGAAGTTTACATCTGGGATGTTTCCTTGTGAGCTCTTAATTTGCTTCTTGGGCAGTATTTTGTGAGCAACTTCAAGAATATCATTTGGAGTTTGATTAAATACAGTAAAAGGTTKTCAATGAAAGCTCTTCTGTATGTTTATCAGTAAAAGAGATGTTACTTTGCAGGATGAAAACAGTTTCAGGAGAACTCAAAAGTAGATTGAAATATYCTAATCATCCCATCTTTAGGAATACATGTAGTACTTTGTTACTATAAGAYACATTGACAATATAGTACTGAAGATAACAGGCACCATTTGTGACAATTTTTGTTATAGAGCTCTGAACACAGGAAACTGTTGACCTGCACTTCTGAAAAGCAAGCCTGAAATGCTGTCCTAGAATTCCCCCTGGGGCTTTGCAGCTCTGTGAAAGAAATTTAGGAAGATATACTGTTGGCACTGAGAACTGTGGTGCTTTGTTTTGGGCATATTGGTATATATGATCAAACATRGATCCTAAAACAAAAAGGTTCTGTAGAACTGCACATTTACAAGAAATTATTTTACAGCATTTACTTGGGGTTTTTTTTGCATGTTCAGATTCCTGTATTGTTTCCTTTATTTATAGCAGTTTCTTGATGAGGACACTCTTGTTTTCAGTTCTCTGTCACTTGGAGAACTAGGCCAAATGAGTCAGCTGGAGAGAACAGCCAGAGAAAAGCAGAAGCACAGTTAGAAGCTAAATGACAGGTTAACAGTCTGTTATAAACCAAACCAGAAAAAGGAACMCTGACACAAGAAGTTAGCCAACCCCTCCTGGGGCAGCAGAACTGTCTTTTTCTGCCCCAAACAATATTTCAGTGTAGAGGAAGATTGTTTGTATCTTGCCCATGCATACTGGATTTCTCTACACTTCTCTGSGATCTATTCTGGAGGTATTGCAAAAATAATGATTAAAAATATCAAAGACTTTTTTTGTTGTTGTTGTTAAACTTCAAGTGGGAGAAAGTGTTTTTTATTTTTTTAATATTATTTTTAAATAGATACTTGTTGCTCTTTGCTCGGAATAAGCTACTGAAACTTGAGGCTATAACATTTTCTTTACAAGAAATTAATTTTTCTATTTTACAACATTTTATTGTTACTATGATGTTCCTCAGGAATGGCTCAAGAATTCCTTTTAGGAGTGGCAGCTCCCCATTATGAATGTTGTTCTTAGCCAAAATCTATGATGTTGAGCAGAAGCTAAAGGTTAGGTTAAATGTTGGTGTTATCTTCCTTTGATTTCCATTTGAACACCAGGGACATAATTTTGAAGCATAGCTTTCTAAACGTGAGGAAGAACTTTACTGTGTGAGAGACCATGCACCAGAACAGGTTACCCATAGAAGTTGTGGAGTCTCCCTCACTGGAGATATTCAGGAAGTGTCTTGACAGAATGCTGTACCAGGTGCTCTAGGATGGCCTTGCTTGACCAGGGAGGTTGGAGAAGATGACCYRCTGAGGTCCCTTCCAGCCCGACCCATTCTGTGACTTAGGTTTCATACACACTGATTTGACCTCATCTCTGATAATCTCACTCATTTGTGTCACATAGCAGTATCTTGATGACAGGATATTTAGAAACCTCTGAATATCTATTATGTAATGAGTGATCTTCTTTTTAGTCTTTGAATATGCAAATGTTCATGAATTCTCCTTTCAAGATTTTATTCATGTTTGCAGAGYGGTTTTCAAACTGGAAACCAAATGCAAAACTTAATATAAAGCCCCTACTTTTTGATCTGGTTTTGGCCATAATTGGTAATTCATAGTACTCCAACTTTTTAAACCCAGCTTTAAATTGTTAAAGCATGGAAAAATGGTTTCAAGTTAAAAACTCTATATTACTGGTGAACTTGGACCTGAAAATGAATCTAGTACTTGCAAAACTTTAGCTGAAGGAAATTGAGAGAAAAATGGCTTTTTTTCCCCACAAAACCATAATTTTTATGATTTTTGTCTCCCAGTTTAAAATGATAACTAAATCGTCTTTCAGCAAAGAATGAAAATATTATTCTTGCATGCAGATATATACTGAAATGCTTTGCTAGTTATGGACAGGCCTCATGTGCCTAAACTTGAAGGGAAATTTCTCAGTATTTGTGATAGCAACAGTGCCAGTAAAAATACAGACACAGGAGCACATGCTGTTTGGCTCAAAGGCAAGAAGTAAATAGTGTTCTGAAAGCATCCAGAGGGAGAATATTTGGGATTTTTCAAAACACAGGAAAACACTGGTTCAAGTCAAATGAACTGCTAGATAGCAATGAATGGTCCTTTGCAAGCCAACATTCTTTGCCTTTAAAAAAAGCAAAGGAAGATCTTCTCTAGTTAATATACCGTGACTTTAATAAATATCAAGCGTTCTCTTCCTTCAAGGCACATATTGACTTGCTAACCTTCTTCTAATCTGTCTTAATCATTGTCAATATTTACCTCYTCATGCAATAAATACCAGGAAGTCAACAGAAGCCAATTTCATYTCTGTTTTTGAGCTTGTACCATTTCTTTGCCCATTTTAGTGAAATTCATATACAGCTTGAGAAGAAAAATTAAACTTGGTTTGGAACTGCTGCTATGAAGTTTRTAGTAATAATCTTGAACTATTTAAACCTCTGGCTGTAAGTAGAACTCMCATTTCTATAGACCTAAAATAATATTAGATATTTTTGACTCTTTATATTTCTAGGCAAACTGAATATGATATTGCTATACTGATAACCAGTTGAATTCCTTACCAAATTAAGTRTATTATGCAATTTATAATGATGTTCCTTAGATGCTGGTTCATGAAATGATTTCAAAGTATCCTGTGCAAGCTAAATTATTAAGACCATATTTTTTAAAAGAAAATGTTGGTATCTGTTCAGACTACTGATCTGTTAGGATGCTAATCTGCTAGTTGTCTGTTTTGGAACTCCTGGCGAAACTTCTACTTTTGTTTGTCATTGACTTCAGTGTCCCATCATGTTGCTGACTGGGGTGATAGGAAGGGGGCTTTTCATGGAGTCAAAACCCAGCCTAYGCCCCTTGAGCTCTATGCAGATACTGCATCAAGCAAAGCTGAGCTGCAGTATGGTGCTGAGGGCAGTATTTCATGCCTCTCTTCTGGCACTGAGCACTCTTGAGTCAGACCTGTCTAATGCCTGTTCCTCATGAGATCTGGCTATGTTGAGCTGCTACTGCTGTCTCCTGAAGTTTAGAGCGTGTAGGAGCTGTTGAGACTTGGGCTGCCTCCATAGAGCTCAATTCAGGTGGTCTTCCCAGATGAAYTTGTCTGTCCTCATTGCATCCTTTAAGTTTTTAAACTAGACTTCCAGAGGTCTTGTGAAAACTGTGAAAATCTTAATTATTACAGCATTATTGCTCAAGGTGAAACATTTACTCCTTGAAAAGTGCTTGCTTGATTGCAAACAATGTGGTTTTGAGCTCAGATATAGTACGTGTGCRTGGAGGGGAAAGTGCAGTTTAAAAGTACTTCCAAGAATAGAAGTACTGATCTAACTTTGTGCTGACTTTGGGAAAGTAGAATGTGAGAGGGCAGGAAAAGAGTTGAAGCATGCAAGAATGACTATGGGGAAGAAAGGGGAGCTTGAGTTGTGATTTACATTCCATCTCAAATCCCTCAGAYACTGTGTGGATGCCTGATATCATACAGTTGTAGTTCATTGTCAGTGCTGAGTCACCCAGAATGTGTCTTTGGTGCTGATTAGCAAAGTGCTGCAGACAAGAATTATCAATATTTTAATGGTTTTCATGGTATTTAATGGAGCTGGTTGCATATTTTCCAGATGAATGTTTTTTCACTTAAGAAAAACAAAACATTTCCTGGGAAATTGCCCATTTTGTTAMAAGTTTTGGGCAGCAGATTGTTGGAACACCTTGTTTCCATTTGCACATCTTCAGGGCATGATAGGTTAGACCACAAAARCTACAGTAGTTTCCTTTCTTCCCAGTTTGAGCCAGGAAGGATTTCCCACTGTACAAATTTTATGTGACCAAGGAACTGAGGGGAAAAATTTGGATTATCTGCACATGTACAGCGCCATCACGAGTTGGAGAACCAAATTATGTCTTGGGAGAAAGCTGTGTTAARATCCAGACCAAATTTGGCTGTATAAGTAGCCCTGTTAATTAGATATCTGGACAGTGCTGCATTCCTTGATACTCATTAGTAGAAAATTGTAAAATAAATTATAAAACCCAAAGGGCATTAAATGTCTCTTACCTCAGATACTGAAAACAAGTACTGCAGAAGGAATAGGAAGAGGCCATTCATGCTAGTGCTTTCTCTTCCTCTGAAATTTCATATCTTATTAAAAAGCTTCCCTGTAGGATTATTGGGCTGGAATTATACATTAAAATGAAAACACAGTAGTTATTCTCTTGCCTACAAAACGAAATGGTTAGCATAACTGTATATTGTTTAGAAAAGTCAATTATACCTCAAATAAGAAGGAGAAAAAAATTTAGCAATGTCTTTTGAGACTAAGCCTCTGCTGAAATGTGTTAGATAAAAGAGCAGTGATGTAGCTGGGGGTGCACAGTATTTTGGTGTCTGCCTTTGTGAAGATTTGGGACTGATTGATTCAAACCCCCCGTGAGAGTGGCAGTCCCATTATGTTTGTTGCAGGTTGACTGGTGCAATGTTTGTTTCTGAGGTTATCAGCATGTTCAATCAAAAAACTAATATGTGCATTATTGCTTTGCTAGGTTTTAAGCCCTTTTCTCATTATAAATATTGATCTTGATTAGAAGCTGTTCTCCAAACGTTTGGTTCCACTGACATGAAATGATTCTCATCATCTCTTCCACCAGAGGGAAGGTATTTTCATTCAGGTTAATTGCTGGTGCCTGATGCTAAATGCAAACACCAGAGCACTGCTCGAAATGAAAATTCAAAACTGGGGGAAAAAACAGCTGTTAAAATGTCTTTTCCTTCTGTATTTACCAGAATGGTGAGCTTTTCTTTGGCATTGCAACATTCCAAAGAAAATTGCATTAATACTGTTTTGAAGACATAAAATTTTCAGTTCTTTGTCAGTGAATATATATTGTTCTCTCTTTCTACCAGAAGCAGGGGGAGGGCAAGATAGTAGCAGACACAAGTGGGTATAGAAATACACAACAATAAAAACATAATAACCCAGTGCCAAAAGGAGGAGTGATGTAGAGTCATGTTTAATTTAGACAAAACCAGAAATCCTGCTATTGTAATCTGAAATACGTGGGTGGACCCTAATGTCAATGATTGTGATGATGTGCACAGGCAATAAAACTCCAATCAAAATTTGCAGGAAGATTTAGGCTTTTCCTACAGATAACTTGCTCAAAAATACTCAGAAAGGCATACGTATGCAAATGTATTCTCTATCCAGAGCTTTATTTATGATGATGCTTTGTTTATTGTAATTTTGTTGTGATAAAAGGAGACTTCTGCCAGGCTCAAGATGCCCTGATGTTTATCTACCTACACACTTCACCCCACACTTGTCCAGGCAAGGTTCAAAAAAGCCTAGGAATTGCATACCCAGTGGACAGGTGGAAGATTTTAAGGTTACCAGGGATGTGTAACCCAGAAATTTCCAGTTTTGTTTTGTTTAAAGTGTTCATAAACTCTAGTAAACTGTCCCAATGACAAATTATCCTCATTTAACATTTGGGTTTTATTCTTTTTCTGAAATTATTTCAACACTGTTTCTTGCTCTTAGATCCTGCTATATGYTTGTTTGCTGGATTGAGATCCTCCAACTGTAGGTTTCTTGCAGGCAGTTAGAAATTAAGTTAGTCTTCTCAGTTAAATAAACTGATTTTCATTTCTAGCAGATCAAATATTTTTTAACGATTTGCATTGCTCTTCACTGAATTTTTCCACAGTATTTTACTAGGTCCAAAGTAAAGCTTGAAATATTTTATAGAAAAGTTGAATGCTTCATGAACTCAGTTTCAAAATAACCCTAAATTAAGTGGTTTGGTTTATTGGTTGCCTGTGTGGAGGAGCCTCTTGTCAATATTTCCTCTCAGCAGACAAAGTCCAGGAAAAATATGGAGGCTCATTGTGGGGGCTAAATGCCTTCRCCATCTGTGCTCTGTTAATGTGGAATCTATGTATCTGCCACCAAACCAACCATCATCCAATGGTTGCTAAAAGCCACTTGTCAGATTGAAATTGGCCACAACTTCCCCAACAGGAGGACAAGAGCCCATCAATTTTCTGAACCACTCCAGTGGTGGATTGTTTTTCCTTCTGTTAAATTCAACATATCATAATAAATAGATTTTTGAGAGGTGGAAGAGGAACAGAGAAGGTTACTCCAGCAGGGATCCTAAAGGGGGTTTACTGAAAAGTGAATCTCTCTTTTCAGGGGTTGTATTTCTCCCTGTGCTTATAAGAATATGGGTTTGAGCCTAAGAAATATGACATAAGAGGAAGCTTCTGTCCCAGATATTTTCATGATAGAGCTCCCCTTCTATTTTAAAACAGACTTGAACTCTGCTGCTGCTGCTCCAACCAAGCAACACCTTGTCTCAGCAGAGCTATCTTTTGTTGCCCTTGGGAGGGAGTGCTCATCGTGCAACCACTTACCAACAAGTGTGAGGGGGCTTTCATACATTAGATCAGAATAGGGCTTTGGGTCCCTCAAAACAAAGCAAGAACTCCAAAGTTCTTTGCTGATTGCTGTGGCTTGTGATCATAAAGGTTCTTGGGGCTGGGACAAGTGTTATTTCTTTTGGTGTCAAGTGTCCAATTCATTACATGGCTACTGTGATATTTGGAAGAGTAATCTGTGACAAAAGCAAAAAGAACATTCATTTTATTTATTTCAATCTAGCTTATGCCTGTTCTCTAAAATACAATAAAATAACCCAAGTTGCATATGCATAATTACAACTGTCTTCCATTGTTTATCCCTTGTCTGAGAGGCAGAAATTCTACAGCACGCACCTCAAATCTGCATAAATTTATTTACCTTACTTCACCAACAATTTAGCTAGAAGTAGGATAAACGTATACTGTCTTAAACTGAAATAATTTATCTTTTTACTGATATTCCAAATGAATTTAAGCAGTCATCCTTCATTTGCTTTGTTCAACTCTAAATAGAGTTGGACCTGTAGTAATAATGCGAGCAGATAATAAAGTCACTTTATTCTTTAGGGATTTTTTTATTTCTTTCTAAAAAGTCTCATATATTAATGAAGCAGATGGTCACTTTTAAGAGCCAGAATGTAATTGAATGGCATGGATGCTCTTAGGTTTGCTTAAGTCAGGAACTAAATTAAGGTATGCTTGTGTGCTGGTTCTGGCTGGGGTAGAGTTCATTTTCTTCACAGTGGCTGGTGTGGGGCTGTGTTTTGGATTTATGCTGAACACAGGGTTGATAATATAAATAAGTTTTGTTATTGCTGAGCAGAGCTTACACAGAGCCCAGATCTTTTCCGCTTTCCCTGCTGCAACACTGGCCAGGAAGCTGGGGGTGAATGGGAAACTGGGAGGAGACACAGCCAGGACAGGTGACCCMAACTGACCAAAGGGACATTCCAGACCATGTGACATCATGCTCAGTATATAAAGTGGGGGGAAGAAGGAGGAAGAGGGGGATGTGTGGAGTGATGGTGTTTGTATTCTCAAGTCACCTCTGTGTGTGATGGGGCCCTGCTCTGCTGGAGATGGCTGAACACCTGCCTGCCCATGGGAAGCACTGAATCAATTCTTTGTTGTGATTTGCTTGTGTGCATGGCTTTTTCTTTCCCTATTAAATTGTCTTTATCTCAATCCATAAGATTTCTGTCTTTTACTCTTCTGATTCTCTCCCCAGTCCTGCTGGTGGGAGAGTGAGAGAGTGGCTGTGTGGGGCTTGGTTGCTTGCTGGGGTTAAACCACAATAGCTTTGAACATAAATAATGATTAAAAAAATGCACTCAAAATCTTCTGTTTTGAAAAATTTTCAGAGCTGTCCTCTAGTCCTACCATCTTGAATCCCTCTAGAGGTAAGCTCTAACAAGACAGGATAAACTTTTAAGGACACACCTCCTTCTTCAATCTCAGTTATCATTTATCTTGTCATTTGAAATGCTGCATGATAAATCACTTTGTGAAGATGTAATATTTGATGCTCGGCCCCTCTCTGTTTTTATGACTTTAATAAAATTTGAGGTTTTGCTGGGAATTTCTTTTCTTTAGTGAATTTCTTGATGTGTTTGGATTTCAAATGTTTTCATTTTGTCAAGTTATATGTGACATTATTCTGGTTCTTGKGAATGACACTAAAATGATTGTTCTTAGGTAATGAATATAATTCTATTCAAGAATTAATTTTGGAGAAAGTTTAAAAAAGCAGGCAGAAAATCTCAACCCAAAGCATACAAAGAATTGAAGAAACATTTGGCTTTTTTGGATATAGTTTCCACTATGAAGCATCWGAGTAATACTGAAGTGATCAGTTGTCAATCATTACACCAGTGACACTGTTTCTAATTTGATTTAGCTTCAGATTAATTGAAACAGGCAGTATTGATTGCCACTAAAAGAACTGGAAGTTATTTCATTTGACAGAAGTCAAATGGGATGGTTTGGAAGATGAGTCCAACTCCTACACAGACATGCCTATTTTCTGTTTTGTATYTGCCCTTGAAGGAAAAGAGCCCTATTTGCATTTGTAGAGAGATGCTTCATAGTTGAGCGTGTTATGCATGATCCAATCTACTGCAGTTTGCAAAGGCTTTCTACTCCTTGGTGGTTCTTGGATGCCATCTTGAGAAATCATATATTTGAGCTGTCATTTTTTCCTTATTTCAGAGTTTGTCTTTTACCTATGAAGCCTATACCTTCCTACTTTGACTGGAATTAATCACCTCGTATTAGGTCACTTGCTGCCTGCCAGAAATTTCAGTCAGAAATGATCAAGAACTGGTGTCTGGATCTTACTTAATAGATTGGGCAAAAAAGCATATAGCCTTAGTACAGGTCAATGAATTGATAATGAAAGAATAGGAACATCACCTAACAACATAATTAATTTTGTTTAGTTCAATGAATACTTGTTTCATTTCTGGATCAAGCCTGAATTTCACACATGGCAGCCAGGCAGTTCACTGATGCTTTTATCAGGCTCATCCTCACTAGTTTTGTTTACTGTTTGAATCTAAATTAATAAGAAAAGGCTTAACTGATTTCACTTGCTTCCTGGAAATAAGGTCAAGGCATGTGTAGATGCAGGAAATTGAGCTACAGAATTTTAATGAAAAACTTTACCTGCAGAGTTAATCTGTGCTAAGAAATTTAAAGTGGGAAGGAGGCTTTCATTGATTTGTCATACCAGTCTCTGCAGAAATAACATAGACCAGGGTAGTAGCACTGCTTTATTCCCAAAGCACTGCTCAGGTGCTTGAGAAGAGTCCTTGTAAACCTGTGCACAATGCCACACAGTGACTCCCACTGGAAGGAMGGACCCTGGCATGTGTGCACACAATCTGCCAGCTTACTTGTTCCACCAGTTTTCCACCAAGTTTTTTCTTCTGTTTCCTACAGTACTGCGAGAGTGGGAGGAATGGCTCAAAATCCCATATTAATTTCTGTGAAGATATTTCATATTTAACTTCATATGCTGAAGTCTACAAGCAGTCTGAGCACTTTGAGTTTCAGTTAGGATGCCTATAGGGATGTTTTTTCCAGGATTGAAGTGTGGCCTAAAGCACCATAATGTCCACGCAGAAGGAGCTTTTGCGCCAAATGAAAAAGAAATAAATCACTATGAATTGATATATATTCTGTAGCTCCAACCCACCAGTCCGTGGTGGAAAAAGATATCCTGGGTTTTGAAAGGATCCTGAGGGTTTGCCAAGAAGTGGTCCCCTAAGGAGATTTTCATTTCTAGTAATGTGCTTTGTGGGGCTTGATACAGGTTTTTTCCACTTCCATTGATTCCAAACATGTTATGTTCAACTTCTAGGTTTCTTTTTAGAAGTCATCACAGTGATATTCAACACTGGCTAGCCTGCACAGATGGACATGTAACTCCCTGWTGTAGGTCAGATTTTAAGTAAAGTGTTTGTCAAGTTTCAGAGTTTACCAGTCCCCTAGGTTGAGGAGGACTGAGTCACTATTGTTCTTGAGCTGGCTGCAACGTGACAACCTCTCTTAAATTTGGAAGGGTTTTTTTTTTGAAAACAGATGTTTTCAATTTTTTAAAGGCGGGTTAAATTGTGCTCTAGAATGTTTTCTGTAATCTCTGGCCTTGTAGTAAGCCACTCAAAACTCTGCTTTTCCCCCAATCCTTCTTGAATCTGTCTCAAAGTAGARTATTTTTCTATGTAATTTATTTTTTGATTTGGATATATTAATGGTCAAATTGCATAATTAAAACAAGCATCTAACTAAAGCTGCAGTCATACACTCTTAACTCATCCTAATTTCAAAGTAGAATAATTGTGCATGTCTTCCCACCAAGGTGTTGACAGATGAGCTGTAGCAGCTGAAGTTACTTCTCCCAGGTGTCCATCCTTCCTGTGAGGAGAGCTGGAGAGACAGAATGTGTCTGTGAGCCTCAGGCTGTTCAGCACGAGTCTGGCAGCCCTGCTCCAGCCCCTCAGAAGTGTAAAGCAAGTTGTCAGGGTTTGCACTGAGGTGGGAGAATTGAGAATGCATTCCCTCTTGCTGACTATGCAGGCAGTGTGGCAGCCTTCCTAGAGCCACAGGTAACTGCTCTAGTGTCCTGCACTGCCATAGACAAGTATGGATCAGAGACCTAGATACTTTTCATGTATTTGAAGTTCCACCTGTCTTGAGAGGGTGTTCTGCCAGGACTTGGACCAAGTCTTTGACATCTTCTCTTAGGTGATAGTGTTTCATTCATGACAGTTTTCATGGGCACTTACACGATATTAAACTGGAAACTCCTATTAATGCACAGTGAAAGTTTCATAAGTGAGCAGAAGTTGGGGGAGAAAGATAACTATCTTAGTATAATATCAATTTACCTACTTTTATAATTTTTCTAGATTACTGTGAAGATAACTCTTGAGGATAGGAATGCACAAGATGTGACAAATATCAAGCGTCATATATCAATGTCATGCATTGGGTTAATGGAGTAACAAAACATATTTTTTATTTACTTATTTCTGTGTAGCTAAAGCTTTCTGCCTTTAAAGGTCATTTAAAGACTTTTTGCTTTTCTAAATTTGTGTTTTGGATAGATTATTAAAGAATACCTTATGTTTACTGAAATGTGGATGCTTTCTGCTTGAGAAATCAGGCTGAAATACAAAGGTGGTGCTTCTAGTAGGCARTTTGCTGTCTAAAGGAAGCAAACTGTCTTAAAAACACTAAAGCTGGAAGCAAAAGATAAAACAAGATATTAAAAAAACCCAAACCAAACCCCACCTACAGCTTCCCAAACAAGACATAAACCCTCTTCTTTTTTCCTTCCCAAAGAGTCTTTCATCTTTAGTACCTGTTACTGCCTATTAATTTACTGTTTTCAAGCTGYCAATTATCAAGAATCTTTTCCCCCTGCCTCTCACCAGTATATTTGGAAAAATTATCAAGATAATGTACTTAATGGATTGAAAAGAATTCCAATATAGAAAGTAGATGAACTTTGCTGTTTGAAGCAGTACATCTGCATCCTTTCCAGAGCCGGATAGATCAGTGTTACTTTGAAAAACTGTTTTGCTGCAACCCCCTCTTGCCTTTCAGATTATGTGCTTATTGTGACTCATGTCACAGCTCTTGATTGAGAGGTCTGTTTTGGTGATTACATGAGAGAAGTAGTCTAGAGCTCCTAATCCATTTAAATTGCTTGTAAATGACTCACCTATTTTGTCTCTTGCTTCTACTATTGTGTGGTACCTTCTTACTCATATGTCAAGGTGAGCCATTTCCTTATGTGCTAAGAATGGGCTCACATAATCCCACAAAGTATAAAAGTATAATGAGAGCATGGCACTTTAGTAGCTACTGAAACTTTATTATAGGATGTGTATGGATTTTCATCAGACAAACATCTCAATTACCAAGTTGAAACCTTTTTCTTAATTCTCTTTTTCTGCATTATCATGCAATTGTATCAGATCCAGAGGACAACTATTGGCAGGAATTATGGGGCTGTCTTGATCTTCACAGTGGGATCTTCTGTAGTGAGTCTGTTGTCAAATTTTGTTTTCTGGTCTGTATTTTTTTTGGGGTGATTGTTGGACTCCACAATATTTTGGTGGTCTCYGATGGCATTAAATCTTTTTGTAAGAAAGCTGAGTACCTTTCTCTGTGAAATTTGAGCAGTGGTGAAACAGTTTTGCTGAAACGATGCAGTGGGTTAAAGCCACTGAAGAGGGGCATTTATATTCCTTTTTTTATTCTTTTCTACCCTTTCTCTATCCTTGGGCCCTACTCTGAGCTAATGTAGTCTTTGGTATTCCTTGTAATGTGAATTCTTTTATCTGGCTCTTTTATGGCTTTACCATAAGTTAATTGAACACAGTAAGTCAGAAGAAATATGGTCATTGCATGTATTGGGTTAGTTTCCTGTTGGATTGATGAGGTGAATTCTTTTCCACACAGCTATAAAAGTGTTAAGAGTCATGAATAATTGTCCAATAGGAAAAGTAGTAGAGGTTTACTCCTTCCAAATCTCTTCCATCTCTCTATGTGTAACAGAGATAATGGCATTTTTTTCCATTAGCAACAGTGTCCTGGTTTAACCCTAGCTGCTTCCTCAGCCCCACACAGCTGCTTGTTCTTTTTCTCCAGTGGGRTGGGGGAGAGAACTGAAATGGCAAAAGTGAGATATCCTTATAATAAAGACAGTTCAATGGGTAAAAAAAGGCTGTATGTGCAAACAGAGTAAAACAAGGGATCCATTCACCACTTCCCATGGGCCAGCAGGTGCTCAGCCATCCCCAGGAAAGCAGGGCTCCATCACATGTTACTTAGGAAGACAAATGTCATCACTCCAGATATGTCTGTCAGTTCCTCCTTTCCCCCCAGCTTTGYATGCTGAGCACAATGCCAGCTGGGATCAGCTCTCCTGGCTGTGYCCCCTCCCAGCTTCCTGTGTGTCCCCCAGCCCCCTCACTGGCAGGGCTGTGCGAGAAGCAGAAAAGGCCTTGGCCGTGTGTAAGTCCTGGTCATCAATAACAAAATGATTCCTCTGTTATCAACACTGTTTCTGGCCCAAAAGCAAAACAAAACTTTGCCCCATACTATCTACTGTGAAGGAAATTACCTCCATCCCAGCCAAAATCAGCACAAAAACTAAGGTGCTCTCTTTTTTATGTTGTTTTTTTGTTTCATTTGGTATTTTTTTTTTTTTTTGGGTTGGGTTGTTTTTCTTTGGCTTTATTTTTGTCAGTGTACTTTTTTTTTTATCCAGTTTGTTAGCATCTAATCAGATGGGGTTTTACTTTCCCCTTTATGATCTACATGCCTTACTGTAGATAATTGCTTGTGCCTGTTATTAGTTGAGTAATAGAAGACCAAAACATTGATTTTAATAGTTCATTATACCCTGTGTGGACCTTGAGACTAAAAAGGCTCTGCTACTTGAGCATAAAAAAGATAAGTCAGTTTCATTGTATCAGATGAAAACTGCAAGGTATATATATATTTGCAGCATTTGGTAGTTGTTTTCTTAATGTAGCTTAAATTTATTTTATGAATAGTTCCCTGTATTAAGATTAAAATTTTATTTTGRAAATGTTTTGATTCTTTTGATAACTTTATTTTTATACCTTTGTTTTGAACTAAGGGAGATCAAAGTTTCCTAAAGTGAAATTTAAAATATTATAACTGCATCTGAGTCAGCAGAACTTTTCAGCATCCCATTTGCTTTTTTCCTGTGTTATAACATAAAAGTTGATTCCAAAGGAAAATAGAAACAGTTCTGCAACTGTTAAAACAATTTATTAACTCAGTACATGGTTCTATAGGCTCTGATCTCTAGAACAGGCACATTCTCCCCACTTCTAGTGTCATTTGAGGCAACGCTGGAGATGCTCGAGAATTATCAGGACTTGCCTCACCTCAGCTAGAAAGGAGCTTGGAGTTGGTAAGCAGGAATATGACTCCATGTGTTAAGGCAACTGCTCTCAGGAACAGATGCAGCCTCTGCAGGAATGGGCAGGCTGACCAGCCCTAATCACATCAGCTGGCATGGGATGCCTGTCTCTCTTACCTCCCTCCCCTGCCAAGTGCTGGCCAGCAGTATCCCTGGGGCCTCAGGATAAATCTTGCACTTGTTTAATAGTATTGTCAATTTAATCCAAATTTAGGAACTGCTGCAACACTCTAAAACTTGATATCTCTGCTCCAGGCTTTTCCAGGTAGATTGTGACTGAATTTCGCTGAATAATCAGCAACAAAATATGTACTCTTTTTTTTGAGTTGTTTTATTACTTAGAAGTAAATAAATAAAATTCACATCTTGATACTACCTTGATTTCTATTGACAAGTATACTTGTTAATGTATGCTTTAAAGACCTTTCCCTGTTTAAGGGCTAAAAGGTTAATAACTGAACCCAGAACTGTCTCCAGTGAATCAAGCTCAATTTTYGTGAGCCTATTGAAAGCAATCTGTTCCAAAGAAGCTAATTAGAGAGAAGTATATGGATTTCCTGGGTGATACTGTCTACATGTTGTCATATATTCTATGCAATTCCTCCTGCAGTTTTGGAAAATCATTTAGCTGTGTCTAGCTCACTTTCCCTTTTGATGATGATGGAAATCAAAATACATCCCCCTCTGAAATCTCAAGATGGACCTGATGTGATTCAACAGCATGGATGCTCTGGTACTGGTAGCTTAACTTTGCTAATAAAAATGGTACTGTCAGTTTTACCAGCTTCCTGTGGTTGAATTGATGACTACTGGCTGGCTTGGATGGCACAGAGTATGAGAAAGCCATATTTATTTATTTAAGGGTACTTAGTTGGTGCTGGTAATGTTCAAGCAAGCATGCTTTCCATCTGTGTTTTTATTTATGTTTAAAGTCACATTTGTCTTACTCTGGTGGATTGTTTATTTTGAGCTTCAGTGTGGTAGCTGAGGAGCCATTGTTGAGTTTTATTCCATGAACAATGGAAATGTTTCTTCATTATATAGGGGGTGACACCATGACCTTGGGCTCAGATGTAGATGACCTTGAATTTAGAAACAGGTGAGTCGAAAGGTCTGATTTCTAGACTCAACCTATGTTGTGTAGGCCATAGATTTGCAGGTCTCAGTTTTGACAGCAGCTTCAAAATTATTAGCTTACATACTGAAAACCTTATTTTGTAGAAACTATGATAGTATATGCTACAATTTTGAACTTGATATCACTCAGGGTCATGTGAACCCACAGTGGATCAGATCTGATGTGGCGTTCCTTGGAATCCGAGCCCATTAAGGACACCGTTCAAGCCTTTGGCTTCTGGTATAAATGTGCTTAAGTGTTCCAGTATAAGTGCTTATCACCTGCTCCTCATACTCTTGGCCTGAGACCTGAAAAATGTCTACTTCTGTGAGGAATATTAAGGCTGTTGGCAATAATTGTGTTTACACTTCCCTGCTAGATAAGGAAGTGGTTTTCTTTCCACAAGGGCTTGACTGTTTCAGAAGCTTTCCTAATTCTTCTTTGCTTTCCTTGGAGCTATGTTTTAAGATAATCCGATTCCTCTTTAAGCCCCAAAACGTTACAGCTAAAAATACATACTGAGAAACAGGGTTTCATTGTTTGTTGGTTTCCTTTAAAGCAAAAGGTAGCACAGGATATCCAGTGCGTAAAGGGAGAAATATTTCTCACATCGTCRTCTGCCTTCCCTTTGTATGAGGTGGTGAATGTGAAAATCCGAGTAATTAATCAATGTGAACTTTTCAGATTCATCATTGTTAATGTGCACCTGTGCCAAGCAACATTGTGCTGATTCCGGGCAGAAAATAATGCATCATATTCATTAACTACCTCTGGTTTTTGTGCCTCATTTGCAGAGCAGTGTCCAGGGAGAAGGTGGGATTTTAGTTTGTGCTGAGCCAGTGTTGTGCAAATCGAGTAGAGACATTGGCTAAAGATCTAAGCTCTGGGCTTTTATCCCTTTKCTGCTTAAACTTTTAMCATGAATAGAAGTTGTACCTGAGCACTGATGGTAATTTATCCAGTCCTATGTACTGCACTGTTCTTGTGAATGTGTTTTTGAACAAATTGAGTAGGCGGCAGCTTGCATACACCTAGGAAGACATTTAGTGGCATATAGTTTTAGAATTTATCTTCCTTTAAGTATTTTGGATATGAGTCTGGCTGCACAAGTGGTTAATGGAAGGAGGGGAGGTCTTGGAACATGCATGTGGAGTTGATGTATTCCYCTTGATTTGTAAAGTGCCTGAGAATTCCTTCTGCCCAGTGGTTATTRGCATCTGCTGAGATGTCTCACTTGTGTTTGCTGTGATTGCATCTCTGCTTTCATTGCTGACTGGTGTATACAGCTGTTGGATTTTTTTAGGTATCAGCCTTGTTGAAGCAAATGTTTATTTTGTTGGTATTAATTTTCCTGACAACATTTTGTGTGTGTTAACTATGGATTACAGGAAAAAAAACCAAAACAAACCCATGAAACTTTCCAAACAAAAATTGACAAACTTCTGAAACATCTTCACTATTTTTTTTTTTGTTTTTAATGTATTGTCTGCTGCTCCAGATATGGGAATATTATTTTACATTCTTTTGTGTCAAAGAATTTAATAGGAAAAAAAATTGAGATTCTTCAAACAGTACTAATTACAAATTGCCCTAGAGAATGTTGAAAATAATGGAACATCCATGTACTGGCATCAATAATAGTAATACATAATTATACAGTACTACTTATTTGTTGTGAAATAATGCGAATCCCTGCCAAATGTGGAGGAAATAATTGGAGGTTCTGAAAGATCAGCACAGTTTTCTGTTCAGGACTGCCATTTCATGCATTCATACAAATGAAAATTTTGTTTGTTTTGAAGTTTCCCACAAGAAGAAATTTAGAATTTTAGTCTGCTTTTATACTCTGATAGTCAAAACAATCTTTTATAGAATAAGATAGATGTTCATGTTCTATACATTCTTATGTTTGGATTATTAGGTTTGTGTCTAGATAACACAARCAGGGAATTTCAGGAGCTCTTATTCCAACAGTATGTATAGCTACCAATTAGCATTCAAATTCTCTAACTGTATGATAGGGTGTTTATTCATTTCTTTTTAGCCATTAGAGTTTAGGCTGACTCAGGTATCTATTCACAACTGTGTTCAAAAATARGAGAGAGATACTGGGGTGTGACTGCCTGATAGAATTAACGAACTGCACATGGAGTGCAAATAAATAATAAAGATAAGGATTTAATAAATCCTAAAGAGAATCAAAGAAAATCCCTGTCTCCTGTAGCTCYCCTGGTTTTTAGTTGTCCACCTAATAAATTGTCTGTAGAGGCTGTCATACTACTTTTCCCTACCTTGTATGTTGCAGCTGGCTTTTAACTAGAGGCGTTTGCAATGTCAGCAGTTCTGTAAACTTGGCCAAGTGAAATATCTGAGTGCTCAGWGTTTATATGCAGGCTTGACTGTTATAGGTTAGCTTCAATGATGCACACCAAATGAAAGGAAGGGAATCATTCTGGAACTTTATCCCTCTCTCTAAGCCCAAAGTTACATATTCCAGCCACAGCCAAAGCCATCAAAAAGCAGCATAACAACTATAATAATTTCACATACGGATTGGTAATATCAGCTATTGCTCTTGGTAGAACTGATAATTAACTGGAATGGCAATTTATGGTCTTGCAGACGTCGTTTATGAAGCGCTGCTTGCCATTAAAATTAACAGGAGTTTAGGGGATATGATGAATGTCAGAAAGTTCACATGAATCTAGAACACCTTGTGCTGGTACAGTACCACCCAACCTATTTGCTAAGCTTGTCACTCATCAGCATGTCAATCATAGTCATGATGGATATGCATTTTTGTTGACACTCTTGCCRCCTCACTGCAGCTATGGGAGGGTAAGAGATGGTTATGTCAAACAGTCATAAGGTGAGAGATTACTGTGTTGATATGAACTTTGTAAGGATGTGAGGCATGCAGAAAAAGAAATTATTCAACAATATGTGTGATGAGTTTAAGTCTTGTTTTTTGTGTTTTTTTTTTCTTTTTTTTTTAAGACCATCTAGTTACCTCTGATTGGCTCCATTGGTTAGAACAGGGTGCTAATAACACCAAGGTTGTGGATTTGATCTCCTTATAGGCCATTCATTTAAGAGCTAGACTCAAAGATCCTTGTAGGTCCCTTCTAATGCAAAATATTCTCTGATTCTGGCATTATTGTTCCTTGGAGGATTCTTCCTCACAGAGGAAAGAAGKGAGAAGATGGAAGCCTCTGTTCTAGCAGATCGAACTAACATGCTTTTGTTAGAAAGTGTCATCAGACTGGTGTTGAATTTGGGTTCTATCACTTTGTGCTGTTCTTTGTTTGATTCTACTATAGACTGCAGCAGAGTTGGGAATAAACAGATTTGGCCCAAGACAAARTGGTTTACCTTAGGAAACCTAACATGGAAGCTGAGAGAAACAGGCTCTTGATAAAGCAGTGCAGTATTGCCAGTACATGCTTCAGGACCCACCAGGCTTTGGTAGAGTTTCTACCTCTTTCCAGCTCTGAGAAAGTTTAATCTCTTAAACTGTCTAGGCCCCTCTCCTGTTGGACTACACCAGTTAGCCACATTCTRTCATGGGTATGCACTGAGACCAAATGCTTAGTCTGTTATAATAAATTATTTAGATTAATGCCTGCTGTATTTTGAGAGCTACTTCCTTTCCCTCTTCACCTTCCCCCCCAAGACTTTTGCATTCCATTCTCTTGTGGTGTCCTAGGATTTAGCCACTGGGAATCAAAGTAAATTAACATAATGCAAMGGAATTGAGTACTGCAGTTTTAGAAAGAGTATCTTACCATAGGAACTCAAATTGCAGCTTTTTAACGTGCCTTGAGGTTCTCATATCTTATTTGAACGTGACCTTTTTAATGTGGCAGTGTTCCAGCAGTATTTTATGCTGGGTCATTTTTCTTGCCCAATTTTTCTTGCTAGTAGTTCTTGCAAATCTTTGCTTGTGGATTTGACTAATTTTCCTAGTCAGAAAAAAATGTTGCTCTTAAATGCAGACTGAATTTCTGTGCAAGGTGACAAACTCCAAACCATAGGGGTTTTTTCCACCTGTGTCCCTTTCAGGTCCTTGTGCTACTGATTTCATGAGATGAATCATTGTTTGAAATGCAGTCAAAATTCCAGATCTGCAGCCTTGATGGCTGTCAGAGTGACTTTTATTCAGGTGTCTGAAAACCAGGCAGCTGGCTGGAATGCTGTGTAGCAGAGGAGTCTTTGAGTTAGTATTCAGTACAAAGAATAAAGCAGAATATATAATTTTTCATAAACTCCGCACTTCCCTCCTGCCCTGTGCAAAGACAACAGTATTGTCTCTTTTGTGTTGCTTAGYGTCCTTCCCTAGGATGCCTGACAACAACTCCCTGCATCCCTACTACCCAGCAGCTTTCTTTGGCTCTGAAGAAACCTTGTGTGCACATCATTAACCATCAATTTTTGAAATGGCTTTCAGAACTGCTGTCTAAAAGCTGAGGTTTTAACTACTGCTCTTAACTGTCCTTACTTCACAGCTAAAAATGCCTTCACAGAACCATAAAGTTACTGTATTAAAAATAAGTTTTTTTTCTAAAGAAAGGGGAATTGAGATGCCATCTGTACTACTTCTGGCTCCCATTCAGCTCCTTTAAATGAATGCCAAATTAACAGCAGCACTTCTTCCTCCCTGCTTCCTTCTCATCCCATAGCACTCTTTCTAAGGTTCACCCAGAATCCTTGAGTAGGCAGGGAGTACCACCTCTGCAAAAACTTCAGTGGGAATTTTTCATTTATTTTGTGTTTATTATCTGTGGCTGTTATAGCCCAAGTGTTTTGTTCCTGGTCTGACCTCCCTTCCCTGATGGGAGGGCACAGCTTACCTAGGAAGGTTGGACAGAAAGCTGTGTTTTCTGCTCTGATGCTTTTTTTAGTTACTGGTCTTGAGTACCATTGTCCCAGATTCATGGGCATCCCCTAGTACTGGTCTCCATATTTMTATTATTTCCAACATCAACCCTTTTATTTTTCTGTAGACCTCTCCCTGGTCCAGTATCTTCACCTTCCTGATGCCACATTTTCATTTTAAGGCCCCACATCTTATCTTTTTAGCTGGGAATAACCTCCCAGTTTATCAATTCTAAATGGAGTATGTGCAGCACAACAGAGGAGCAGCCTCTTAATTGGTGGGTTGATCTCATTTTTCTATATTAGCAGTCTGGTTGCAGCTAGCAAGTATCAGACTCCTGCTTGAGAGTTCAGGAGGTTAGTTTTGGGCATTCRCCCATGCACTGACACACAGTTTTCTCCTGCCTGTTCATGCTCATTATTTCAGCTCATTTTTGCAATGACTGCAGCTGTTTAACATTCTGTGCCCTGCTGGACTGTGTATCAAGAGAAACAGAACCTAATATTTCAAAGGTATATTTTTTCAGGTTTAATAATTTTGATTATGTATGTGAGTTTGGCATAGGACAGAAGATGTTTTTGAGGTGGTGATAGAGTGGCCATGTAAAATGCATTATTTCTGGTGAGGTAGGCTGCCTTAGTTTTAAAGAGAAARTTTAGTTAGTGTGTTTGTTTCATGATTCCACTTCTTGGTGCAGTGTTTTTTAAACTGTGGTTTGCAAGGCTAACACAAAGCTCATGTGAGTGCATACCACACAACCCTGGCTAGCTCCCATTGTTGCCTGTACTTTTCCTATACAATAAGGCTAGCTAAAACTCTCCTGGATACTTTAAAAATTCTCTGCTCTTTTTCCATTTGAATAAAACACTTTCCATGTTTTGTTTTGTTTTGTTTTTTTTCCCCAACTAATTTGGGGATTGGGTAGGGGAAAATATATTGATGTTTCTGTAGCAGAAGGCTTAAAGTGGCACAAAAGAGAGTGGAGTGAAGCTCTGAATTCTCTCATGGAGCCTTGTTTCATGGCCTGTTCCTATGATAGAAAATGTTTTGCTCCAGCTCTTGTGAAGCTTGGTCTGGGTTTTGTGATCAGTATTGTCCCAAAGAAGCACAACTGTTTAGGAAATGTGCAGATAGGAATTTGATCCCCAGTGCACCAGGGGCTCATCTGTTAATTGCTTTGAAGATTAAAGTCAAGACCTTGAACTGGCATCTGAAACTGCCTTTAGAGATAAGCCGCAGCTGTGAACTTCCGTCATCTCCTTCCCAAAGCCTTTGGTATTTAGAGGATAACAGATAAGCAGGGTATCAAGGGCAGCATCTAACTGATGTAAAAGATTTGTATTATGGAGACCTGAATTGTTATGGGGGCAAAGCCAGTTGTCTCTGGATAACAGATCTAGAGAGCTCTCCAGAGATGTCAGCAAAGAAAAAATGTGTGAATGTAAGACCAGATAGCCACATGGAAGTGACAAGTCAATCAAGTGKTGGTAACATCCACTACATTTATAACAGCCACTCCAGTTTTATCATTGAATTGATATGTTTGTTTTTTCTTGTAAATTAAGAATAATCTAAAGGAATGTCTTCTAAGATGAGTGTCTCACCTTCTCTCACTTAGTATTGCACCACTCTGCTCACTTCCCTGACTTCTTGTCTCCTCCCCCAAGCCGCTTTGGACTCAGTTGAAATCCTTTGCCTAATGAAGGGAAATGTTTTATTTGGCAGTTGTTTAACCATTTTGTCATAACGTCTTTTTTTTTCAAGACAGTTTCATTTCAAAATGTTTCTTTTTCTCATGTTGAAAATGTTGAAGAAAAATGCCTCTGGCAAGTTAAACAATTTGTTTAGAGATCTTTAGAAATAACTGAATTCCCTGGTAGCTTTGTCTCCATCACTCAAAATGTCACTCTTCATCAAGAGCAGCTCCATTAGTCAAGTATGATGCAAGAAAATAGGGATGTTTTCAGAGTTACTCTACTGTCAGCATGTCAAAAGCTGTTTTAAATACAATGCTTGTTAAGAGAGCCCTGTGGATGACATTTGTTTTTATGGTGTTTGAGAGCAGTGCCTRAGGAATAGTTGTTGCACTTGGCCACCTAAAAGGACAAAGTTGCAGACACTTCATGCACCGTGGAGTCTGTAGCATGTTGCTAAATGGCAGAAAATTAAGATGCTCTGAGAAAAAGAGTGACAACAAATTTAATTAGGAGGGGATATATTTCAGAGGAAAATAAATCATTGGAGGGTGAGGGAAATGGATGTGAACAGTAGAGAATGATCAAGTAATTGGCAAAATCTAAAATAGAATGAATTAAGATGCTGCATAGCTGGTAAACGGAGATGAACAAATAATCATCGAGAAGTCTGAAGAACGGAGAAATACAATTGAAAAAACCTCTGCCAAAACCAAACTAAAAGCCTCAGTGTATTTTGGCTGTTTCTACTCCTCTCTAGTTCCTCCCTAGATTTCTTTTTCCAGGATTGCCATTCTTGAAATTCACTTTTCTTTTTAACACTAGTGAARTGGTCCAGTGTGGGATATGATCTACCTTCCTCATGGGTTTGGGCAATACAGTCTGTCCTTWCTACACTGCCTGGCCTGGGACATCAAACAGTGGAGTTACCCTTCCTGGGGTTTCCTTGCTTGGTTTTATGCCTTGATGTAACTACCAGCATTGCTGAGCTTGGGGAAGTGCAGGAGAACAAGGGGAAAGCCTTTAGGGAGCCACAGGTCCTTCCAATTTTCAGCCAACAGTGAAAGTATTAGGGAGATGTGGAAATAGCTTTGAGGTCCTGAGTACTGTTTCAGGAAAACATTTGGGCACCTGGTGGGGGTAAAATGAGCTCCACCTTTCCGTATTATAGGAGGGAAAGACAGGGGRAAAAAGAACGCACTTAAGTTTCAGAGCTCTTAACCAGCTGCTGGGGAGATTTCTGAAAATGGTGCTGGGAAAGATAAGTGTTTCCCTTTTGCTCAATGAACAAAACCTTCTGTTCTTTCTCTCTCTTTCTCTCTTCCCTGCCCCCTCATTCCCACTGCTTATTGTGCTAAATAAAGTAGATGTAGTTCTCTGCTGCATCCTAGCCCTGCAGC
Organism: Cardinalis cardinalis; assembly: GCA_014549065.1. NCBI lineage: Eukaryota > Metazoa > Chordata > Aves > Passeriformes > Cardinalidae > Cardinalis > Cardinalis cardinalis. Next base: position 1,963,753 of record JACDOX010000118.1, read on the forward strand.
TGGTGCTCTATTTTGAGAAGTGAGATGAAAAGAAGGTTAAAAAGAAGATACTATGATTTGGTTCAATTTGCAACCCCTCTTACCAGCTCAACTGGAGCTCTCCAAATCAGGAATGGGCCCTTCCTTCTCTTTTGTTAATTTTTYATTAGTTTATGTGGTTGTTTCTGTGGCTGCAAATAGAAATCCTTTTTTTATTTATTAATTTTTTATTTTATTAGAAGTAAAGATACTGACCTGTAGGTAATGGCYGTCCTGCAACTTGAACCAAGCACAAATGGAATTCTGATTAACTTCAGGAAGCTACAGATTGTAGCTTGATATTTCTTTTCTTTGTAGCAGAGACTGACTACCAAGCACTTGTACAAAATGTTTATGTGAAGAGGAATACAGAGCAGCCTTATAGAGCATGATATTGCCTCTTTGCCCAGTTTTTATCATGAGAGTATCCTAAAAGTTAAGTTTCAATTAACATTACTTGCATTTAGGAGAGGTGTAAGAGTGATCTTTCACACAGGGCTCTGCTGGGTATGTTAAAATTGCCACTTCTGCAAAAGCAATTGGTATTTCCTCATTTGGCAAAATAAGTCTCTTCAGCTTTAGACATGGGTAATCTGAACTAATGGCCTGATGTGAGAGAAAGACTCATGTCTTAGTTACCATGATATTAKTGTTTATCTTAGTATTTGTATTAATTCTGATTTATCTTATTTTTGAAAGGTAAAATGAGCTTTATTTATATGTGTGAAGAAAAATATGTTTCTACGTGAGCCTATGCCAATCAAATGTTTTTATCTCTACACAAAATTATGGTACACAAAAGATCTTGAATCCTAGAGCTCCAAATGTCACATGTCATACTTGTATAATAATCTCCCCATAGGGCCTGTAAAAGCAAGGCATTCTAGGGCAAAAGCATGCAATATGATAGCCTGTCTGCATTTCAGATACACTTTAATAAGGAAGATCTTTGTAGATGCTGTGAACATGCTTCTGCAATCAATATATGTGTATTCTTAGCAAATTTGTTATAGAACTCAGAAGCTGAAAAAAACTTTCAAATATTTCAGAAAACAGCAGGTTTAAAGAAATATAAGCAGCATGATTTTTTTGGAGGTGTGTGATGGGTGTCTGAGCTAAATTTGAACCATATCAGTTTACATATAATCATAATTTAAGTGGTACTTTTGCRGTCATCTTTGAAAGTTGCAGCTTCAAGCTTCAGTGCATGATGTCTTGTCATGATTTCTTTAGTACAAAAGTACCTGTGGGCACGAGGCTAATCATACATTTTCAATTAGGGAAACATTTGTGACTTCTTTTAATCAAAAATGTATTTCTAAATGGCACAGTGTTGTATTTTAAAAATAAAAATTGAATACAAGCTATTGACTGGGTAGATATTCAGAGCATTGACATKGATCTTACATTGATCATAGAGGTATAAAAACCAACAACTTTCTAGTTTGAGCAAAACTGCTATGCCAGTTGAAGTTTTCTCTCACAGTGGGAAAACAGTGGGTAGTGGGTGGTGGTCTTTTAACCACATATTGTGGATTCTTTGTTAGGCCAGGTCTTGAGGTGTTTTAGTGCCTGGATCTCTCATTGACTTGTGAGAGATCAGTAGGTGATAAAGTAACCTGCAGTATCAGCCTGTTGGAACTGAACAGAGTTTAGTGAAATATCCTTTGAAATCTCTTTTGAAGGCAGCTGTTTTTTAGAAGACTTAAAATACTTATTATAGATAGTTTGTGACATTCTCATCCATCTTGTGTGTGATCAAAATAAATTAAGAACTGTAAACAAAGCAAGAACATTCAAAGATAACRACTCAATAATATTGCACTGATTTTTCTCTTCTATTCTTTTCTGTCTTCAGGYTACAAAGCTGGAATTTGCTTAAAATTGAGTAAGTCTTTAAAAATGAAATTAATCTTAACAAAAGTATTTTTGTTTTGGAAAAAACAATGGCAGTGTATTGAAGGGAAATAGGTTTATTCTGAACTAATTAGAGAGAACCTGAAGTTTTTCCCACTCTGTATAAATCCTAGAGGTTAATTACAGTTGTAAATGTTGCATTAATTTTGCCCTTCCCAAAGACACTTGAAAATGTGATTCTKACTAAGGCTTCTGTACAATGTTGGGCCAGGCTCTGCCAACATAAATTTGCACAGATGCATTGATTACAGGAGTGTCAGCAGCATAAAGAGTGCCCAAAGAGTGTAGGCCATTATGAATGATACTGCTAAGACATGGATTATCTATTTCTTACCAACTTAATAGCTCTAAATCCTAAATTAAAAAAAAAGAACTTATTATTTAAGCTACGCAAAGAAAAAGGATCATCTCAGCTTGCTGGAAATTTGCAATGTAGTAGTCATCCAAGTCAACTCCCAATTTTTTTAGTTTGGTAACCAAATGTTTGGATACCCTCCAAACATTGTAAGAAGTTGCTTGATCCACATCGTTGAACTGGAAGATCTGAATGTTGTAAAAGTCTCTGTTTTTATTGGGTGTTGAGTCTAAGCACTAAAATGAGAAAGTAAAAAATTTATTGTGAAAGGCAAAAGAAGTTTGGTGCTCTTAGGTATCAAATAAGCTGTTCTTGAGTTAGAATTTGGATGATTTCTTGTCTGAAAGAGCAGACCAGATCTAACAAAGGGTTGCCTTACATTGTTTATGAGTTGATGGCATTAATCTGTTTTGGAGGAGAGAGGACAAAAATATTGATAATTGATGACTTGCTTAAAATTTGGGCCATATCAATTAAAAAAAAATTCTAATTCACAAGCTACCACCAGGTGTTAAAAGATTTGTCTATTATCYGTTACCTTTTCCTATAATGATGCTCACTATTTCAGTCTGGTTCTTTAAGCAATCACTTTCTTCCTAGTGCCTTAAATTAAGTGGTGTTGTGATTATCCATACCTGATTTAATGTGAAATTTTTTATTTTGTCCCTCTCTCCAGAAATTAGCTCTAGACTGTTTCACTCAGTAGACAGAATTGAGAGGGGTGATCTGCACACCTCGCTGAGTACTGTGCTTTATGCTCTGTCTGAAAATCTACCTTGTGCTAATTGCATAAGGCTGAAGAGGAGTTATGATGAATTGCTTTGTTGAAGAGTGTCTTAGTAGGCTCAGATTAATTTTCCAGAATGATTTCTGAATATTATATGGGACCCTTGGTGAGAACAAGATAAAGTCTCAAAATGAGTCTTCCCTGATCTAATCATGCTCTGGCTACTGAAGAAGATGACGTGTGAGACCAGCTCTGGAGAGGACAAGCCCTCAAGAGATCAGCAGTGCTGGAATTTTAGGACTTAAACATAGGCAGCATGATATAACCTGAGACTGTAGCTGCAGCAGGTGAGGAAGAGTTTCTCTTTTTATAGCTTAGACTTTTCAGGTCCCCATCCAGTTGTTCAGTACTTTGGGTGGGTTGGTAAGCAAGGTTTTCCTGTATGTCTTTCCCTTTGAAATGGAGAAAATTCAATGCCTTGTAAAGACCCTAAAAGGGACCACCTAGGTRTCTGCAAGGAAAGGAGGAATTTTCAACAAAACTCCCTTTGGAAACAGAAGCTGCACACAGGGCACTTTGACAGATGAGTTGGGGACAGAGGTGGAACACTTTCTGGCTGTGTGAATTGCCAGAGTTCATCATATGTAGCTGCCAATTTTCTCCTTTGTTTAATGACCCAGTAGACATCAAGCAGAAGTGAATCTGTGGTTCTTGCTCAATGTTTCACTCAGCTCTGGATAAGACATACTTGACATTAGAACTATAATTTGCCATTTTCCCCCTAGTTGTAACTGGTGTTAGTCTGCCCCTTTTGAGGTTGGCTTTAATTTCCTGAATAAAAAGTTCTCTCACAAATGAAAAYGTAATAATAAATTTTAAAAAGTAGTCACAATATGTCTTTCTTGACCTAAACGCGTTAATAAAGATGAAGAATAAATACAAATACAAAACTGAGATAACTATTATTCTGCAGTGTGAAAAGGGCCATTTGAGAACATGAGGAAAGTGACTGATACCATGGGAACAAACTGTGAAATAAATGAAGATGAGTAAGGGGGAGACAGGAGGGGATCAAGGAAGTTAAGTGGGTTTGTCTTCTCTTTTGTTTGTTTTTATTTTTTTCAGTAAAGATTTTGAACCCAGCATTCAAAGGTATTTGCACTTTCTGTGGCTAGTTTTGCTATATATCACTTAATTTTCCCTTTCATGATGAAAAAAAAATTACCTGCAATAGATGCATACTGTTTCCTGCCATCACCCTCTGATTACAGGAGAGAACATGTGGGTGTTTTCCAGGCATGAATTTTTTACCCTGGCTTCATCTTTCCAATGTCTTCTTGGAGGTTCTGTGCCATCTTTGTAAGAGTATAGTTGATTTGTACTCACTGCTTTTCCAATGTTTTTTTGTCTTCTCCATAGTATTGTAATTCTTTCCCAGTGCTCAAGCATTCCAGTTTAAATCTCACCAACAGAAAGTAAATTTGGACTATGCTTTTTTTATTGTCAAATTTAACATATGTTAAAAATTCCCTGTTATTTTGATATCTTTGTTCTTTAAATTTAGTATATTTATTTTATTCACTGTTAGGAACCTTAATCCCTAATTGCCTTGAAAATTTAGGCTAGTGTGGTGTTGGATTGTCGTTGCCCTTCCTGAATTTCATAATGAATTCTTTTTTAACAGTGAGGAGGCCCTGGTCTTCTCTATTTCTGTGAGAAGTTTACTTTTTGTTTCTCAGATTCYGGGAATAATTCAACTTGTGTTTTTCTCCCAGTCTCCTGCACCARTAATTGAATTACCTGTGAGCACCTTGTGTTTTGATTCTCAGGGGGATGGATGTATCTGAAATTGGAATATCTGAGCTGTGTGTTTGGTTTTTTCTTCTCAAATAACCACAGTCTGGAATCAGTTTTAAAACATGTTTTCCAGGAAGCCTGTGAGTGTTTTTTAAGCCTCCGTAAAATTACTTCTGATTTAAATGATGAAAGAGCATCATGCTCTTCTCAGGGATTAGGTCTTTATCTTCTTACGGTGTTTGGTTTGGATGTAAAGTTATGTTGCCTACTTTTGGTTTCACATTTCTAGAGACAGGCACAGACTGCATTCCAAGAGTCATACACGGTTATGCTTATAAGTGCCACTATGCAACAATTTTTTTCTACACAGAGGTCGACTCCTATACAATATTTTTTTTCCTCATATTTTAGCATGAATTAAAACCACCATTGGATTTAGTATCTGTTAGTATTTGACCTGGAYGAACTCTCCTGTTCTAGTGATCATCCTGAGCTTGCAAATGCTTTCCTGCACACATAAAATTAGAAACTTGGAAGAGATGGCTCTTGCATAGTCACAACCAAGAACAGAAATAATGAGGGAAAGTAATGAGCAGAATTTTTAGCTCTGTAAAGGTCTGGAGACAGAGCTTTGGGCAGCATTTATCCAAAATGTCARTTCTATATATCGAGCAGGTTCATTTTAACACATGGCCAGCGGAGCCAGCTGGATATAACAATGGGAGTACAGCAGGTGAGATGAAGTGTGGCTCCTTGCAGCCTTACTTGTCTCCTCCTCTCCTTCTGGAATCCTGAAAACTAGAGAGAAAGCCTAGGAGGGAAATGAAATGCCACTCTGAACAAACGTGAACCATTAAACTTGTCCAGGCCTTCCTGTTCTCTTCCTTCATGAAAGTTTCCAAAGCTCTTGTGGCTATTAAGATTGAATTTGAAGGCCTTCATGAAAATGTTACTGTTTCCCAACAAATACAGCAGTTTTTAAATTTCCCAGGATATGGCATTTGAAAGAGAGATAAAATGTTGATTTCAAAATGCTACTCTTGCTGAAGCTGGAAGTATTGCTGATATACTAATATATATTCCAACATTTTATTTTATCTCATATAAGAAGAATATTTCCTAAAAACAAATGAAGAAGTTTATTGTGACACAGCGAATCTATTAAAAATCAGCCTTTGGGCTCTGACATTATAGCTGTGTCCTGAAGTTTCCCTCTCGTTCTAGTAGGCATCTTTTTATACTGGCTTATGGCATTCATATTGACTTAGCTGAGCTGGGAGAAACTTGTGAGAACTAATTGAAACAATCTGAAAGGAAAATTGGACATTTCTTTTAGAAATTCAGAACTGAAAGAATAGTTAATTATTAAATGGGGAAAAATAAACCAAACTCTTTTTCCCTCTATGAACTCTTGATCTAACCAAAGTTTAAAACGTTTGTTTTGTAACGTTTCAATTTKGAGTGAAAATGGCTTAAATACTACCAATGCCTTACAAAGGCTTACAGAACTGGAATCAAAATTCTGTGATATWGGACTAAATGTTTTTTACTTCAAARTGGRGTATTTTTGTGGGGGTGTGTTTGTACATGAAGGCATACTTAGGGTGGGGTTGTGCTTTTTTCCAGAATTGAGAGTGCTGTGGARCAATACTAATTTAGAGAGCACTGTCCCTTACACAGTGCCCTCATTAAGTGTAATGAGGCTCATCTAAAAGTCTTAATAATCCTTCAAAATATTATTAAATCCTAATTATTTATGAACAATGCTAGTGTATTTGCTTGAGGTCAACATAGCATGCAAGTCATTTAATTAGTGCATCATGTCCGTTTGTATTCACTTATATTGTTTTAATTAGAATGGTAATTGAGAACTGAATAGTATGTTTTTTCTTGCAGTTGCAGTGCCTAAACCTACTTGTTGCTRCTGTAATTGCTACATGCCCTACATCTTCTACCATCCCTCATTTATTTATTTATTATTAAATTGAGGGTATTTAAAGAGAAGACACAGCTATTGCACAAAACATGCTTCAGTGTGACTAGATCACATAATAATGTAACTGAGTGATTATCAGAGTTGACTGTGAGATAACAGTCTTACCTGTAGTCTTCATTTCTTCCCTGCCATGTTGGATCTTTGGTCCTGATTAAGTMATTCAAAGCCACTGGAAAGCAGGGAGGTGCCTTTTGTGTGTTCCAGACACATKTTTCTGACACTCAATGGATCATATACTCTACATACCAGCTGTGGTCTAATCAGCTCTGTTAACTGCAGTATCTTGGGGAGTTTTGCGTTGCCAAAATGGCTGGAATATTCTGAGAAAGAGGAATGGAGAATAAAAATGTAATTTTTATCTAAGTAAAGTTTGCAAATAGCTGCAGTCTGACTTGGAGTTTGCATTTAACATTTGAATACATAAGAGCTAATAATATTTTTTGTTGCAGTGGAACATCTGTTAGTTAATCAGAACTTGAATTAATGGATAACTGAAAGCAATTAGCTAAAGGTTACAAGCTAATTAGTGTAATAATATTATTAAACTAGCCCTTCCRTAGCTAATATTGCAGCCAGATCCTGTAATGTAAAACCTTTACTTTAAGGGGCCCGAAAATCTTGGTTTGGAGAGCAGAATTAATCAATGGAAAACACTTTGGAAAAGTTTGAGATATAAAATCAAATTGCTCTCGGAATATACTTAAAATTAAAACCAAACAACACCCTTTTMATTTTGGATTTTAATCTTTTTTTGCCACACAATGGGTCAAAAAATATTCTTTTTCATGCTTTGTATCCTCCCATGTAGTGAAATCTCCCTGGAAACAAATGCAGCAGCTTTAACTGAAGAAGGTTCATTATAACTGAAATAAATTGCTAATTTTGTTGAGAATAATATTGAGAGGGTCAGCCCATTTCCTTGACTTCACAGGCTGCTACCAACATGTTCCTGTTATCACTCAGACAAAATAATGGTTTGGAAGATTTTTGCTATTTGAGAATATCCTGTGGCAAGTGATTTCAAAAGGGGACAGTTTGTTTTGTTCTGTTTTATTTTTTTTTTTTTTTCCTGAGATGATCAGCATGTACATAGTGGTTGWAAATTCAGAAGCCTGGCTGAGACCTGAGGGATTTTGGTGGGTGGGTGGAAAAATGATGGGCAAGTTGACAAGCTCTTTGACAATTATGAGTATATTGCTCCTTCAAGGGCTGTGCTACCTGGAAATAAAACTTTCGCTGAGAAAGTGAACTAAGAAAGTCAAATTTCTTATGGATTTCCTTTTTGGGTTGTGTTTGGAGTCCCTGTAGTTTAACAGAAAGGGAACTTGCAGTTCCTGGAGCTAGGTGACTCGTGATCTTTCTCGTGAGAATTCTCCAGTGGAAAATAAGTTGTGCTCGCTCTTCAGTCTTTCCTTGGGCAARGGTTGTAATAATGCTTGTCATTTATCTGCTTGCTTGTTTTCAGAAAGTGTGAAGAAACTCAATATCTTTGAGACGATGACTGCTTTATTAAAAATAGAGGTTCAGGGGTTCCAAAGTCAGTGACAAAGGGAGAAAAGAGACAGTGCATGTATGCAGTGTATCACATGATTACATAAGCACAGTTTGATTAAAGACATGCTGCTAAAACCTCAGTGTTATTTTGGCAGTAAGAGCTGATATAACTTGAAGCTGATATATATCTTGAAGTGCTGTGTTGTTAGACTAGTTGCATGTTTTTAGACTCTTTGTGTGTTGTTCAACTTGTTACTCTTCAGTGCTGGTGGATACCTGTGATTTGGTAATGAATAAGCTTCTTCACCTGATAGGAGTTGCAAGGTCCCAGTAAAAGTCTGCCTTTGGTTTTGTGCATTTGAAGTAGATAAAGTGATATTTAATAGATAAAACACTTATCAATGATTTTTAAGCATTCTGAAATAGAAGTACCAAGTGTTTGTCAGCAAGTTTGGCTATAAATTACTGTGGTTTGTTGGGAGTTTTGTTTGGTTTTTTGTTTTTATTTTTTGCTGGTTTTTTTGGTTGGTTGTTTATTTTTTTGTGTGTGTCTATGTTTGTTCATTCAATTTTTCTTTTTCTGGAGAGACATCTTCTGAATACTTTGACACTTTTAATGAAACACATGTAAGAAAATGGACAACTGTACTTCATGCACATTGCTATATTTATTTCTTTGTCATCAGGTTTCATTCCTTCATCTGTCCTGCTCCCAAACCCACAGCTGTGCATTGCAGCCTTGTGCTTGGCACAAATGTCTCACTGGTGACTTTGCAAGGTTTGCTGAAGTAAGTTATTTGATACAGGCTATAGAACTGACTGGACCGTTTGATTAATCAACTCTTGAAATATTTTTTAAGTCTCTATCCAGAACTTCAAAATAGCTCATTTAATTTTTTCTGGGAAAATAAAAAGCAAGCAAGCAAAACAAAACAAAGCAGGTTTGGCACCTTCATAGTGACTGGCATGTTTTATTAATAGTCTCCATCTTGGTTTTTTTGTTTGTTTGTCCTTTTTCATTAAGGAATGTTCCATCTGAGTAGCAGTTACCACTGCATTAATTCTCTCACTTTTAATAAAATTGTGTTACATCATTAGCATCCTGAGAGGACTCACACCCTTGAGAAGGAGAAGGATCAATGATCAGGATATTTTCATAAGCTTTCTTACAAAGTTGGGTCAATGTAAARCACTAAGTCATTTGGGATGTAGCCTGTTGGAAACTTGGAGGCACCATCTTTTCAGCAATCAGGAGAAGAGCCTTTTTTTTCTTTTTCGGGTGAGGTTGCTAATTCTTTATTAAGCTGTGGGTAGGAGCTCCTCAAGATCCAGGCTGATGCACACTGGTGGTGCCACTGGCTTTGTCACCATCTCTTCTGCCATGGACCACCTCTCCACCTCTTCAGCTGGACTTTGACCTTCTCCTTTGGAGAGACAGAGCTGCTCAGTGTCGGGAGCTGTCGTTCTAGCCTATGTCATACATGCAAAAAATAGTTCAACCAGTCCTTAAAGCAGAAGACAATTATTCTAGTTTTATTCCTTAGAGCACTTCATTACAYATGCACACGGAGTTTTGCATTTTCTCACTGCCCCAGGCCCCCCATATGTGTTTGCTGCCTGCCTCACTGACACCCTCTCCTGTGAGTCAGCAGTCTGCCATGGAAGGACAGGMATTACAGCCATTTTTCTTGCTACTGTTCTGAAAAGAAGCCTGCTGCTCTGTTACAGAGAGAAAAGCTGCATTCCCCAGCCCTTTCTAAAACATACACGTTGCACTCAGTGTGATATTTGCTATTTATTGGCACTATTCAGTGTTTTGTTCCAGTGCCCTTCCAATTATTACTGTATATTAATTTTGATTAGACAGGAGGCTGCTTTGYGAGTCTTGACTTCCTGCCAGTACAATCAAGTGTGAGCCATGGGAATGAGAAGCAAATGTTGCTTTCAAAACCTTGTGAAGAATATATTACTTGCAAATCACAGTAAATATATATAATTTTAAAAAGAATAAATGTCTTTGTTGGTAGACCAGGAATTCAGATAGGGCATGAACCCTACTCTAAAAAGGGGACTATGTGAAAATTGATGAAGTGTCTGTATAAACTATTCTGTTTGTCTGTGTTTCAGTACTCAAACTTAGTACTTTTAAAATTTTTAATCAGCTATTTGCTTAATTCATCAAGCACTGTGCTATAAATTAGATGAGTAGAAACAATATTGGGTAGAAAAAAATAGGAATGACATAGGCTCCTAAGCACCTTATTGTGAAATATAGTACAAGGAATTCAGGTTTATTCAGGAAAGTTCTGTGGTTTCTGCTGTTGGGAATGGGTGAGCGCAGTATCGTCCCTCTCCTGTTGTTCCTTCCTCCACACCCTCCATCCCCTCCCCTCCTGTCCCCAACATCTTTGGTTTCTTCAATGAATTTACAGATTCTGCAAGTTTAACTCTCCGAGCTCAAAAAAGGGTGATTGCAGTACACAACTTTTTTGGGGCCTGAAAAACAAGTTTTGAATGTCTTCCATTTTTTTTTTTTTTTGCTCTTCTTATTTTTCTGGCTGAAGTAATTGTCCTTCTTAGTCCCCTTGCTCATCTCACTCCTTTCTTTGGCTGGCAACTGCTGAGTTGTCATCATGCATTACTTACTCTTGAGAGGGTAACTCCTGTGGCCCTGCTTGTGCGTGGCTCAGTCAGCAGCAGGTGCTGGAGGAGCAAGGCATGTCAATATTTCATGCATTTAAAATCAAACACATTGACTCCCATATGGCTGCTCCAAGCAGCACTATATGTAAGCATGCTTCCTTTATGTAGGTGTGCTGAGCTGCTGCCCCTAATGCACCTCCAGCCTGGCAATGGAAATGTGATTGTGAGCAAGCAGTGTGATAAAGAAGCCTTACCTGGGTTATGAAACTAAGTACCCAAAAATTGCAAAATAGGATTTGTGGTTAGGGGCTGAACAGGGGTTTTGTATGAATTCATTACTATGACAGGAAAATGACATGTGATCACGGAACTACATAATGAGTTATAAGGGGGCAAAGGTTTAGTATGGATAATTCCTAATTTTTTACCCCTGATTTTACAGCTGCAATATTACTTTAACTTAGCTTTCAGATATAATTTATGCCTATGGGAGTTAGAACATCATACACTTGTTTTTACCTTTTTCACTGTGCAATCAGTGCCCTTTCCTTGAAATCTTCCTTCAGAAGATGATCTTGAGCTCTGAATTTTTAATATTGCAGCATGGATCTCCACAGGTTGAGCTGCAGAAGTAACTGCTCTAGCTCCGGGGGGTAAGCAGGCATGATGCCCTAAGTTTTAGCTTTCATATTTTCCAGAATCTGTTCTGCATTAGTATATAACTCTGAACTTCATATAAAGTGTTAGCAAGTTCTCTTCACAGTTCAATTGGACAAAACAATCGTTTTCCAGCCTGAGAACCAAGGACTTTGTTGCAGCTWCAGGCCCAAAAAGTTTAAACAACGTTGAATTGAGGAGAGCAATCTGGGAGGATGTGATTTCATAACCTGAAGCTGTAACCGGACAATTAACCCCAACATGTAAATGGACCAAAACTTATAAAAGTGTGAAAACTTGTGACTCAGAGTCCATCTTGGTTAGAGCCRTGGCCAGGCTCTTGTACTGCCTAGGGTGCATACTTCAAAGGACTTTCTAATAAATACCTACTTCATTCCTTTAACACTGTCCAGCCTCTGTTCTAGGTAGCCTCTCAAGGCATCAGGATCACGCAGGTCAGATGGGGGCTCTTGAGTTACTGGCTATGTTTGATCAAGAGGGAGCAGCTGAGATGTCTGATTGCATTCTTCCATATGTTGCACACCTTTTAAGTGTAGTTCTTTCTTCTCTGCATTTGCCAATACAGACCTTGGCTTAGCAGATTTCTGTACCTTTTTTCTTTAAATTGATATGAAGATGAGCATGGCTCAAATGGAAACGAAGGAATGCCTTATTTGCCAAACTGCATATCAAGAAAACTTGTGTCTGGCTAATGACTTCCACATTTTCAAGTACGTGKCACTAGAACTTAAACCAAGAAACAAATGCACCACTTTGGAGGAAAGCTTAGGCTGACTGGTTAGAAACTTGGTGTGTAGGAAATGTTAAGAGTTTTTGCAAAAAGCAAGCATCCCTCCCCAAAACCAACCAACCAGCCAATGACCAGCACCACAAAGTAGAAGAATCAAAAAATACCCCCAAAAGCCTTTTTTAATAATCATGCAGCAAAGAATAACCTGCTGCTGAAAAAAAAAAAATAAAATAAACTAGACTTTGGAACTTTGACGACCATTTTTTAGTTTTTAATTTTGTTACTATGGGGCTGACGCAGCTACTGAAGAAATCTGTGAATGTTTAGCTACCCTGGAGAGAAATCAAAGCATAATGCATTGACATTTTTTTGTCCTCAAATTATTCTAGCTGATTCCTTGTACCATTGATGAGCRTGTAGTTGAGATTTAACTGTCTACTGAGAATGAAGATGATTGTGCAGAGTACAAGGATAGGGAAGCAAGTGGAAATGTACTGAATGAAAATTTYTTCTCTAGGAAGGCAAATTCTCTACAAGAGTTTATTTTTCTGGGCTGGAATTTTACTTGAGTGTTTATGTACTTATAATGATTGAAAAGAATTAAACTTTATTTCCTATTTATTGGGGAGGATACGTTATTGTCTTTTTATAAAAAAACCCCAAAAAGTCCCAATTTGTTTTAAAGTTAGAATATACTAATTATCTTTCCTACATGCATGGAATAGGTTTTTTTAATTGTCATTTTCATTATCTGTTGTAAAACTGCTGAAATCTTGAAACAGTCTTGCTTAGAAAACAACCCTGCCAGCTAATGTTGCAGTTGCAAAGTTAAAGATATATATAAAATCTGTCACTTTTTTGGTATATTTTTTTGTTCTTTGGTTCCAAATTTTGAACAAAATTACTTACTTTTCTCATACTTTCCCCCTTCTTCCCCTTTCCTCTTTTGATCTGCCTGTCTGCAGGCGGTTTGGGAGTCTGAATACCTATCTTGAGGGACAAACACTGCAGTGTAAATCATGTTGATGCTGTTGAAACAAAATGTCTCTGCTTTGATTATATTTCAAAACTACAGAAGATAAAAACAGAAACCAGGTAATCCTAGGTACCATGGACTGAGAGAAAGCAGCAAAGGCTAGACACTGTGAATTAATATAACAGGCAGAAAGCAGACAAAAAGGAACAAAGCAATAGAGGTCTTATAGGAATGATGTGCTTTCAGAAAAATTTTAAAAGTATATTTTAATCTATTTATCTCAGCTCTCCTCTGTTTCCTGAACAATGGGTGTCAGTCTTTGCCTAGATACACTGTCACGTGAAAGCTCCCATCTGTAGATCCCGCCCCGCTTCAAAACCCACAAATATATTTAGCCTCTCGAAAGCCTCTCACAGAACCAGGAAACAGCAGCTCTCTGTCACCAGCCTGCTCTTGACTCTTAGAAGGGATTTGTTTTACCGCCACGGATAGGAACAGTGGGTCTGATGTTAGATGTTCGCAGGTATTTTGAAAAAACTCTGCAGCATGTAAGATTTCCTTTTAATTTCCTCTAAGTAACAAGTGCCTGCGTAGAGGGAATAAGCAAAGAAATGCCTGGCTTTGTTGCTAATCCTTTGTTTTATTGGCAGTTGCCCAGGAGTAACAAAGATTCCCTCTCTCCTGCAATGCCCTTCATGCCTTTTGCTAATTTGGTGACTTGTGGTCTTCTAATTTATAAGCAGGATTTTGAAAAGTAAACGCTTTATATACTGTTGAAAGGTGTTTGTGCAACACTGTGTACATTGTCATACATGCAGAGACCCAGAAATTTAATGTGGGTTTTTTGGGTGTTTGACAGTATTGATCCCATGACTCTCACAAGTACCTTGGCAGTTTTGGCAGCAGGAATAAATTCCTGGGAAAATAATAAAATAGGTGATAAATATGTAAAAAGTTTACAGTATAGGTGGAGTGACAGAGATTATGGGTCTGACCTGCATTTTTCTCATTCACTGTACTTAGGTTTTGTCTTCCTTGGGGCAAAACCCTGATTGTTTTTATTAAGTGATTGTCTTTTCTGCAAAACAAGCAAACAAACCCCAAACATGATAGAAATTTTTGTAGTAATGAAACAGATATTGTCATCCCACTGTAGCTTTTTTGAGACCAACCTTATGCAGCCCTATTTTTCACAGGTTGGACTAGCAGGAAGGTAGCAACATCTTTCTGGCTGTCTCTTCATGGAAATTTTCAACTATGTCTAACATAGCTGAAAAACAGAATAATACATTCGTTTTCGCCATTACCTGTGTTCACTGGTAATGGCGAAATCACACGTACTCTGGAAATAATATATTTTGAAGTTTTATCAAGCACAGAGTGGTGGCTGTTTGTTTATGCTCTGTAGAACAAGGAATAAGTGTTTTGAACTTTGAGTCTCTGTGTACAACACTGTGAAGCAAGATCCATAAAATATATCATAGAAAAGTTGTGGGATTTAAAATATACAAATAGGTGTGAGCCATTTGTTTAAAAGGCTCCTGAAGGTAAGTTTGTACTTTACTATACCAGAATTCAGTGGTTACAGTACATGTCCAGATGTGAGATGTCTGGTTTGTAGATGTCTGCTGGCTTTGAGGTGCCCCCAGCAGGTTCCTGACAGCCTGCACCTAGGCTCTGGAAAAGGCCAACTTCTAAGATGTCTCCTCCTCAAAAGCATGTCACAGTAACTGATTTAAATGGATTTGCAGGAGCAAGTTCTGAATCCTGACCCTTCAAAACAAAACTCAGTTTTTATCTAAGGATACTGAGATGCTTCAAAACAAACTCAAATACTAAAATCAGACTTTTGGTAAGCAAGAGTGCTCCATGGTTGTAATCTTCCAGTTTCCTGTGTTGATCTAAAGCTGCTTAAAATATTCCAGTGTGGCAATCTTTCTGAGGCAGGCTGCTGTCTCATATGTTGTATAATCTGAGGTTAGAGCTTCCCTGAAGTTTCTGCTAGAAAGTTAGAAGCTGTAATGCTGTCCTTTTGTGCAGATGGTCTGTTGAGACTCCATTTCATCATGTCACTAAAAGTAAAAGATTTTTTAATCAGAATTGATAAGTGCTCTGTGCAAGGGAGCATAAGTAAATCTTTAATGAAAATTGCAAATGGTTTGCTTTACCAGTGGATATGAATTTTTTCACTGAAGGATTCACTAAAAGCTATTTGAAAACCATCTGATTAAATGAGAAAAACCTTTAGAACAATTTAAAATTAATTTAACAAACAGCCTAGAGCTTTACCTCATTTAACAGTGGTCTCATCCAAACTACTGACCTTCTGACTTTGAGTCAGTCTGTCTCTTTCAGCTGCCACCAACTGCCTTCCAAAAGGTGAATGCCTTTCTTAGAAGTGGTCTCAAACTAGCCAGTTAGGATCCTGTTTAGGCTTGAAATCTACACCTACCAGTCATCTCAGTTCTCTGAGCTTTAATTCTTTCAGTGTCCTACACAGTAGCTTTTTTTCAGAATGTCTGCACTATGCAAGTGGGGATCATGAAGAGGTACCTGAGATGGATCAAACCAAAGCAGCAAAATCCTTGTGCATCCAAGCAGTGATCTGCCAGATTCCAAAATGATCCTGGAATAGGTATATATATTTTCATATTACCTTTTAGCAGTACATCTTTCCTTGGCCATTGCACCACAAGGGTACTATTGCCTTGTTTTAGGAACTAGTAGGTGCTAGAGTGATCTGAACTAGCTCCACTGTCCATGTTATGATCACAATTTGCAGTTTAAGTGTGTCCTGTGATCAGGATAAGACCTTTTGTTAATGGCAGACCTATGGGCTAGTCCTCTTAACTATACTTTAAAAGCAATAGTAGTAAACTTAATCCATGAGTTCTCATAAGCTTCCACACTTTAATCTAGAACTATCCATGACTGTGCATGCAAACAAATATATGGAGAAAAGTTTTCAAGTCTCTTCTAAGAATCAGGATTTACTGGGGCAACACTGTGGCTGTGGAACTATGGGACAGGCCAGGGATCAGGCTGTTCTGCTGAGATACTGCTGCTCTGACTGCTGGGTGCATGAGGGCCAATCTCATTTTTGGCTCTTGGAATACTGCAATGAAAAGTTTATCCTTGAAATGACAGGTCCCTAAAATATTAAAATCCTTGTATGTTCCCTGCTGTCCTCAGCTCACCCAGCCAGCTGGCAGTGAAAAACTGAAGGAAAATTTTTAGACTCTCTCCCTCTTCACTAAGGAAGGATTTATGTAAGTGTATATTGGCACATATTCATGTATGAGCACATATACAAGGACTTGCTGAAAATACAATCACAGTGTTAATTGACAGAAGCTCCTGGGAGTTTAGATTTGGTTTTCTGCCTGTGTATGAATATTAGAAATGCTGGCTATTCAGTACTACAGTACTGACGTTATCCTTTTGTGTGCAACTACACTCAACTAAATAAGATTCAATAATTTCATTTTTTAACAAAAGGGGATTGAAGAAAGGACTATAAACTACTTAGAAAAACAGTAAAGATTTTCTTTTTCTTTACAGATACAGAAGATGTTCAGGAAGTCTGTGTTATTCAGTACAATGCTTCATAGCTCTCAGTTATAAAAGCGGTACGCTGCTTGCAGTAGGATGATTAGCGTGCATGTTTAAAATATTTTCAGAGAGCTCAACTATTGTTTTCCAAATTGACTTTAATTAGGTGGATTGGGTGCTTAATCTCATTGTTTCTTATGAGATTGGATTCCTAAATTACTGATAGTAGAGCAAAACACGAAGAGAAGTGTTTTTCTGGGTATATGAGGGGATGGGAGACTATGGAGCTGAGAATCCTGATGTGGAAAGGAGTAATGAATCTGGGAATGGAATTGGAAAGTGTCAGATGCTCCACGTGGTACCTTCATGCATGACTGCACAAGGTGTGAGAGGACATTGTGGAATCTGCAGATGTGATGTAGAGACAGATGGAACTCTTGCACTGAAGATGGATACAGCAAAGTATACAATTAAATCTAGRTTAGGAAACAGTGAAGTAAAAAATTAGTTGAAAGATAGTTATGCTTAAAGGCAGCACAGTAAATTCTGCTTTATACAATATTTTAAGGAAATGGCGTTGCATTGACATCAGAAGTAGGAATAAAGAACAGATTTATCAAAGTCTTGACCAGATTTCATGTGAGAAATTCAGAGATGTTATCCAAGGATAGGGTGCCATGTTCACACTTACTACAGATCATTGTTACTAAAAACAAGAAGGTGTTTGTGATCTATGCATATGTAATATTTTGATTTTTGATTCTTATAAATTTTAATTTTACTTTGTGCCATATTGTTTATGCTGTCTATTGATAATGCAATGACAAGCTTTCTACATTTTGAAAGATTCTGGGAGGAAAATTTCCCTAGATATATGTACATTATTTCACTGTCACTCTTGGTCTTTCTCTTGTGAATATGAACAATATTCTCCTCCCCATGGGTTAGGACCTTTCCTTCTCTAAGTTTCAGTATCTTTTCTTTGTCATACCTTCTGGCAAATTTCAAGAGGGGCAAATTTGGTATAATAGAGATTGAGCTCTTTTTATAACCTCTTAAATAATTAAGTCCCCTTTACATCTGCACTGCCCAAGACAGCCCAATCCACTCTCTCAATTAATGAACCTTATCATTTCCCTGTGTCAAGTTATTCATTCAAGAGTTTTTCCCTCATAACAGTTTTTGCAATAGACTTGAAGTCTTTCCTGARTTATATTTTCGTAGGTTATACTAGGTAATTGTCTAATTAGTATAATTTAAGATTACATAGTGAGAGGTTTATTTGAATTTTTCTTTCCTTGGAAAGGATTCACCAAGAAATAACTTTCCTTGTTTGCTCACTTTGAAACCCATAGAAAAAAACAGTTCTAATTAGAGACTTTATTTCAGTGGCACATAATAAATATGTTTAGCTTCTGACCATTGAAAGGATTATTAGATATCAGGGACAGAACATCAGTCAGATATTTTAGTATAAGCCACAGGAAACAACCTTCAATATATTTGAATTATGCATTTCAAATGTTATGTTTTCAAATAGGACATTATTGTGGCATGAATCTTCTTTATTAAAATAAAAATCTGGTCTTTATAAAAGCATAACACTTTTTAAGACTTAAAAGAATGATAATCCTTGAGAAGATGACAGCACTTATAGCAAGGAAGGCAGATGTGATTMATTTGAAAACTTGTGAAAACAGAGAACATTCTCCAATGTCTTAGTATAGGTGAGGGGGGCTTCTAGACAGGTCTTATAATGTGAAAGGATAGTATTCATCTGGAAAAAAGTCATTTATCAGGGCATGATACATGTAATTCCGCTTTCCCCAAAGTACTGACTTGCTGGTGAAAATGATCAGGGGCTGCCACAGAAAGAAGTCAGCAGACTGCTGTTCTTTTGCACTAGATTTAAATACATAATATGCCAAGTGTTTCACCAGTTCATTGTTAGAAAATTATCTGAAGATTTTGATTTTCTTTTATTTCTGTAAATTGAGCGCTGAAATAGTATTATAGACACTGTGCTGCTTTGTATTTCCATTTTTGTTTTAGGCTGTGGGTGATATTTTGTATGTCTGTTAGGTTTTTATCAGGCTAAGCTTTAACAGGGAGCATTTATCAGCTTTTACTGTGATTCTGAGATTTCCAGAGCAGTGAGAGGCCTTTCTGTCCCAAGATCCCACACATTTACTGAATTTGGCCTTATACAACACAGAAAACACTGCAGATTTGTTCCCGATAAATATGGACTGAATAAAGAAATTAGCTAGTGGGAAGACAAGATCATCTTTGAAGTTGTAAGGAAATAAAATAGGTGATAGACAAAAGGTAACATGAAAAAAAAAAAAAAAAAAAAAGAAAATATGAGAATGGGATGGAAAAAAGACACTGCTTTTCTTTCAACAGCAATTTGCAAATGGAGGCAGGGTGCAGTGAGGAGGAAAGAGCTCTTCAGAATTCTTCAGAGCTGGGAAATAAAAAAGCATTCCACATCAAAAAAGAGACCATTATGTCAGGAAAAAGTTGCATGTTCCTCCCATCTTCAGCAAAGTCAAGAATGACAACAACCAGATAGCCTCACCTTTATGCTATGAAATGTTATGTCCTTAAAGAAGCCACCTCTGGGTACATGATGGACTGACTGGGGACACCTGTCATCAATGTTACAATGGCCAATTATACCTGACTGACATGGCTGCTTTCTGTGGGGGGATTGGACTGTCTCTCTTGCAAACAAGGCAAGAGCAATGAAAGTTGTATACCATAACAAGACTTTCGTTGTGGTTTCTCACAGTACTCTTTTAGTCAAACCAGGGAGACATGGCTTGTAAGTGTGGACTACATGGTGGCTGAGAAATTGGCTAGCTCGCCAGCCTCAGTGGAGTGCTAGTGTTTCAAAGCCTAACTGGTTGTCACCTGGATTAAAAAGAAAATAATTCTCCATTATTGTCTCCAAGTACTGAAGCAGGGCCTAAAGTGATTGCAGAATCTTCCACCTGGAGTTCTGACAGAACTTGACCTCAGACTGAGCAAACAAATCTAAAATTGAAGCTGGCCTTGCTTTGAGCAGAAAGTTGAGCTGGGTGTCTCCCAGATATCCCTTTGAACCTAAAATTGTTCTGTGATTCTGAGTTGTCTCAGTACTTTCAATAGTCACTCAAAGCAAGCCTGATTGTTGAGTTTTGTCATGCCCACTCACGGCACGAATCACTCTGAATTCACCAGGAAAACAATATTAGATGCAGGTAATCACTTCAACATTCAATGTGCATGGTGAACAGTGTATCATTACCAGAAACTGCATCATTAAATATGTAAAAGGCCTTGCTAATCACTGACCATTGTTAAAGATTCATATAGCCTAAATACTTTCCCAGAATTTTAACAACCTTCCTCTTCAATTAAAATAAAATAAATGCATCAGAGCACAGAGAGAATCATCAAGTGCAGAAAAGTACAGTTGAAAATGGACACACTTACTTGATTGAAAAAGTCACCTAATCAATGGGATCATTGAAGTAATGTGTAATCAAGTAGCAGGGAATGTTCAACAGCTTTCCTCTGCATAAAAATTGTGAATAGAATTTAATTGTTCCTGGACTGAAAATTCTTTAACCACCTCGAGTCATGTTTCAGCAACACCATTGAATGAACTCTGAGCTGTTACTACTAATCAACCTAATGAAAAATTTGCTGAAGCCTTTACAAAAGTCTTCAGGAAGAAAACAAGAGATGGGTTTCATATAGGTATAAAAAAGTCCTTTTTTTTCAGAGTTAGAAAAGGTCCTTAAGAACTAAAGGGTAGAACCTAAAGCTATCCAACCCAGACATATCAGTTGAGAAAATATATTGATGGATATTTACTTTTTGTTCTAGATCATTGAAGTATTTAAGAACCCATAAAGAAATTATAATGGAGAATATCCTCTGTTGGAACTCGAWCTTAAGTTTTGATCCAGTGAAGGCCATCTTGATAAATGCTGCTGTTCCTATCAATGGCTCTGGTGCTTCCTTTAAAGGTGATTTTATGATATAACAGGTTATGTATTAATTTATGTGAGAAAGGGTAGGGAATCCTACCATTGGAGAAAGATCTCTGGAACCAACTCTGCTCATTTTCCATAACTTCACTACTGACTTGCATGAGACTTTTGGACCCTCACTAAATGTAGGATTGGTACCAATGGGACTGTGTGTTATTTCTGTAAGCCACTCTCTTCTGTAATGGCTACAGGAGATGACAGCAAGACTATAATTATATTTGTTGGTTTTAGCATCTGAGGTTTGTTTTGGTTTTGTGTTGTGGTTGTTGTTTTCATAAGGTTCCCTCTTTTCCTAGCACTGAAGTAAGAAAAACTTCACAGTAGCTTCATCATATGTTAGATCCATGAAGTCGTATTGATTGTCAGGCRTGAGCATCCTGACAGCTGTGAAATGAGTGGATGCTGTGGTGCTAAGGAATGAAGGCTTTGGAACTGCAGGAATTCTAGGGCAAGGAGTGTACTTTTTATTGCTTTTTTGTTGAAAGTGGCAGATGTGGTTACAAGTGAAGATGACTATTATTTCAGTGAATCCACCCTGAAGTCTGTCACTAGATACAAGACGGTATTCGAAAGAAAAGTTGATAAGTGTGGTAGGTAAAGCTCTGAGAGAAAACCATACTATAACAAGGAGTTAGCAAGCTTGTACCTGTCTGTCTTTTACAAAGTAGTTATCAGAGCTTTTAGAAGAGAGATTTTCAGATATGGAAATGGGACTTGGTATTAGGGGCATATACTGGGTGTTAGGGGCAATTTGGCAGTAGGAGATGAATCTTTGCCTCTGACAACACACTTCAGTGACCTTTTAATTTTGTCAATTTTGAAATACCTTGTCTTTCCTGTGTACTGAACTAGCAAATGTGGACACTGTACTCAGAGTTTGTTTGGTCAAAATGCTTCTACTCTAGATTGCAAGTGGGGGACATAGATAGATGGTTCGAGACTAATTTCTGAATTTGAAAAGTAATCTGCAGCAGTCTGAGTCTTCAGTAAGCAATCTCTGAAGGGCAGAGAAGCCCCTTTTGTTATGTAAAAGGATATGTTTGCTGTTGTGATTAGATTGTTATGGAAAAGTATCATAAAATGTAATGTAGAATCTTGTAAAATGCTAAAGCAGTTTTAAAATGCCACCAAAAAGTTTTTTTCTAGTTCTCCAATCAAAAGTTATTACTCTCCAGTTTTACCTTGATTATGGGGTAAATTCCTTGGAACCGTATTTGTTTCATTCCCCTAAACTCATCTAGACTCCTCCATAACATGAACGACAGATGACCCCAAGGGGCCTGAACTTCCTTTGACTGCTATTTTTACCCTATTGGAGACTCAGTGATTGAAGTTCAGTGTCATGTACTGAGAATGAAATCTGTCAAACAGTTTAGAAAAACGTGGCTAATTTAGCAGTGTTAGATAAAACAACTTTCGTTTTTCCCTCTGAGAGTAATAGCCTCTATTTTCAGCACAATTGGCCTTTGGCAACTGTTGGCAACATGGGAGGGTATTTTTGGAAAAGGAAGGAAATAAAAAAAGGATTAAACCACAGGGAATTGCAAGGGAAGGAGAATGCTGAAGAACAGAACTGCTAAGGAAGAAATAGCCTTACAGCAAGTTCCTGGACTATAGCTTTTTATTTCTCTTGTGTTCCCTGTATGGGTTCAAAATAGGTCAGACACAAAAATGCACGCTTTATCTTACCATTGTGGTTTAACCCAGCCAGCAGCTAGGCACCACACAGGTGCTTGCTTGCTCCCCACCCCTCTATCCCCACCCTTCCCTGGGATGTGGAACAGAATGAGAAATATGTAAACCTGAGATTGAGATAAGAATAGTTTAGTAATTGAGGGGGAAAAAGTAAAATATAATAATAATATTAATGAAAAGTAGAGGTAGAGAGATGATGAAAATCCAAGAAAAAAGTGATGACCAGTACAATTGCTTACTACCCACTGAGGGATGCTCAGCCCTCACCACAGCCTAGACTGGCACCTCCCTCAGTTTTTATACAGAGCAAACATTTTATGCTATGGAATGTCCCTTTGGCTTTCAGCTGTCCTGGCCACCCTCCCTCCAAACTTCTTTGCACCTGCTCTCTGAAAAGTATGGGAAGCTGAAAAATCCTTGACTTAAGGTAAGCACTGCTCGTCAACAACTAAATCATCAATGTGTTATCAGCATTATTCCCATCCTAAATCCAGAACACAGCCCTGTATTAGCTACTAAGAAAAAAGTCAACTCTATCACAGACAAAACCACAACAGCATCCACCTCTACCCACCTCTTATTCAATACCATTTGTGTCATGCCAAGTTCTGTGCTTTCCAGTACACCATCACCTTTCCTGTCCTTCAGTTTATATACACAGAGGTATCATTCCCTTAGTTTATGTACCATCCTTGCAAAACTTCATTAAGTTCATGTAGTCCATGACTTTCTGCTCTATCAGAGACAGGCACCATGAGGTGCTCAGTGTGATCATGGGCTGCTAACTGCCATAAAAGTGGTAACATGTAGCATTATATAGGAGTTAATATATTATAATATAATTTATTGGTTGTTTTCACCCAAAATCAAATCCCCTTGGGGCAGGCATCAGAATCCTGTCCTCCCACATTACCCACGTAGTGCACGGAGGCCCTCCAGAAAAAGCAATCCCATGGAAGGGCAGCCTGTGCCTGAGGCACAAATAACCCAGCATTTTCTTATGTTTATGTTATGAAACTTTATCCCCTCCTGCAGTATATGAAAGTCTTGATTGGGCAGTGTCAGCCAGATTGGCAGATCCTGTAGTGGTGACTAATCAAATGGCATTTGTTAAATATGTACTCCAGTGTTTAAAACTCCTTCTGCTGATTGCTCTCAGTGTCATCTTTAGCATTCCATGATTTCATTAGATTTTCCTGGAGTTTGGTGTGTGTGACACACCCACTCTATGCCCTGTTGTTTAGGCCGGTCTCCATTAAGTTCTTTCAGAAATGAGTCCCATTGTCTCTCCTTTTTTCTGGAGTATCATGTCACCATAAGCCTTGCTTTTCAAGGCCCAGGGCAGTGTTCTGGGCAGTGGCTTGGGGCACAGGATCTGTGTCTGGCCATCCACTGGCTGCTTCCACCACTGTAAGCACATGGCCCCAGCCTTGGTGGGAGTGTGCTACTGCCAACCTGCCAGGCCTGCCATGGTTACACTGCAAACACCATCCTCCACACCCGCTTCTCCTGGTTGCAGCTCATGTTCCACATTCATGGATAACCTTTGTGGCAGTGTCCATGGATAAGTTCCACCCCTTGGTCATGAGTCCATCTGTGCGTGACATCCCTTCCTTATGGCCCAAGGTGTCATGGGCACACTGAGCTAAAAATAGCTCACATTTATGATATATCTGAGCCACTTAGCAGTCTGATCTACCTTTTGGTTAATCTGATGTTCTTCAATGGCCTAGGTCTTGGTATATGAACATTCATTTATGTGATGTACCAGGTTTTCCTCCTGGGCAGCAATATCTTGCCACAGTCATATAATCAATGAGGTTGGAAAAGACCTCCAAGACTATTGAGCCCAACTTTTGACCAAACACCACCATGTCAACCTAAACATAGAGCTGCTACATTGAGTAGTTTCTTGAACTCTTCCAGAGATGGTGACTCCACTGTGTTCCTAGGCAGCCTGTTTCAATACCTGACCTGATCCCTGGATAAAAGGCACATGTGGTAGGAAACGGATGAATCTTTTAATAGTACATTTTTAATTGTTAGGCTTCAGTGCTGTGACTGGAGATGCCTTGAAAACCCAAAGTATACAATGCAGGCTGATGATGGGAATCTTGTGCTGGTCATTTCCTAATTCTGTTTTACTGTGTAGGTAAATCTCAAAGATATTTTTACTATTTTAATTGGTATTTTCATTAGGTGCATAGTGATGCTCGTGGCAAAATCTGTTCAAATGTTGCTTATGGTAATCTCTCAGCCAAATATAGGTCTGACTCACTAAATCTTTCTGTAATTTATAATAAAAAGCATGTAGATGTCACTTAAGGACATGGTTTAATGATGGACTTGGCAGTGTTATGTTTATAGTTTTATTCAGTCTTACAGGTCTTTATCAGCTTAAATTATTCTTTGATTATATATTTTGAAAAAAGGAAAGACCTGTGCTTTTTTCCCCCCCTTTTTTTGCCTTTGACAGATCTCCCAATCATAAAGAGAGTGTCAAAGACAGGTAATTCAGGTTTGTTCCTCTTTGTTTCCACTCAGCTTTGAAGTTCATGATAGTGTAGACTTAGTGCGGAATGTGAAAGGAAAGGAAACATGAGAAAATAGAGAGATAAAAAAAAGGAATTAGTCTTTCTGTTGTTGTGGAGTATGCAACTAGAACTTCTTGAAATTTTAGCTCAGTTATGAACTTCTGGCTTAATTCATTTTTTATATGTTTCTTGGTCTTCAAAAATATGGATAATCTGATTTAATAAGATTAAACCTATTAATATTTGAACAGAATGTTAATAAAGAATTAAAGTATTTTCTTGATTCTATCAACATGAGTCCAAAATAACTCCCTTGATTTCTTAGAATATTCGTCCAGTAATGCAATATCACAAGGAATTGAAAGTAAATTATGGTGCACTGCTTTTGAGCTCTTCAAAAGTACTTTATTGCAAGATTAGATTATTTTTTAATTGGCTCACTAAATACTTATTAACTGCACTTCAGTTTACACTAGCTTTTTTTATGAACAGTGATTAGATTGAGCTTTCAGCCAGAATGAGTTTTTCTTGTTCCATACCCAGAGACTGAACTTTGAAATTAGCCCAGATCTGCAGAATGGCAGTTTAATGACATATATACTGAGATATTCTTCCTGCTTCCATGCAGAAAAGAGGACCTGACTTGGACCCTACACGTAAATCTGGTTTGATGCCAGATAAACTTGGAACCTTGAAATAATTTTTATGTTTGGATTGCTGCACTTAGGCTTTTAGAAGAGTAATAAGGGTCTTCCAATAAAAACAAAACGAAACTCACAAAAACCCCAAATCAAAGACAAGCCATGGGTAGTCCTCTTTTTCTAGGCTTTTTGGTTTTATTTTTTATTTTTCTTCTATTCACTATCAGTAGCAAGGCATCCTTCCTCATTAGCCAATAGCAGATGAGTGTCTCCAAGCTGCTCCTGGAGCTCTGATGATGAGTTTCTTGCCATCTTGAGTTACTAATAGTTTTCAGGCCTTTTTCCTTGAGGACACATATTCCACAGGTTCAGTTATAGAATTGGTTGGAGATGAAAAGCTACAGGAGTGAGTTGCAAGCAAATAACTTCATAGTGCTGAGCCTGTTTTCAAAGAAAGAAAGAAAGCAAGCTGCATGGCAGCCCAGTGCTGGCAGCTCTGAGAAACACTGGCTTTTTGCACAATTACTGTCAGATGACCTCTGTATCAACTGAGGTAAACAATATAAATGACTGACTTTGAAGTCACTATCATAGTGTTTAGGGATTTTCTGCCTTATTCTACAAGCTGTGAACTGTATGCCCTTATGAAAATATTGTGCATTTGCAGGCTATTCAACAGCATCTGCACAACTGGCCACTTGTCTTCATTGTGGATCAAAGACATTTTTACAATGTAAATATTGAATATGTTAGAGCAGTAAAGAATTTCATAGCTTGGGCAAGCTAAAAAAGTGAACTTAGTTCTGGCTATAATGAGTGACTGGCAACACTTGAAGTCAGACAAAGCCATCATGACTTAAACCAGGGTAGTCTGTTCTGTGATTAGAGGCAGAGTTATTGTCTCCAGTAAGAGTTAATGATGTTAAGAGTCATTAGTGCAGGGCTGCTTTCCAGTAAGTCATAGTATAGTGAGGTGAAGTGGTATTTGTATATGACCTTCACTAAAATCTTCTGACAAAGTTACCTGCTATTTGTAGCAATTTAAATAAATTCAAGATAACTATAAATATGAATTGTAACATGTTTCCTATGTGTTCTAGATGTGTGTCATAAGTATGTGATGAATGGAAATGCACTGATCTCTGACTCAAACTTCTTGAGCCTGTTTTTAAGACTGGATGATGTCTTAGTGAAGCTTCTCTTTATAGAAAAAGTAAATTTAATCCCCAAAATAGCCCATAAACTGGTTTTTGCAGCTTATTAGAGATTGTCCTAGTAGTTAACTGCCCAGGGCTTTGCCTGAGGCTGAAGTGGTTTCTAACAATCCATCATTAACTTCTATGACAACCGCAGGTAGGCTGTGATTGTCAGAATTAGTCATGACATACTGTAGACCTCCTACTGTCATTCTAAAAAATGCAGTTACACCAGGTTTTGCACCCTGGAGAAGTGACTGGGTATGAGGATGAATGTGAAGCAAGTTTATTTCACACACTCTTGCAGGAAAATCTATGCTATGTTTGTCCAAGCCCCTCCTTAATGTCTTAAATATCTCCTGCTGGAATCATCTCTTCTTCAATATCAATGTCCCATTGTCATCCATGCATCACAAATGCTCCAGTTTTTAACCCCAGCCTAGTGCAAATCCCTAGAGAAGAATTGGAATCTGCAAACAAACCTGATGAACTGGATATAGTTTTAAATATATCATGAACTGTCGCTTTCCTATTGAGAAGAAAATATGGATGTGCAACTTTAGCTCCTTCAAATCCATTTTTAACTAGCATGTTCTGCTAGTAACACAGTTCCTATAAATTTTTCCAGCTGCCAGTAATTTAGGCATTTATTGTCCTGTATCTTATAACCAGGACAGAGGGTTAAGTTTACAGACCTCATTCTTTGTTGGAGCAAGCTGGTAAGAAAACTACACTGTCCTCCTTTCAGCATCCCCTTGTAAGTCCCAAACATAATAAATACATCTGGTAATCTAGGTGTTTATGTATCAATATGACTCCAATGTGATAAATTGTATTATGTCATGTCAAAAAGACCTGATGCCAATTATTCGAATGGGAAACTTGACTAGAAAATGTCTTTATAATTGTATTTATAGTGCGACATACTCTATTTTTACTTCTCTATCATGCAGGAGGAAAACCTATACTCTTCTGGACTGACTTCATTATTAAATATGCATAACATTCACACAAAATTTGAAGAAAAATAATTTTAGTTCCTGTGAATAAGTGTTGGTATTTAAACTTTTTCTTTTTAAGTTAAGAATTTCCTTGGGGCAGAAAACTTTCTAGTGTTGTTCATTTATTTAGTCAAGATTGACAGGAAGATGATGCCTTTCTATTCTGCTAGGATGCAAAACTTTGTGGTTACTCATTTGTTTGGGCCAGTTATGCATGCTGAATGGAAAATACCTGGAGGTTGAGGAAGCTGTGGTATGATAAACTGAAGAACAAAGCATGTGTTTGAGGAGAAGAGAACACTTCAAGGGCAAACTGAAGTACTATTTCAAGTGATCTGCAACAGATGAAATTAACTGGGAATTATAGAGAGTAAACAGATCATGATGGTACATAGCACCATAACCCAGCATGACTCTTTCTGGGAAGATATGAAGAGGGAATGAGGATCTAAAGAGATGGCCTTGAAGGTAGCCAAAGTTCACAGGCACCATTTTCCTATCTGTCTATGAAACAGCCTATGTAACAAGTGCTGAAAAATCAACTGCTTATCTACTAGAATTTTTAGCTGCAGTCCCAACTGTAGTGCATGAAATTGCCCATTCTGACTCAGCTTAAGTTTCAAAAGGCAGCCCAACAACGGTGTAAGGAGAATCAAAGAACTGAAAAAACCTTAAAAAGGTCACCTGGTTCATCCCTTTATCCCCAAAGTCCACCAAGACCATTTAAAATCATTCCTGAGTGAATTTTATCTGATCTTCTTTCTTTTATGACCAAAACCTTTCCAGCTAGAAATTCCATAAAGTTTTAAACAATTCGTAAAATCTGTAACCACCTTTACTGCTACAAAGGCCCTTTTCCTTTTCTTTTTTTCCTTTTCCTTTTCCTTTCCCCTTCTTTCACTGCAATTTAAACTCTTCACTTACCCCATCTGCAATTAGGACAAGAAAACCAATTTTTCTTTCCTTTCTGCTATGCTTATATTTTCAGCCTTCTCTTGTCCAGATTAGATAACTACCATTCCTTCCCTTTTTCCATATAGATCATATTTTGCAGACTTCTCATTGATCTATTCTGGACTTTATCCAACCAGAACATATAATAGAGATCTTACTAGCTGCACAATAAGCAAGATGATTCCTGAGTATGACTTGCCAACAATTGTTTTATTTATGCATGTCAAGATAGTAGTTGTCTTTTTCTTAAAAGCACAACATTCTTGCCTTACCCTAGCTTGTAATTCATAATCACTGACATCTTCTCTATCCCTTCTGCAAAACAGTTAATAAATCACTTTTCCTATGTTTGCAGAGTATGCTTATTTTTGTAGGAAGTTGTCTTTATTGATTAGTATCTTTTGTTTTTAAATTCCAGCTTTCCAATATTTTTGAACTGTAACAATGATTCAAACATGCTTAAATGACCTCTACACTGATGTCACTTGCATGTTTAATGAGAATAATTCTTATTGCATCATACAAATATGATTAGTTGTGATTTTCAGTGGGATGGGCAGAAGACTATTGTGGAGTTTCATCTTGCAATACTTTGTTTTAATGCTGAGCCACTGATAATTATTTAGAATAGTTGTTGGTCATATAGCTATGTATGTATGTTCTTGTAACAGTTTAGTTTAACCTGTTTTGGTTTTAATCACATAATATAAAAATATTACATGAGAAAGTGTCAAAAATTCTGCTAATAACAAAATGATAGCCATTTTTCCCTGTATTCAGATATTCCTATCTACATAGGTGCATATACCTATTCAGATATTCCTATCTACATAGGTGCATATACATATATCTCATTATAAATGTAATAAGATGGCATTTTGTATTTATATAGCAATAGTGCAAAATAGGGAAGGTGGTAGTCCAAGCAGAGCTTTCTTCTTGCAGGAGATTTCTGGAACTGTTTTGTTGGTGGAGAGAGGAGTTTTGGTAGAAACTGCTAGAAATACTGTTTTCTCTTTATAAAAAGAAACCCAAGAAGTTAGGTGAGGTAGTTGAAGTTTGCGTCACACTGCTGTGTAAAAGGGAGCAGCAATCAAATAAATAACAGCAGTTTCATTTTTGTGAGAAATATCTTTCCTCTGCTTTTCTGTGTGTATTTGGAATTTGATTGAACCAAAGAGTGAGAAGTTATGGATTAGATCTAGAAACAATAACCTTTCGAATAAGCAAAAGACATAAAACACAAAAAAATTTTAAAAACTCTCCTGCTTTTTCCTTGAGTTTGGAGTAGTTTTAGCAAATAAGAAGTTGTGCAGAAAGAGTCTGAGAGATGGAGTGTAGTGGGTTAAAGACTTTTCACCTTTGTATCTTTCTAAAAATAGTACGCCTTGCACATAATGACCATGGGGTGTTGCTGGTTTCAAGCAATGCAGGATAGACATAAAATCCTAGAATCCTTTAGGTTGGAAGAGATCTCTTAGACCAAGACTAACAGTTAACCCAGCACTGCCCTGTCCACCACTAAACTATCAGATCTATGTGACTTTCAAATACCTCTAGGGATGGCAACTTAACCCCTTCTCTGGGCAGCCTGTTTCAATGCTTGGCAACCCTTTCCACAAAGAAGTTGTTCATAACGTTCAATCTAAACATCCTCTGGTGCAATTTGATATCATTTCCTCTTGCCCTATCACTTGTTCCTTGGCAGAAGAGACCGACACCCATCTGGCTACAACCTCCTTGCAGAGAGGAATGCAGCTGCTCTGAAGTGACCCCAGGACAGGGACATTTGGCCATGTTTGCTGTCCCCTCATGGCTGCTGACCCACTCAGGGGTTGCTAACTCTCTACAAATGCATGTATTTTCTATTTCTCTGGATCCTAGACTCTGACCTTGGTCTTGGAGCCTCTACCTGTGAATTTGTGCTGATTCATCAGCATAGTTGAGCAGGGGAGCTTTTCTGATTCATTTTGAAAGGTAAAATGCTGCTTAAAAGTTCATGCTCCAGATAGAGTCTTAATAAATGTTAGAAAGGTGGAATTGTAACTATAGAAGTATGTATTCTCATGCCTTTTCAGAAGGATCTAAATGCAAGTAGCATCTTCTCAGCAATCTGTCCCTCTCTAGAATTTCTGTTCTAGATGTACTGTACTTTGTACATATTATTCTTAAATCAAAATATGGTGTAAAGTAGAATGCATAAAAGAGAAAAAACAGAGGAAAACGCCCATAAATCTCTCATATTTTTGGGAAATATACAGTGATGTTATTTGCAATTGATAACTGTAGTTATAAAATCCATTATTATTATTATTATCATCCATTTTCATTCATGAAATACTTAATTTTGCACAAATACTACCATACTCTTTCAAATTGAATGTCATAGCATGAAACTGGTCCAATCATCAATACTTATTTAGGAGGAGTTGTTTGAAAAGTGCAAAATTACTCCTAACAACTCTGATCAAGATAAGAGTGCTCTTGTTTATATGGTGCTATCTGATTGTAAAAAYTAAATACAAGAATTATAAAACTCAGGCATTTCTAGATGCACAATATTGTTTTGCTACTGTTCAAAAGTGCTGTAGCAAGAGCAGTAACGTGTAAACACTGGGTTGTTGTCTTGCTTCATGTAATATGCAGCTGAGTAAATCAGGTTGTTTACAAGATAGTTTTGTCAAAGAGGTAAATTTATCTTTCTGCTGTGAACAGGAACATAATTTTGTCCAAGTAACATGTCTGTACTTAGTGCAGGGTAGTAGTTACTGTTGGGGGAGAATTTTCCTGAGGGTGCATTGAGATGGCATTAGAGAAATCTGTGGCTGTTTGTCTCCATTAGTGTTCTCTTTCTGAAGAGCAGGTTATCTATGGGCAGAAGGCTTGGATGTTTAAAGGTTTGGTTTTTTCCCCTTTCCTTGTCACATGAGTATGTCTCATGTATGTCATGTGGGCTTTACCTATTTTAGATTTGATATGTAACAAACTGCAGGGAAATTGAGCATGACACTTTGATCTCTCTGATGTCACTCAGGAGGACCTGAAGTTGTAGGATGAGGTCATTTCTCTAAAAGTGGGAACAAAACTGAAGAGGTTAGCATGGGGTTAAACCCTGTGATTAAACCCTAATATTGGGAGAAGCAAGTGACTCTGTTTGCCTATGGCTCTTGGGGACCCTATCTCAAATTGTATTGTATCTGACTGGGGGAATCCCTGGTGTGAGTGTACCTTGTCTTTATTATTATTATTGATCATATATTCTTTTTTTTATTTTAAGAAGAATAATTTCTTTCCACACAAGAGAAAAACACAATTTTGAGAATGCAACACTTCTTTCAAAGTAGAATTGAGCCTGTATTTCCCACTACACAAGTTGCTATGAGTTTGCAGAGGGACTTCTGTATGGAAGGAACCAGCCTTTACATGATGTTTAAAGAAACCCTTTTTTTGCCTTTGATCTATGTCTGTATTCCCCTGACTTATCCACAAGGGGGACTTAGTTCTAAACAAATACACAGCTTGTGGTTATTTTTGAATATGAACATTTCTAACCCTTCTTATTATAAATGATTCACTTGGAATGCCTTGGGACAATCTCAAAACTGTGCATGCAGTCACTAAGGAAACTCTTTGACAGGAGTAAAGCAAAATGCTTTTTTAAAAAATGATTATTTTTATTTTGGAGAGCCTTCTTTTCTTTGTTTACTTGTGGAGCTGAATTTGCTCACCTGAGTGTCAGTAGTGACTTCTGTTTATTTGTGAATATGCACATGCCAAAGAGATCATTATGTTTTGTTGTTTTCCAAAGAACCTTACTTTGACATTCTTGAGAATGTGTTGACATTTCTCCACTTGCTTCAGACATAGCTGGAGCTATCAATTAATCTAGAGGATGTGGTAATGAGCATTTTCCTCTCCCTACGTCTATCTTCTTTCCTAATAATTAGTTCTGTGTGAAACAAAGATTTGAATTAGAGGGACAGCAAGACATGGGCTTATATAACAACTTGGCTTGACTTCTGGACTTCAGAAATAGAGTTTTTGGTTTGTATTACAACTATGTTCTAGGGCTCCTAGAAAAATTAGAAGTATGATTGAGGCTGAGTTGACTGTGGGATCGAAGATTGTTTCTACCCTTCTGGTATTAAAACAACAAATCTACATGGAAGTCAGACTGTCCTGTAAGGGAGAGTAGTCAATCTAAGGATGATATCTCATTTTATAACCAATTTTGAGTGGAAGAACTCACTTTGCATTTTCGGCTAAGTTTGAAATTTGGAAGGGGAATTTTGTACTTTGTTGAGCTGGCCTGGTTACTGACTAAAGAAAGAAAACTCTCACTGTACCCTCTTTTTCGTTCATTAGGAAGCCTTGACTTTTCCTATAACATATTAATACCAAATGTATTTATGCTTGGTATTTAAAATATAATTCTGCTTATATAGCTATCCAGTATCAGAAATGAAGGAGCATGATATCATCTCTTTTCACCTAGCTGTAAATATTATATTGGTGAACATTATTTTGCAGACTAAATTGCTGTGAGTTTACCTAAAATTACTCCTCTAGCCCACTCAGATGACTCATATCATCCACAGGAGACCAAATTAGATTGTCATAAATAATGTGCTTCACATTTATGTTTATTTCTCAGCATCTTTTTTGAAATTGTTCTTGTGAATGAGTGACATATTTCCTATGCACATTTGAAGCTTGCTTTATTAGTTCATTTTCTACTTAAAAATCCCAAATGTCTAAATACAGAATTTTCCATCAACCCAGTAGGGAAAACACGGTATTTAAAGATTTCTAGCCATGTGAAATTTCTGGAATCTTCTGGAACTACCAGTTGTGTTTAAAATTGACACCACCTTGGCAAAGATTTGTTAAATCTATTCCTGAAATCCCTGTAGGTAAAAATTTGTAGAGCCCTAAGTATTTTTAAATCCTTTGTAATCCTTCCAGTTAAAAAGCTTTTTTCCAGTAGCTAACCTAAACCTTATCTGCTTGAAATTTAGCTAATCTTTTATTGTTCTGTCTCTCCACTAGACATGGGAATGACTGGTTACCTTTCTCTTCAAAGCAACCCTTTACATTCTGTCATCATATCTCCTCTCCTGTGATCCTCTTTAGTTTCCCTTTCTTTCCCTCACAGATCTTTTATTTCCTGTAGCTCCATTCTGCTCTCTCATTTGACTTCATCCTTCTCAAATCTGAATGCAGCATTGCAACTGAAATCTTGACAGTATTGAACAGAATAAATAATTGTCATCTTTTTCTTGCATAGGGTATTTCTGTTAATGCATCTCAAAGTGATAGCTGCATTTATGTATCATCCTAGAAATGAGTAAATGGTCTGTGCTCCTTTAACACTTCAAATTCTTTTCTTCAGAAGAGTTGCCTACACTAGTTTCTCAGTTTTGCATTTAATTTAGCCCTAATAAATGCAGTTCTTTGCGTTTGTCTTTGCACATTTTTCTCATTGGTGACACTGAATTATTTTTTCTTTCTGTTACTGTAATAGCATTCCAGCTTGATGTCATTTTTATGTTTTGTGTGTGCTGACCTAACTTCTTCAGGAAAATAATTAACAGAACTGGACTTTTGCAGAGTCTGAGCTGAAACAGCCTCCCTTAACACAGAACTGCTGACAAAACTATGTTTTAATTTTGGCCCTTTATTATCAACAGTAAGTGCTCTAGAGCATAAACAATTCCAAGCTGGCGGCAACAAATCTTCAGTTTATGTCATTTGTGACATGTGGTRCAATCTTTCAAGACAGTGCTCTGCATGAACGTTCATTTTATACTCAAACAGAACAACTTGATCAAAATCTCCATCATCAATGGGTTGTTTGCTTTGAAAAAGTGTCACTGGCAATCCAAAGACACTAAATCTGCCTAGATATTTCTCAAGGGATTTTATGATTGACACATCTGTGTAAAAGAAGAACTTGCCTTGTTGAAGTGCTTCTTCTATCCCATGTTTTAAAGAGACTTCCACCACTTCTGTTTCCCTAGCACAATGATGGAGGCAGCTACAACATGGAGAAATTAGGAACAGCACTTCCAAGGTCAGGCAATGTGTCCCTCTAGCCCATGATCCTGACTCCAGTAGTGGTCAGTAGCAGTACCTCAGTAAAAACCACAAGTACAAAGGCAAACATATGGTAATTGTTGTTCCTCCTCACCTTTTTTCTCCAGGTAATTTCTCAGTTTCCAATGCTTTGTATGATGTCAAAAGCTTTCCTAAGCAGAGGTAATACTGTTGTATAGAAAATTGTTCCTGCTTTTGTACAGATGACTTGATTAATTCAAATCCACAATCTTGCGTTTATCTGGATTAAGCTTTGCTCATTATTTTTTAATCTATGCTAGATTCAGAACAAAAGGTAGGATATAAAAGTTTGACA
Source organism: Cardinalis cardinalis (assembly GCA_014549065.1). NCBI lineage: Eukaryota > Metazoa > Chordata > Aves > Passeriformes > Cardinalidae > Cardinalis > Cardinalis cardinalis. Next base: position 1,999,112 of record JACDOX010000118.1, read on the forward strand.
TTTTCAAAGGCGCTGTCAGAAATCTTTCCTCCCTGCAATTCTTTCCTCTATGCACTACATACTGCAGTTTCAAACTTTGCCTATTGATCTGTCCTGGCTTGTTTAATCTGAGCACAAGGACAGCAATATTGATGAGGGGAATGTGAAATATTTGCCCTCTATATGGCAGCTGTACCAGTAATTATACTCCCTTTCATGAAAATATATCTGAATAGTGTCATTGTAAATCCTCATTCATTGTCAAATGATTTCCTTATTACTGTTGCTGCTTTCCTCCCATTTTTTAGCAAGAGCTGTAAAGAGAGTGTTTTTTATTGCATTAATTTTAGACACTACTTTGAACTTGTTTTTTCTTAGTTCTAGAACTTTTTGAATTGTATGTGTCATATATTTCATACTTAGCACATAAGCTTGTATTTTCTGTGAGGAGCTTTCTCTTTCCCTTTGGTTTTTTTTGTTGTTTTATCTTTGTGGATTTTGGGGTTGGTTGGGTTATTTGAGGCTTATTTATTCCATGGGAAATTAACAGTGAGGATGACAAAGGTTTGTCTCTAGCTATTCCCACCATTACAACCACATTGGCAGAAACCTCCTTGCAGTGCCACCACCCAGACAAAGGGAAGCAGACTGTTCTAGCACAACTGTATGCCATTTGTGACTGATGTAGTTTTGCTAAATACTAACATTTTGTGAGTATTGCTTTTCTGGTGGGCATGTAGAGGTTGATTTTGATTTTTGTTTCTTCCCTTTTTTTGCCCCCCCTGCAGGCTTAATGCTCGTAAACATATCCGGCAGAAGTTTATAAGAAGGACCTGATAGAAAGCTGCTCATTTGACTACAAAATAAGTTTGAAATTATTGCATCTTCTCTTTTCTTTTTTCCCTTATTAGTTTTCTGCTGGATTAACTAATTGAACAGGCCTATTGAGAGGTCAAAGAAGTGTGGAGCCAGATCCAAAGGAAGAGAAGCAAAGTGTGACAGGGGAGAAATGGAAAGAGCTGCTTGTTCCTGTACCTATTTTGGTAGCAGTAAAACTACACAGGCTTTGCMATCTTGTCAAACTGCACCCTAAAATATGCTGATTTACATGTTGGTTTTCCCAGTTGCTGGAAATAAGGATCTTTGAGGGAGTATTAAGCCACAGTGAAATTTAAGCCAATTTATTTCTGAATGAGAGCGTTCCCATAGGTCTGTAACACACTTTGGTTTCTCCATGCTAATTTCATGCCTTTAGCCTCCTTAACTTCTCAGTGGTCCTCTGCACAGAACTGTACCAACTGCATTATTGTTTTCCTTATTTTGAATTTTAAAATGAAGGGGAATGTGAAAAAAGCAAATAAGGCTAGAAACAATGCTTCAGAAGTTTTCAGCTCTTACACATCTCATCTTCCTCAGTATCTAGGCGCTGTGACTAAGCCAAATTCTTAAGAGAGAGCAGTGGCAGATCTCTGCCATCACGCTCAATTGTAGGTTTCTGTTCAGCACAGATGCACATTAAAGGAACTGCTCGGGCTATTTTGACTTGATGCCATGCACCCTCTTTTACATTGGCATTCCAAGGCAAGTTAATCCCAGCACAACACGGCTAGAGCACCCCAAAGGCGGGGCACTCTCTGGAGGTCGGGGCTGCGCTCCTGCTCTGCTCCTCTTGCGCTGCGCCAGAGTGGAAGGGGGTGGGGGCTGTGGCAGGGTAGCGAACCATGGTGACAGATCTGACAGCTGCAGGAGCAAGAAGCTCAGGCTTTGAGACAAAGCTCTGCATCCCAGCCATCTGGGAGGCAGCTCTTTTTCCTTGGCTTTGCTGGTGGGTGTTGCCACTCTGACTGCTGGGGCATGGTCTGCTGCCTGMGAGAGTGTGCGGGCTCTTCATCTGCTATTGGGTTGCGAGTGTCTGCTTGCTACCATATGGCTGCATTGAAAACACGCAGAGAGGAGAATAAGCTGTAAAGCAGCAGTAAAAATTCTGTTCAGTGCTCTTCCATGGTGAGAGGGCTACTGGCTCACTCTCCTCTTCCCCCAAGTCCTTACAGTTACTGCTTTAAATAGGAACACCTGCACCTATTAAGCCCCTGTCGCTTCCCCACTGAACTGCTCCAAGCAAAGACACGCTTCCCCTCTTGACACTCTGAATCCTGTATAATTCAGGGTGCTCTTGCCCTCTGCTACTGGAAACAGGAGGCTAGAGGAGGAATTAAGAGAGGTGGGCTTCGCTTTGATTGAGGTATTTTGGAAAAGTTGCCAGGCTTGCTGGAATGATCTAGTGAAGAAGTGGGGTCTCTTCTGTCCTCTGAAAGAGGCTAATTCTCTCACACCATAATAGAAGAGAATCATGTAGCAGCATCACCAACAACAGAAAGAGGTTATTTTGCAATATAATTGTCTGTATGGCTGAAGAACAAATGCTTTCCTTGTTCCCCATGGAACTAATAAAGAAAGGCAAGTTGAGGAGTCTAGGATAATTATTTAGTCATCTTAAATATTTATGAGCTACAGAATGTGCTACATGCAATTTAACAGGGACTTGACAATTGCAACATGCATCATCTTGTTTCACAGGGGCTAAAAATACTTAATCTTACTCTTTAAAATAAAAGCATTAATCCTAAATATGTCTTCAGCCAAGAATGAAGCTGTAAACTGTGAGCGGAAGGGGAAGAAGGTTTTTTTTCTTTTTTATGCAGGTTGGGGAAAACACTTCAGGAATAAAAGTTTTGTTGAGAAGATTTTTTGTGAGCTTTCTGAGAATGGTAATGGTGGTAGGAGGTGTGTAATTCTTGATATTAAACAGTTTGCCATTGACTTCACCATGATCTGGGGAATTTTATTCTGTTTAGTAGGCTGGGAAAGGGATAGATTTTCCAGCTTTGTTTTGGTGACAGTAAAATCATTGTTGCAAATCCAAAGAATCAGTTACAGTGGGATAACTCTCCCCATGCTATCTCTTTACAGGACTCTTGAGCCATAAATCCATAACACAAAGTCTCTTCTCTCACTTTTTCTGGCTTTTACATGGTTTTCTGTTCCATGTGTGACTTGTTGATGCACAGCTCGTAGTGGAGAAATTCACATTGAAGGACAACTTCCACTGCCTGTAGAATCAGATATAGTAAGTTTTCTAGAAAAGGTTGCTTTATTTTGGGCATTACAAGTTCTAGAACAGACTTCCTGAATTTTGGATTTCATAATTTCTGTTTGGATCATAATCTCCAAATTAGTAGCAGTAGTAATAATAAAACCTTGGTTACATAGGCTTATAGTAGGTATTTGTTAGTTCATTTTGATGAGAGCAGCACTGATGTGGAAGAGACCTAAAATGTCTCTGTTTCTTATTTCCTCACAAGTTGCACAGTAGACAACTTTGTAAGCATGAACGGATTTGGTCTTATGTATTTTTCTCCATTTGCAACTCTGTGCAATCAGTGTGCTTGAAAATGTTTCAGTACTGCTGAATTTGGCAGCCTATTTAAATTTTGGCTCTTAAAATTGGCAATTGTCTTCATCCATTGTGATAGCTCAAGAGTGGCCAGGATTAGAGCTACCAGGCATTTGGGTTTCCTCAGACATATCCTACCGTTCTGCCAGGAAATTTTGTCTAGGAGTAGTTTGAATGCCTTGGCTTTAGGATAGAGTGCATCTCTATGTGTGCACCTAGAGTAAATTTCCTTGCTTTGTGATACCTGGGATTCAGTGTGCATGCACATATTAAATGCACAGAAGCCTGTCCAAAAAAGCAAGTGCTCTGAGAGCATCTTTGCTGAACAGATGTGCCTTTGCTGCTCAATGTCACAGGACACACGTGAGCTGTGTGTGTAGCATGAGTGCCAAGGAGCTGCCTGGTACTAGAATTCCCTGTGTGACTGCACACAGTCAGCACATGCACTGATTTATGCTCATAAATCCATGGTCATGCTCTGAAGACAGTCTGCTTTGCAGCAGTTATAACTTATGTATATTGAACAATCTGCATTGGAAATTTTCAAGGAAAACAAATGTTCTCCACCCTAGCATCTGAAATACTTGATCTCTTTTGTACCAAATGCAAAGTGTTATATGCTTTTCACAGAAATGTGAGAGGTTTAATTTGTTGGAATGAAAATGTAGACAGTGTAAAGGGAAAGACATTGATTTTGATCCAGTATAAATTTTATAGGTGGGCTGAAAGTACTGTATATTGAACATCTCAGAGCAAGGAACCCTGGAGGTTGCTTATGTTGCAGCTCACTTTCCATTGCTGCAAAGTGGAGGGTTTTAAACAGAACACTTCCTTGAACTTATGCCTGCTGCATACCATGATACATGCTCACATCTTTCTGGCTCAGTGGCAGCAGCAATAGTGGAATCTAGAGCTTGTTGCAAAAAAAACCAGACAGAAAATATGAGGGAAAGCAAAATGTGCTTTCCAATTAGATAATGGCAAATATCATACTTGTACTTGTGGAAGGTCAGAAAGGTAACAGCTGAAGGAGTCAAATAATAGACAAATTGATGATGGTAACTAAGAAAGTATAAAAGAGACTCAATCTCTCTCTCACTGATAAAGCTGTTTGAGGTGCAGTAGATCAATTTAGCCATGGCTGTTGTTAGGAAATTGCTCTTGTTTGATGTTCCACGAGCAGATCATGCAGTTTCCTAGGAAACATCTTTTTCCACTTAAAATCTAATTTTCTTACATTGCTAGAACTGATGAGTCACCCTGCCTGGCTTTTACTTACTTCTCCTTACCTATTAAAATGTACTCACCAGATAGAAATCCAGGGATTTATTAGTCTTTATGACTTGGCTGTTCAATTAACTCTTCTGGTTCCTCTCTGTTATCTGACAGTGTACTTGATATGACAAGTCAAAAGTCATAGGTTAGAAGACAATCAGAACATGAAGCAAATCATGGATCTCTTAATGGGACAAGCCTCCTAAACTGTGAAGAACTCCCATACTGACTAATGTTTCCATTATGACCCACTATGAAATTCTCCATGTTCCTTTGCCAATAACATGCCATCATATTTTCATTACTGTTTTGTTAATTATTCCCTTGTTCAGCTGATTTATAAGTGGGCTTCAACTTAGCAATGACAATTGCAGCCAGTTACTGCCAGAAAATAGATAGGTCCTGTTAAATTTTGCAACCTATGGTTAAAGTCTAAAAGCCTCACTTGGTTGAGATGCTGAATTTTAGTTGTAATGAATGGCACTTAGGTTGGAAAGTTGCCAGAGAAAGAAGCAGGCCTTATTCATGGCTGTGGTCAAAGGAACAGAGGTCAAAGAGCAGGTTGGCAGCCTGAGTTTTCAGTGACTGGTGGAATTAGTTCCAGTTTCCCAATGCAAAGGTATATGCTACAATTTACCTGTTATTTCGGCTATATATAAAATCCTTGTAGATTGCAGATGCCTAATGAGCCCCTGTGGTTACATCATTAATAAAAGGTTGGTCCAGCAGACTACAGCTTCCATAAAATTCTCTGTGGGCTGGAATTCTTACCCTTTTTCCATGTGCAGCTGTGCCATAATCAGTATTCCTGCGGTTTCCCAGTGCCTCTGATGCCTCAGTTTTCAGTATCCTACTGATGTGCCAAACCCTAGATAGTAATGCTGTGAAGTTTCAGCTGCTGACAAATGGCTTTCTATTCAAAGGGCAATCTCTCTGCAAAAGTAAGGCTCAATGTGACCCTACATCCCAAGAAGAGGATGGCTAAAATAATTTCCCACCCTTTAAAACTTTGCTTTAAAACTTATGAAACTTTTTGGTTTAAGATTTTTGGTGTAGTTGTTGATTATTGGATGACATACTTGTATTTTATTGTGTATCTATTTGTCTCTGGTAGCACATGGCTTGTTCAGCTGCAGCTGGTGAGTGGGTGGCCTTATCATATAAAGCTGTGCATAATGCTTAAAAAATTTGGTAGGCTTATCACTTGCACTGGCTTGCACTGGGTTTTGCTTATATTTCCTAAGTATTAAAAATTAGAAGGAATGACCATGGCTTTCAAGCAGCCATTTCAAAGTATAGTTTCAAAGCAGTTTCTCTAACATTAGATTATGAAATCTGTGGAAATGGTTCTTAAGCACTTGTGATCTTATAGAGTTTTAAAATCTGTTTGTCTTTTTCTTAATTAAAAACTTTGACTTCTTCTGATGAGTTTGATTAAAATAGGCCTTTCAAGCTAAATTTCAAGCTAAATTTCAAGTCATTGATGATAGTTTTGGGAATATTAGGGACTAGAAGACTGAGTTTCAGCAGGACATAGGCTAAAAAATTTTACCTGGCCCAAAGAGCAGCAAGGTTAAAGTTTCCATACATTTCTAGTTTGATGGCTGTGTTTGTACCCAAAGGGCACATGTAATATCGACAGAAAGATGCAGTGTGACTTAGCCTACAGTGAGTGCAAGTTTTTCTGGTATAAAAGAACTGTATAGATTGAACATCTGCTTTGAAGCCTTGCAAATGTGAAAGATGACCTTCGTTCAGAGTCTGGACTCTCAGAAAATTTTGTGTGGAAATGTGTTGGTGGCTTTGATTTTTTTTTTTTTTAATGAGTTACGGGAAAGGAGAGACCATAGAGGCAAAGGGAATAATAAAAAGGACATGCTTTAATGTTGTCATTGCTCGATGAAATATTTTCCAAACATAAATATTCACCTGGGCTCTGGGACTCACCCTTGATGAGGGAAAATACATTGAGCTATACTCAAGCCATTGATTGCAGACACTTGCTGAGGCCATTTGCCATAAATTAACTTTCTTTGCTATGCTACAATAAACTCAGTATAACTTTCCCACTCTTTTAAACATGAAAACAGGTTGGATCATAACTCTGGCAGCAGAATTCACTCCTTCCAAATAAAATGATGAAAACACTGGTAATTTAGGGGAACGGGCTGCTGCACTCCCCTTTTATTCTGCTGCTGATGTATAAGTGCACTTAGGTCTTTTCATTCCTGTCTCTCTCTGTCTCCTCTTGATTAACAATTGTGGTATACCACTATGTGCTTCCTATGTGGCATCTGGTTCAGGTTTCTGTCACTTCAGGGGCTGCTTGCATCTGGGTATGACATAAAATGCCGACCCGATGTCCTTTATCCTGATCAGCAGCTCTTCATTGTCTAAGGTGAATTATAGCTTTATTTACTTGTTTCTGGAAATGTGCTGAATGTCTCAGTAAAACATTTCTAATAGAGAACAAAGGCTTTTTGCTCACCTGTGGGTCACCAGAGTAATTCACAGTCCAAACCACTGATCCACTGCAGAAGCTGTCCCCAGATCATAGTTTGTTATCAAGGAGCACAAAAAGGAGGCTAATTTAAAAAATTTATGCAAAACATCAGCAGTTCTTGGTTCTTCAGTTCTTGTAAACTTTTCTCCTTGATTTGATTCACATGGGTCATGCCTTTGTGTTAAGATCAAAATGAAACAAAATTTTCTCTTTGCCCCCAAGAGAGAAATAATTATATGTTTGTTTCATTTCTTATCCAACCATTTCATAAACTGCACATTTATTACAGCAAGACATGCAGAAGGCCYCAGCTCTGCTGAGAATGTTCATGCAATTGTTGACCGGTAACACACCATGAATAAGTGGGCATAATTTATATGTATAGAACATCTAAATCCTGTTAAGCCAACAAAGTCTATTGCTGAAAATTCTCAGCATTTGTTTCTGTTTCTTTGTCTACCCTGTTGGCAGGAAATCATTTAGCCTAACCTTCGTGTAGCTCAYCCCATCTCTGTATAATCTTTACTTCTCTTGCATTTGTGTGGTGAGAAGTTATTCTTGTCCAGAGACGCTCTTGAGATTCTGGAAGTAAAGCCAGACTTTTCTCTTATGGGTGCAGAATTGGTTTTGGAGAAAAATGGTGCTCACTGTGCTAATGGTATAATTATGGGGTTTCTCATCCAAGAGTAGAAAGAAGATATTGGTTATCATAATGTGCATAAACTTGGGCTTCAATGCAAAATTTATAAAGAAGATACAAACAAATAATTTCTACTAAATCTGGTAGGTCTTGGTGAATAATAGCATGCAAAAATTTGCTCAATTAATGTAATCTTTATACTTATAGGAGTGCTTTTTTTTGGGTTTTTTTTTTTTTTTGTTTGTTTGAGGCTGTGTGTTTGAAATCTTTTGCTATAATGCTGATTGCAAGTGTTTGAAATGTAGTTATTGAAATTTGATTTCTCATTTAGGGGTTGCAACAAATCACATACTGTTGTTCCCATTTCCTGACTATATTATCAGAATACTTGTAATCAGTGCAATGTCTTAATGCTACTGGGAATTTTAATCTATCCTTCTGGATAACAGAAACAAATAGAGGATTTGAAAAAATTTTCAACCACTTTGTCAGTCCTGAGTGTCCAGCCCTTTCCTGAAGCATTGTACATAGAACATTTTATTTCTTTCCCAATGTATTGGTTTCACACAGAGTTTAAAATTTACCTTGTCGCCGCATTTGCACAAAAACATTACATAAGCAAGTATGGTCCTAATTGAGATAGATATTTTTTCTACCTTTTTAATTAGTTCTATAAAGGTCTTTGAAGGGGTTTAAAAACTTAGATTATGCAGTGTCCCAATTGCATAAAATCTATTGCTTGTCTTTTATTCATATGCATGCTTAAGATTGCTTGTCTTTGTGTGCATATGAGAATCGGTATTGATTCCTTGACAGTCTATGTTAAGCAAACAAAAACCCAAAGGAAATAAGTTTTCAAGCCTTTGTGACAGGTTTTGCTGTGTTTGCTGTGTTTAGAGATGAATAGATGAATGATTTGAGATGAAACGGAGGAACCTCAAAGAATTAGTGAGATATAAGTTTTAGCCAAGGTGAAAAAGTTACAGTATCTTTCTAGGTTTGTCCTGTAAGTAAATATTCTGAGCCTATACAACTGAATGAATGATTTTCCAATTTAAAATGAGTATGTTCAAAACTTCCTGCTTTTGGGATACATATACATAAACATTATTCAAAATTTTTCTGTTTTGCCTCCTGCCCCACCCAATTAATTTTTCTTCCTACCCTAGCAGGTGGAAAGTAGTATGAAATATGATTTCACAGGAGCAATAGACACAGTTACCATACACAGATAATGCTGCCATAATGATAGATCAAAACAAGAATTCAGAATTGGACCATTTCAGAATTGAACATTTCAGAATTGGAAATTACCAAAATTTAGGATTTTTTAAGTTATGAGGAATGAATTTTTAAACCTAAATAATGCTATTTTAAGAAGCCTTGTTATTTAACAGGTGATTTTAAGCTGCTTAGAACAGTAATCTCTTCTCTTCCCTCATTTTGTTTTTGTACTATACCATCGTACAAGACAGCTATAAAAACCATCAAGAGAAACAGGCTCCTCAGGCTGTTGGCTCCAAAGCCTGGTACCAGAACAAAGGTGATGCAGTGTCAGATATTGTTCCCTGTGTGAATAAGCACCCAAAAAGAGAATGAAACATTTTCTATGTTGTGGAGATCGGTGGGTGACATGGTGTGGTGAGCTTCAGGACTCTTTTACTCTGATCCAGGCTGAGGAGGAATGTGTCACCTGCTTTTTGCTCGTTTTCTCTAGACAACATCTCCACAATCCCTTGTGCTTCTGGGTTGTCTGAGTCCTTTTTATTCTTTATTATATAATGATTTGCATTGAAGGAACCTTCAAGATCATCTAGTTCCAAACTCTTATTCTGGGCAGGAACAACTTCTTCATCACTGAAACAGTGGAAGGCGCTCAAAACTCTATTCAATCTGGCCTTGTATGCTTGAAGGGATGGGGCACCCACAACGACTCTAGGCAACCTCTACCAATGCTTTACCACCCTTTCAGGAAAGAATGTATTCCTAATGTCTTATTTAAACTCACCCTCTTTCAGTTTAAAGCCATTCCCCTTGTCACTGTATTCCCTGTTAAAAGACCCTCTCCAGCCTTCTTCTAGGCCCCTGTTTTGCACTGGAATGTGCTCCCTGAAGCCTTTTCTTCTCCAGACTGAGCAACACCAGCTCTCTCACCACTCTAGAAGAGGTGTTCCATCCTTCTGACCATCTTTGTGGGTTTGTCTGGACTTGCTTTAGTGGGTCTATGTTTGTTTTACATTGGGGCTCCCACAGCTGGATGCAGCATTCTGGGTGGGGTCTCATGAGAGTGAGGTAGAAGGTGAAAATCACCTTTGACCTGCTGGTCACACTTCCTCTAGTGCATCTTTTTGGCCTAGCTGTATACAAGGGACTCATTTTCAACTCTTCAGTGGGTGGTTTTCACTGCTAAATACCTTTCTTTTTAACCTTGCCTTGCTCCTCTGAACCTGGAGGTTTCACTTCTGACAATCCATGAGTTGCTCCCCATGCCCTTCACCAAATTCCTGCTCCCACTTCACTCCTTCCTCTTGTGAGATGTGTCCCTTGCTACTTCCATGTACCACACGAACCATGTTTCTGATTCCCAACTCTCTTGTCAGCCTCCTTCCCTGCTCTTATTCTATTACCTCCGCTAGGGAGATCTCCCAGCTATGATCACCAATTCTGTGTGTGATAAATATTTATTCTACTGCCATCTTACATAGCTGGGTCTAATTTTAGTGAACTTGAAAGTGAGACAAAACTTGAATGAATTATGCAAAGATATTTGATGCTTCTCAGAAGCTGGTTGCTTGGTTGTTTTGTGGATTTGTTTTTTTGGGTTTTTTTGGTGGTTGTTTTGGTTTTGTTTYTATTTTTTTCAGTTTGGTTGGTTGTTGTTGGGTTTTTTCCCCCTAGAGTATTTCTTTAGTTGTATCATTTTCATACATAAATATTATGTGGAGGCTGCTCTAGGTGCCCCCATTTTTCTTGTGAAATGTTTTGTTTCCCAGCCCAAGATGGAATGTCTGGCAAATGACCTTCCCCTAAGGGTCTTTTATTTCTGCTGAAAAAGGCAGAGCTGGAATTAGAGTCAATGTAACTGTCAAGGCGATGCTGCACCCAAGTTAACACTGACCTACTAAGTAAAGTGGCTATAATGCTATTTTTTTCTCCATATAGCATTGGAATGAGGGGATAGTCTCAGCTATAATGTGTTGCAAAGTGTGGACCATAGAAATTTTCTTCACCATAACTATTCACCAGCTTTAGGGTGAGCGCAGGAGCTGTGTACTAAATGTCCACTATCAACAAATAATTTATAGCCCAGGTGAATCTCCAACAAAACATCACCAATCTCATGTGCTAACTGTGTGACAGAGATAAATATAGTCAAAATCTCCAGGGCCTTCTTACTTCCTGCCTGCCAACTTCATAATGTGGAGACCTTATCACATATAGTCTGACAATGTGTGTCTTTCCCCTGAGCTTCCTTGCAGGCATTGGGACTTTGGTCATCCTTTTGCCCAGGAGACTTTATAAGCTTGACACCTTTGTTGAAGGCAGAGCATATGGAAATGAACTGCAATGCAGCATGTGGTATGAAAATGATTTTAAATTCTGTCATTATCACCGTTTAGCAGTGTGGCCAGAGCTTTCCCTTAATTACTCCCTAGAGGGAAAAACTGCTGATACTATAACTAGATTGAGGCCATCTACTACACCCAAAGTCCTTTTTCTAATTCTGAAAATTAAATATTTATTGTTCACAGGAGCATTTTGTTAAAAATAAAATGAGAGACAGAGGAAGAAATAAGTTTGTGGGGTTTAGTTCATCGCCCCATGGGTGTGCGTTGGTAGATATGGATGAGCATTGCTTCAAGAGGCCAGACTCCCTGTTGGCAAAAGCAATCAGATATCTGACTCCAGACAGGCTGAAAAGGTAAATTTTAGTTATGTATATTACAAGACTGCATGGCTCTGAAAGTTGAATTTCAGGAGCCCAGCAGCAGTCATTTGATCTATACCTTCTCACTTTAAAGAGATTGTGATTTTTTAAACCTCATCTGTAGAGGACATTTCATGTGAACTCCATAGACTCCAGAGCATTACATTTGCTCTGAATGTCTTTGTGATAACTTAGGCCAGCATATTCTAGCCTTGATTTTAACCTCTGCTTTTGTGTGTCATCCTATATGATGATGAAACTTTTTCCTGACTTTCCTATGCTGCTCTATTCATAACTTCCATTTCTCCATATTTCCATGTACTCTTTTTCTCCATCTTCTTTAAATAGTTTTGCAACGAATAACTATCTTAACAAGGTGCATGTACTTTCCAAGTGAGAGCTGTCCTGCAGTCATTAGCTCTTAGTCTAGCAGATGACATTCTAGCAGTGATGAGATCTTGGTATTACTCTTAATCTTGCTTCTAATTGGATGTACAATTTTAGGCAAGTCTTGTCTGCTGGCATTGATTTCTGATGAAGGGGAGATTATAATTGGCAGTGGTAACTTGACTGAGGAACAATTTGGCACACAGGGCAAGAAGGCCCAACTATAAGAAGGGGTTAAATTGGCTGAAAGCAGGAGTGCAAGAGGCAGAACAAATTCCTTGCAAGGGTGGAAAATTTCCCTTGGTGGTGAGAGAAAAACCAGCCTCAGCATTGTCTTGTGGCCATTGTGGATTGCAGATGCTCAGGGGCCACCTTTGGGCAGTAGAGCCAGGGCTGGGATGAGGTGCCCAGTGCAAGAGCTCTCAGGATGTGTGCTGGTTCAAGAGTATATAAGGAATCTGCTTGTGACATAGCGTGGTAGGACTCTGCCCAATGCATTGTTTATCACATTTTTCTTTCATGTTCAAGTACAAATGTGTTCTTAATTCATCTTGAGGGATCCCATACAAATTTCTTAACACTATCCTAGTGTTTGTCTGTTCCATGTATGGTTTTGCTTTTTCAGTATGAAGGACTCTCTTACAATATGATTTTGATGTGGTTTTACACAGGAAAACAAACTTTTCTGGGGCTTAGGGCTGATGGTAAAGGACAACTGAGCAAAACACACTGAAATAAGTTCACAAGATGAACTCAGCTTTTCACAAATTAAAATAAACTCTCAGTTCAGCTGGCAACATTTTTCTGGAATTCAAATGTTTCTGCAGATAGTTTTAAGCAATGTAATACATAGCAGGCCCTTGCATAGGGAACAGACTTGTCTCCTCTCCCTGTAGACTTTGCCTATTCATCCTTTTTAGGTTTTAGCTTTGCTGCCTGAATAACAAGTCCGGTGTAGACAAACCAGTTTTATTCAAGTTTAGAAAGATTAGAGTTTGGGGATTAACATAAGTGTAGGAAGGGTCAGGGAAAGTGAAACTCTCAGAGACTTTGAAGAAATAGTGCAAAAGGGAATGAGTACAGTGAAAGTAGGGATATCAGCCTTGCCTCAACAAGAGCCTGTAATTTTTGTACCTGTAGTTACAAGATGCAATCCTAAGGAAGATGAAAGTATAAATAATTTTTATTTTATGTTGTTAAGCTGTTTCTCTAAGGCCTTCCTTCAGGGTTTACCTTGATCTAAGAGGTATACAAAGCATCTTGTACATATCAAGGCCTTTCTATAAAAAGGCTTTGTTTTAACTAAACCTAGACTTACCGATCCTGATATTTTCAAAAACCAGAGCTTGTGTGCTGGACTTAATAGGCCTTTCTGAAAGAATAGATAGGAAAGCTAAGCTTAATTGCTTCATTTAATTTTCATAAAGCTTGGTAATTTTCAGTGAGTGTCTTTATGCCAGCTCTCAAGCCAATTTTTAATTATTTAGCAAAACATTTAAGCACATACTTTGATCCGTGCTATTCATCAAAGCACTTTAGAACCTGCTTATGTGCCACTTGAACAGGTTGAAAGAGATGCTTAAGTGTCTGCTGAAAGGGGAAAGTTTATAAAGTCAGGACCTTAAGAGGGAGCTGCTTGAATACAATGATCAGAGATAMCAAAAATGTCCGCCTCTGTCAGCATTGCAAAGATTTGAGACCAGAGTTGAGTACACAGCAATGTAAAYGCCCCCCTCCTCTTCCCCCCATATGCTTTGGGCTCATTTCACACACAGTCTTCAGCTGGTTTTGCACACAAATTGATTTTTGTGTGTGTGTCTGTGTAATTTCAGTGTCACCAGCCCAGTGTGCCTGACACTGCAGTCTTTTTGAGAAGCAATAAGCCATGCAGTCTGATGTGGAAACAAGTCTCCGTGGAGCTAATCGGCTTTGGTTTTTTGCTCTGAGCACTTGCTGGTTCTTTCCCCTTGCAGTGGTATTGGAGCACTGTGTTAACTCTAACAGAACTACTGATTGACAAACTAATGCCATGGAGYTGGTTTATAAGCTAAACTATGAGAGTAACTTAAATCTTTCTGTGTCAGAGGGGAAAAAGATAAACAAGCTCAGTTAGGGTTACAGTAATTTTTAGATTAATCATACTTTCACTTTTCAGTGTTTTAAACAGTAAATGATTTTAGGAACTCTGGACCAGGGACTTGGATGAGGGCACATCTCTGCTTTCATGTTATGCTCTTTATTGTCAGCTCAGGCCTAATTTTTTAGGCTGCCCTGGAAAGCAATGTGGGTTTTTATGAAGTCATTGACATGGTTTTAGCAAGTCAAAATAAGCCAGGCTAAGGTGACATACTGAACTTACCTATGCAAGTTTTCTGTCTGCAATCCCTGTAGCTAAAGCATATCTTCAGAGAGCAGCGCAAAACAAAAACATAGATGCTTTTTGCTCTTTTGGTATTTTCTTTTGTTCTTGTGATTTCCTTTGGAGAATCAGGGTGTTGTCTCTGCATAATTTTAAAATTCCAGACAAGTGAAGAACCTTTATTGACCAAAACTGCAATGACAAAATTCATTTCACTAAGCAAGGCAAGATATCCTTGGGATTTTGAGCATGCGTAGAGCATCATGTATGTTCAGGCAGGAGTTGTGGGGTATTTTATGAGGAGGCACAGATATTTTAAAGCACATTGGACTGCCCATACAGACTTGCTGAAGAATTAATAATGAAATTTGAATTTCAACAGTTTTGCTCACGATAGAAGTATAATCCCTCAAAATAAAAAAAATAGTGGGACACAAAAAGGAAAATGAAAAGATAGGTTTCCAGGATAACAAAGGAGACCTGGCAGTCTATTAGTGGGACGACTACAGCAGCTGACAGGCTGATAGACTGCACCACAGTCCCAGCACACCTGTGTGGAGCCACCTGTCATAGGAGTGAAAAATATATCCTGAGTTATAGAAYTGCAAATTCAGCAAAAATTCTGCAAGGGGATCAGAGGAGTGAAATGGCCCTCATGCTAAGTTTTTGTTGCCASAAGATTTTTCACCTAAGGAAAAAAACCCCAAAACCATGAACAACTCACTCAGAAAGTAATTCTATCATTTTTACAGTAATAGGACTACTAGAAAATATATTACCATAGTAATGAAAAATGTCCACATCTAAATTATCATGTATAGTCTATGTAAGTTGGCTTAATCAGGTAAAAATACTCTATATACTGCTTTACCTTAAAAAAAAAAAGCTTCAGGAAAATAGTGAACTGGACAGTGAAGGGAACACAGGACAGGTAAATCAAGGCTTGCAGAGGGATCAGGGAGGAATCATCCTGTACTCACTGTGGATGGTAAATGCTTCCTAGCTCTCAAACTAATACTACAAATGGGATATGCTGCAGAAGAGATCAAGGCTATGGTTAAGGTCTATAATCTACATAAGAAGTCTACTGGGTAAAATTCTCAGATTATTTTAGGAAACTGAGGGTACACCAATGGACAGGAAAACAGTCTTTGTGTATAGAATCATGGAATAGTTTGAGTTGTAAGAGATAATAAAGTCCAACCCCCTCCACTATAGGTGTTTAATTGATCCAAATAATCTGACTGTAGGTAAAATTCTTACATAACCTGATTTCTGCCTGTTTTCTAAGCTTATGAATGTCACTCTTTGCCTAAAAGAATTCTGTGGGTTTGGCTAGCCAGTTTACATAGCCCAGTGTTTTCTGTCTAACTGTGGCATGCTCCACTGCTGCAGTGGGAAGTAAAATAAAAACAGCAGAAACTAGTTGTGGAAGGGCTTTTTTCCTGGTAATTGGTAGAAGGTTCAAGCATAATTGCTTGTAAAAATGATGCAAACAAAAGATGATTGAATCTCCTCCAAGGCACTTAAGTCATCAGCACATCAGGTACCAAGGACTCAAATTATAAAATTAATTTCTCATGGCTGGAATTTTGTAAACAGTCCCTTTCATAAACTTAGAAAACTCACATCTTCAAATGGCATTGATCCCTTCTCCTGATGACTCTTCTTAATAATTTCATCACTCTCCATATCACTAGAAGTTTCCTGTATTCATTTACCTCCAGCATAGTCTAGTTATTGTCTTTTGGTTTGCACATTGCTGCTGTTTTCATATTTACCCCTACAGCATGTTATTAAGGAATTAGCATTTAACTTGTCAGCCTTTGGATAAATTTGCCAATCTGCTCATGCAACTTCATGTTAGATCTTTTGTATCATGGGTATTCCCATAACTGGGTACTCTACATTTTCTTTACCTGCTGTAGTGTAAATTTACTTTTGTAACCATAATCATCCCAAGCAAGTGTTCCCAAAGACAGCAACATCTTATTTCAGACACTGTTACGGTATGAAATGCTTTAGTTCTTATAAATATTTTGCTTTATGAGAGCATCCTAAACTCACATTCATTTTCTCACAGCTGGAGTAAATGATGGGCATTTCCTTAAAGCCTCCAGCTGATGAGCCCAGTCCCAGATTTATGTCTTGAAGTATTTAYGTTCAAAGTACATTTACATTTATTCATCTTTGAATGGATAAATTTGTACTTTTGGCTGTTCAGTACTACTCGTTCCTTCATTCTTTTGGTTGCGTTGTAAGCCAGAAGGGAAAGGTTCTGTGATCTTATTCCCTTTCTACTGATGGTTCACAGAAGAGACTTCTCCCATAACTCTGGATGCAAGAYATGGAGGCTAAATACTGGAATGAAAAAGACACAGGAATGGGGCATATTTTATTATTAAATGTTTTATTTATTGAAAAGTACACATCTGGGTTAACTTCATCTATTTATGAACCCAAATATACTTTGATTCCCTATCCAACATTCACCCAGAAAAAAGAAAAAAAAAGAATTGGAATGTTTCATTGAAAAAAAAAAATCCTTAAATCTATACTTTGATTTTAAATAAAATTGTTTTGGTTTTGAAAAGAGCAGTGCTTCTCTAACTCAGAAACATAATGGGGTGTTTTGAGAATATTGACATAACCGCAGATATTTGCTTAACAATACTCTCATTYTCACAAGAATCCACACATTTTTTCCTTTTGGGTAACCTGAAACCAAGCTCAGGCAGCAAGTGAAAAACAATCGTATTTGTACAGCTTTAGTTGATATTAAACTGCTCCTGTTTCTTGTGGTGATAGCTGTGCAGAGGGTTCATAGAAATCTCACCCCTTGTGCCATATGTTTCTTTTTGTAACTCATTCTTTCCTAAGCAGAAATAAATTTCATTCTTTCTAAGAAATTTCCCAATTGGTAGTTTTCCATGAAAAGCCAAACATTTGTCAGAAACTGTGAAACCGCTGGATATAAAATGTCTCCTTCAACTCCTCTTCGTTTTTAATCAACTCCAGCCACAGCTAAGGCTGCTTTCTGCAGGGGCAGCCCTTGTGTTGCTGCAGTTGCTAAATATTCTAGGACAGCATACCTAATCAGAAAGTCTTGCTCAGGACTGAGATGTAAGTCGTGACCAGCTGCAAGCTTTCTTTCCTTATTATTTATTTATTTCCTTGYCCTTAAGAGCAAAACGGAGAATATTCCCATATTCATAAATTCAAAACCTAAGTGTCTTGATATTTATAAAGAATAAAAAGTGTGCAGTAAACATTTTTGTCTGGAAAAAAGCAAAACTGGTTTAAGTTCTCGCCTGTAACACTACTTCCCAGTGTGACTTTGGTCAGCTCAGTAAATCATTCTGAGCTTAGTTCCAGCCAGCTGTAATGCCAAGAGAATAGTGTTTATTTTCTTCCACCTGTTCTGCAATTTGTTACAAACTCTTTGAGGCAGCAACTGATTTTTCTTGTTTGGCACTTTCTGCAGACACTTAGCCCAACTTTCTGGAAGTAATTAATTTTTCAGTCCACAGTCATTCTAAGTACTATAAAAAATTGTATGTGGGTGAAATGAACAACTTTCTCTTGTTTTACCTGCATTAACAAGGTAAAAAGTAAATTTTAGTTGAGAGCATTACAAACCATTATTTTTGCAATTTAAAATTAATGTTCAAATAAACCATAAGGAAATAGAAATGTAAATAATAGTTCAAATATATATAGTATCATATGGCTGAAAACTGAGTTTGAATTAAAATTAGGAGAAAATTCTATGACTAGAGGGATATTTTCAAGTTGTTTTTTTTTATTATTTTTCTGGAATGAATGTCTGAAACATTAGCATTTTATTTCTTCTAGAAGAACATTTTTCAGGGTATGATCCAAAATTTGATGCAGCTGTGTCCAGAATGGTAAAAACCTAATTTTTTTTTTTTTTTAGGGGAACTGGAGCAGTATGAGATATTGACCTCACCACATTTTAAACGCAGCCCTTCCCTGTAGGGTTGTAATGAGGACTCGGAGTCTGACCTGCTGATCAGGTAAGGGAGTTCACAAGCCATTTCTTCAGGCTTTTGGAAAATTGCCCTTAAATTTGCTGGTGATTTCCTGTGTGTATACATGTGCATGTCCTGACATGGCTCAAACASTGAAGTAATAAGGAAGTATTGACTTCCACCCAGATGTCTGTTTCACTGAGCAAGTGTTGGTCAATGGATTGATGCACTATTAGCAAGAATCTGACTCCCTGCTAAGGGAGAATTTCCTGCAAACTAGCAGGCATTTCTCTGCAAAAATGTCTTTGGAGTAGAGTAAGGGAGCATATGTGATTGCTGGATATCAGAAAGACTTCTGTTCAGTTATTTGAAAGACATTTTTAAAAATACATCAGTTTTAGCATTTGAATTAATTCTGGTGGATTTCATGCATGCTCAGATTACGATGTGTGGACTTTTAGCCCATTAATGTATCCCTTTAAGTCAGAAATGTGACAAGCTAGTTGCAGTATTAACCCCAAAACTATTCAAGGGGTACAAAAGCTGATACTGCAGTAGTAATGTTATCTCCACTGGGCTACACCAGTCAATGTGGACTATATTCAGCCAAAGGCATGACCAAAACACTCAAAGAGTGAATATAAGCTCCAATTAAAGTCAAGTGACCCCAGCTCCATCTGCTCTGAATCAGTATAATTTCACCAAAAAAAAGAAAAGTTGGCACAGTGTCAGTTTGTACATGTTGACCCCACAGGCTTGGCTCAGTTTAAACCTCCTTTAAATATGGATGTGGATGCTTTCAGAGAATGGCCTGCAGCATACTTGGCAAGTGGAGAGATAGATAATACCCTGATACAGAAATACTTCTTGGACATGTGCTTAAATGCTGTTGCTAATGAAGCTAATGGAACGTTTACATCCACAGGAGGCAACTTCTGTCTGAGCCCCCACATTCACTCCTGAGCATGGATCATGGTTTTATTTGACTTCGATTTTGGTGCTGTTTGTGGGACATGTGTTTCAAAATGTGGATTTTCTCTGTGCATGTGTAGTCCTTGCTCTGAGATGGATTTTCATGGGCCTTGTGTGACTCCAGTGCATCTGTTAATGGTTGCTGATGTACCACAGCCTTGCACTCTTAACTGCTGACAAAATTGCTCAGGGTTTATGTGCAGGCACATTAGAAAGCAGTGGCTGGCTTCCTATGTGTCAAGAAAAAAATGTCTTCAGAAACAGTTCAGTGGTAAAGTCCCAAGTTAGAATTGTTTATCATTATCAACAGGCTGAACTAATAGCTTTTGTCATGAGAAACATTGAGATTAAATAGGAGTGTAGGGGAGGAAAAGCTTTTCTCTTTGGGAGTACTTGTATGCATAGTGTGTTAAATAGCATATCTTTTCACATGTATGACACCCAGGTAAGAGGAATAACTAAAGGACTTGCTAACATCACTGGTCTGCAGTCTGCAGGAGTTAGTACAGTTGGAAAGAAACACAGATCTTGCTAAAACACAGCATGATCTAAACTTCTTCACGTTGTTTTAAAAGCAGGGCTCTGATGACATGGAATCAGTAAAGATTTCAGTTCACCTCCTGTAGAAACAGAGTGTGTTAGATCATTAGTTGTGGAGAAATCCCAACTGGGTCATTGCATTTCTCAAGCTTTTCAAAATTCTTCCTACTTTTTCATGGGGAAAATCTTGTTTCAGTTGTGTATGGGATTTTTCAGGCTCATTTTTAGTCTGTCACATTATGTGCCAGTGTTTTCTTTTGCCATGGACAAGGTTATATAGCTGTGACACGTATAAATTGTTTATTATGTGGGTGCGACATGAGAGAAAAAGTGTACCTGAGAAGAAATAGATCTATTGTAATCCTGTGACTGCATCATTTATCTTTTGCCATTGACTCTAGACTCTACCTTTTCTGGGATTTATTTCAATATTTTCTGTTCAACTTTCAGGACCAGCCAGTCCTGTAATACACATCATTAAAATTTACCTTCTAGGACTTCTATGTGTGTGTGTATGCATATATAAAAATATATATGTATGTATGTATGTATGCGTCCTTTGTTTAAAGTCTCCTGAAGTACAGCTTTGCTGTTAGGCTCCACAGAGTTTGCAAGGTGGCAGAGCACAGGGCCTGTGGTCAGACCAACTTTGCTGTTTGTCAGCAGTGTGGCAAACCACAGCACACACAAATGACTGAGCTGCTCAGGAGGTAACAGCCTGAATTCTTTCGCTTTGTTTTTTCCTCTGTGCTGAGGTAGGCCTCAAGCACGCCTGCACTGTGGCTCTAGCAGAAGTTTARCAGCGTGCTGTGGGATCCAGTTTGGCTTCACTCAGTGAGAGGAAAGGTCTGAGGGAGGCCTAGGAGAAGTGACTGGGATTTTTTTCATCTTCAGCCGAAATATCCCGTGACTTTGCTGTGACATATGGGCAGTCAGGAGGAACTCCTGGGGAAAACCTTGCTGGACTGTCTTTTCCAAAGTGAGAATGCACTTTTCGTTACTTTGTTGATGGTTAGAGTTTTAAAAAATCTTTTTAAGGCCTTATTTGTAGGGGGTAGAATATAAGAAAATAAAGACAGTGTAGGAAGTAATCTTACCCCTAAGGAGTTGCAGCTGGGCCAATTATGAAAGATTGGGAACAGGCCTGACTTTAACAGGCCACAGCTGTAACCAATGAGAAGAAGAATGCTATGAAAGAGTGGGGTGCCTGGTTGAGAAAGGAACTGGAGTTGGTTCCTTTGTGAAGAAGAAAGAGTCAGTRCTCTGAGGAGCTGCCCATGAGAAACATCAAGAAGATATGAAACTTTTGTGATAAGGAGACAACAGTATGGAACCCCTACAATAAGATGGCAACACTTACTGGTTTTTGTTTGTACTTGAAACTCTTACCAGTAAAACGGATGGGTCTGTGTAAAGCCAAGTGTATTTTCAACCTGAAGGAGAAGGGAAGACTAGTGGTGCTTGAACAGTGATTATTCTAGATTCAGAAACATAAATCTGTGATGTTGAACTGGTGCTGACACTTCCTTCTAGTTCCTCTTGTCAGATCAAGAGGAACTCTATTAATACTTTGTGTCCTAGTAGACCAAGAGGGTTTTTCCCCTCTCCAGAACAGAAAGTTGTCAAGACTTAGTCTATATTATGTTGAGTCCTATGTAGATGAATTTGCCCATGACAAGACAATGAAATGTTTTGCTTTGAGGTGTCTCTCCTCTCCTTCTGCCTTACTCCCCCACACTGGCATCCTTCAGAAACTTGTACAATTTCAGTGGTTACAGGGCTGTGGACTCATCTGGGAGCATATAAGCAGGTTGCAAAGTCACACTGGCTTCAGACCAAAAACGTTGTTACCGGATGCAGGTTCTTATTATCTTCATGAATAAGAGGAACAACTAATGGGTTCGAAAATTTGAGATGCCAGGTGAAACTGCCAGAAACCAGGATAAAAATATTCATATCATGACATAATAAGAAGTTTGATATGGTTTTGGGAAAAAAAATCAACACAGTTGCACCTTGTAGCAGAACATTTTTGAACAACTCTACTTATTATTTTTTTCCATGGGATGCTACTGCAATTACTTTTTTCCTTACACCTGATAAAAGCCAAAAGAATGTCTCTGTTGCAAATACTGTTCATTACTGCCAGCCGAATTCTCCCTCCAAACTTTAGTTCATAGAGCAGCTATGATCCTTGCCATAAGCAGAGAAAAGTTCTCCAGGTTTATTTTGTTGTGAAACAGTTGAAAGAGAAGCTGGGACCTGTGGTGGGACCTTGATACATACCACAGCCCACATCCAGCTGTGCTCAATGCATCCTCTGGACAAGCACACACAGGTGTTCCAACTGTACATGCCCAGGACTTGTTTTCAGGTGTAAATATCAAAAACAATGTGAACAAACAGAGTGAACTTTAAATATGAAGCAATATTGTTGCTACATCTTTTTCAAGACAAAGGGATATTCAGCAAAGTTAMTGAGAATAAAGTGATTCTGCCAGATTATTTAAGGGCAAATTGGATTTACTCTAAGGCTGTGTAGAGGATGACTGTGGGTTTTGTATTTAGCTATGTTTGTTTCATTGAAACTTGGTCATTCATATCACAGGTACTCCTAATTTTGATGCTATGTCAGGATAGAATAGCCAGCAGAGGGAGCAAAGGCTTTTTTAACAATGAGCTGCTGGCAAGAACTATGTGACCCTATAGGGGGATCAGGAAGGAARGAAACTTTCTCTGTGCTACTTTCTTTTCCTCAGGAATGGAAGAAGAAGTGAGAGAGAAAAGTTTGCAAGTTTAGAAAAGAAATAGTGCTGTGTGTTACTTTCAAACTTGAATTTAAAGCAGACTATGTTAACAAAAATTGGAAATTCAGCCACATAACTAAAATGCTACCTCACTGCAGGGGGAGAAGGAGGGAGGAAACAAAACCAAAACCAACCAACTGAAATGTACAAAAAATTAAAAATCAGTTGCTATTTTTTTCTGTTTGTTCATGTTTTCAATGCCAAAACCATTTTCATCTAATGGCCAGGATCATTATGAAATGTATCCTGTGGTTTTGGCCACTTATGCAAAGTTCTGTCACAGAGGGCTCTGAATTGACAATTTGCTGTTAATTGCTATCTAAAAGGGCCAACCATTGTAATTTCAGCACAGTCTTATTCATAGATCACCATCAGTTACTGTGGCCAATCCCAAACACTTTGGGAAAAACATCAAATTAAAAAATGGAGAAAATACTGGGTTTTTTGATGCCACTTTYCCCCTGCTTTTAAATTTTTTTTAACTCTTCCTCCTGTAGTCCTTTGGGATTGCATGTAGGCATTAAGGCCCTGTATATTACGATGACAACAATTTCAGATCTGGCTAGTCTCTGCCCTAAACCTGCCTTATCATCTCTGGAACAGCTGCAGATTTTTGTACTGGGAGACTGGGCCAAACACATTGCAGTGTGCACTTGCTATGCTTTCAAATGGGTAGGCACACTCATGCCCAGCCCAGAGAGCTGGAGAGGAGGGAAGGGGCAGAAACATCTCAAAGAAGGAGAGGGTCTGCTGATGTGAATCAGGATTTAATGAGCTGACCACCTGCTCTTGAAATCCTCATCTGTAAGATATTTGAGCYTATGAACTCAGACATGATACCTACAGGCTTTTCAGCTAATCTTGTTGTCTGACAGCACAGTCAAAAAGAATGTGACCTCAGGAATAGAGAAGATACCAACTTGATATCCTGGCAGAGCACGTTAATAAACATTTTAGCATCAACAGTGCCTGCTCAGCAGTCAGGGGGCACATAAGGTTACTTCTTAGCTCTAACATTCATTCTGTTTTGTAAACTCCTAAATTTCAGGTTTTGGATTCACTTGAATCCTCAGTTTCAGCTGGTAATATGCAGTGTAAGGTAGAGAGGGAGGTGTGTACCACAACGACATCTGCAGACTTGTGCATGCAAGTACAAGAATAACTTTTGGAAACAAAGAGGAAAGAGCCACAAGGATTGTTTCCCACTGCTCTGCTTTAACCTTTCTGTATCTATCTTCCTCTGAATGTGCCAAAAGTGAATGGCTCTGCATCCAAGATAACTGTGTGGCACAGGTGCCCCCTCTGCCCTGTTATCAGCAATGCCTGTGGTGCTGTCATCCTTACGCAACATTCAAATAACTGAAGCTCCAGTTTAAATTGAATGTCTGTTGTACTTATGGAGCAACACACCATTAAGCCATGCTGTAGAATATTCCTGGGGCTTAAGCCATGCTATAGAAGATTCCAGGGCTTCTGTGTCCCAACAGGAGAGATGTTGCCTCATGGTTGCGGAGGGATTCCCCTAAAGGCCTTCTGCCCACTGTTTTCTTGGTAAAACCCATTGCTGTGGAAAGCCTGACTCCATCTGCTCCTTTCTCCTGAGGAAAATGTTTCTTTTAAGGTCAGGAGAAATGCAAAGTCTTTATAAGGATGGCTGGAATGCAGCATTCAGAGCAAGGCTTGTGGCTTTTTTTCCCTACAGTGTGCCTCTGCAGAGAAGTTTAGGCATAATTTCCCTTGTTCGGGAACATTAGTCCTTGTTATTTTTCTTCTTACTCAAACTTAACAAATTGAGCTGGAAATATATCCATTGTCTGATTGAATGGCAACATTAGCAGTATGATTTCCTTCCAGAGGCTGATGATGGCTTTGATCCATTCTTGAATTCTGAGTGTTGCAGTGTCAGCAAGCTTTCTTTGTCAATGATTTCTGACTATCTTTTGCATTTGCATCTTCACCTGTTCTTGTGTTGTTCTCAATTCAAGAGCACACAAATACAGGCGTGCCACTAATATGCAACTTTGGCCATTACTTGCAAATTGGGAACACAAAACAATCTGAGAGTAAAAAAGGAAGAGATCTCCAAGGTGAGTGAGGAGAAGAAGCTGACTTTTCAGCTACCCCCAGACACCTGTGTCTATGAGCAATCCCATTTAGGTGCCCAAGTAGTGATTTTCAGAGSCCCACAGTCTGCTCTGTAGCCTAACATTACACAGAAACCTCTCAWGCTCCATTTTAGAAAATGATTAATTATTCTGCCTTTGTTCCTATTTTAAAATCTCATAGCTCAGGAGGCTGGACAAATTATTACAGTCTTCAGTCTAAACCTATTTTGGCAATTTTATGCCTATTAGTTCGTGAACAAATGTACTTATTTTGATTAATTCTTTAATTCCTTACTACTCTTTCTCATTCCATGTTATATTTATAGGTAGCAATCATATGCCCCTTAGCCTTTCTCTGACTAGCTTAGCCAAGTTTTTTGGTTTTCTTAYGTAAAAAAAAGGGTTCCTCGTTTCTCTGATTGTACTAGAAGACTTTCACTGCACCTCTTTTGGTAATAGACTCATCTTTCTGAGTTTGGGTGATCAAGGAAATGTGCAATTTTAAAGRTTTCATTGGTTCTCTGTGCAATCATGTTCACCATTTCTGTTGGAAARCTCTCTCATGATCACATTTCATCCATTTCCTTAAAACAATATACATAGTTTTTGTATTAGAAATCATCATTAGAGCTGTTCCTACTGCATATGATCATTTGGTGCAGAACAGTTGCCCTAGGCATATCCAGCTTCTGAATAAAACAAGTTAGGGACCCTATTAGTCACATGTGATTTTCCCTTAATGATTTGCCTCCCATGCCTTCTGAGTGAAGAATTTCAGGGGAGGGGAAAAGGTAAATAAAAACTATGCCACAGCACATGCACACTAGGGAGCTAAGTTAAATCCTGCATTTTTGATTGCTGTGTTTTTCAGACACAACGTATTTCTTTCAGCATCATGTGAAGTACTGTAGGGTGAGACAGTGCTGTGCAAATGCTGGCATCCAGTTGGAATATTTGCTCTACTTGTGAGGGATGAGCCTATTTACAATATTAGGCAGATCATCCCAATGGATGTCAATGGGACTGCCATCCTTCAAACACCCCTCTCTGATGGATGTCACTCGTTTTGTCAGTCTCACTCAAACACTTTGGTACTGAAATCTCAGTTTTACCATGATGGGTTCRTGGAAGACTAAACTCTCAAGTTGTTGATGGCAGAGAAGGGAAGAAATACTGCGTGGAGAGAAGCAAAAACTTTCACTTGGCTCAAAAGGAAAGGTGTTTTGTCTTTTTTAATAATTTGTCTTGGCTTACTTATTACAGTCATTTTAAAAGGAAGGTCATTCATACTTCTGAAGGGCACCCAGTGGTTAAAGAAGTCTTGAAACTGCCGAGAAGGACTTGGAGGTGCTGGACAGGAGCTGGCACTGCCAGCACAGAAAGCCAAATTTTTCTTGGGCTGCATCAAAAGCAGCATGGTCACCTTTGCCACCTGCATCCAGCTCTGGGGTCCCCAGCCTAGAAGGAACTTTGGCCTATTGGAATGAGTCTGGAGTTGGACTACCAAGACACTTAAAGGAGTGGAGAGCTCTCTCCTATGAGAAAAGGCTTAGGGGATTTGGTTTGTTCTGCCTGAAAAATAAGAAGTCTGAGGGGTGACCTAATTGAAGCCTTTCAGCACCTGAAAGGAGCCTGCAGGAAAGATGAGGAGGGACTTTTTACAATGGCAGGTAGGGACAGGATGAGGGAGAGTGGATTCAAACTGACAGTAGGTTTAGATCACATGTTAGAGAATAGGCTGAGGGGGTTAGAAGTAGATCTTGAAGCTCCTTTTCAATTCAAGTCATGTTATGATTCTAATAAAATCTGCTCATTAAGAAGGTGAGGCCTTTCAAACACCTTTTCAACTTTGAGGCAAATGTGCAGAAGACTGAAGTAAAGCCCTCCTATTCTTATTTTGCATTGCTAGTGYGCACCCTAATTGATAGCACAAAAACCCCTGGGGTGAGCTCCTCCACTTCTGCATGTTTGTTAAGCTCAGCTGATGTCAGGAAATGGTGGTGATCCACACGAGCTGAGGGTGTGGCCTCTGGAGCTCAGAGGAGCTACTCTGAATATCAGGCCAAAAAGTGATTTCTGAATGATTTTCAGTTAAGCTAATGCCTAAAACAAATAAAGAGGTGGTTTCTTCATCTGTTTAAGTGCTTTTCTTTAAGGTACTTAATAAGCAGTGTCTTGACATAAACAGAAATGTACAAGTAAGATAGGTGAGTGTTTACCAATTCCATTTACTGTTTATAGCAGAGTAGACATATTGCCTATGTTAATCTATGAGTTTGGCTGGTGTGATCCAGAGAGGAGAAAAATGTTTTAATAGAAGTAAAGTATAATTTAAGCTTTATTACAGATCTCAAGTTTGTTGAAGTGTGACGCAAAGAAGTTTTTTGGGATGTTAATTGTATATCCACAAAGCATGAAATAAAGCCAGGAACAGAATAAGGGTGTTTTCAGTCTCCTTTCTTTGTCAGATCAGATAGAACACCAGATTTTATTTCCAAGAAGAAAGGATACAAAAAGACTAATGGCTTCTTTCATCAAGCATGGTTACATTTAGGACGTCTATTTGGATAAAATATATTGGAAATGGTGGCTGGCTATTTCTTTTCTTTGTTGTTGTGTTTGGCTGTCTTTTTTCTGTTCATAAATAAAGCTTTTTTAAAAATATTTTCTTTCGTTGGGACACAGAAAACCTACTGACTGTTAGAGCAGGGATGACACTTTTAGTTTAAACCACAGTTTTGACTGTAGCTAGCCATGAAACTTAGACCTGGATTTAGATCCCAAATTAAATGATTACTTCCACAGCTTTTTTCCCAATTAATATGTACAAGGGTTTAGCAAACCTAGTAAGTATAATGCAAAGAATGGGTTATATTTTGTAGAGTCTCTTAGCATGTTGGGATGTCTGTCCTGCTTGTTATCATTGGAACAATTAAGAAGGATATTCTGGCAATGAGTTAATTTATCTGGAATGTAAAATGATCTTTTTTTTTTCAATTTCAGAGGAAGGAGCTAGGCTTTATACCAGTAATCTCAAATAACATGTCTGAGCTGCTGATCCCAAGGCGTGCTGTGATTGTATGGGGTGGTTTAATTGGATATGCGTATCCGAGTTCACTGTTTACATGCGCACAGCTATTTGGAAAGGGAGCTTGTTAATGAAAGTAGAAGAAAAACTTGAAGGAAAAAGCACGTTTGGCATTTAACTAGCAAAAGATTTGCTTTCTTCATTAAAGTCATTATAACTGAGCTCAAGAATTGCACATGCACAAGGGAATTACTTGAATTAAGTTAATAAAGTTGTACTTTATTAGGTGTGAGAGGCCTGATTATTCCATTAGTAGCACAACACAGCCTGAGTTCAGATCTGTGGACTGGAGCAAGCAGGTTATGAGGACGAAGCTGTGAAGCTCCTGTCCTGTGCACCTCTTCACCTGGGTAAGAGGACGGCTTTTGTTTCCATTTTTATGAAAGGGGACAAAATAAATTGGTGCTGCACTGGCTAAACCAGTAATCAATAGAGTTTGTTCTTAGGAAATTTAGAGGAAAGCCATTCAATTACTTGGTAGAAACTCTACATGTCTCTCAGCTGTCTCTGAACATGTCAGGCCTGGAGAATATACAGCAGGGTTTGGGATGTTCTTTTCAGTGCAATTGGCTTTTGGTTGTTTTCTTCTTTTTTTATTCAGCTCTGGAAACAAGATTTAAAAAATAGTATTATCTATAATGCTGCAGACCACAATGGGCACTGGTATTAAGCTGCTTTCAGGAATAGAGTGTTATCTGTAAGGTGAAATGCTAAAGAGTACCACCTACTTGTTATGTAAATATCTTGCTAAAAGGTCAGGTGAATGCTTTTTTTGGTCTGGGAAATGCTCTTAAAATTTTGCCACTTTGGGTTAAAATAGATTTGATCAGCCTTGAAGCCTGGTAAACTTTAGGATCACATAACAGTGAAGAAATTACTTGAAGTGTTGTTGAGTCTGAATGATGAAACTGGAGTTCTCCAAACTCTCTTCATGAAAAATATCGAAAATGGACATATAAGTGGTGCTTCCCAGCTCAGTGGCAATATTAAAGGTGTCCAAAGACATGCAAGGTAGGATAGTTAAGGACAAAGTGATCAGTTTTTTGWGTGTTTTTTGAATCGAAGATAACATGAGAATGTTATGGGTGGTAATGCACTTTGCATAATGGGCCCCACTTCTGAATGTGCCTTAGTATCATCCTGATCTTGAACAAGTGCCTTCCCTGTCATTTGTCACAAAGTGTGGAACCCACCCTGAGTTGAGCAGATGAGTGTGGACCGAGCATTGCTCTTGTCTGCGGGGGGCTAAGTTGTSCTGTCAAATATTCTATTGGCTTCCCATCAGATTTCTGCTTCCTGAACCACTTTTTGAAGCATGTGAACTAGAGAGGGTCTTTCCAGATGTGTTCACAGGATCAATAAAATGCAAGAAAATGTAATGTTATTACTACCAATATATTTTATTTTAGCAATAGTTTTCCTAGTGAGGACAAAATCCGCTTGCTAAAAAATCTGCTTTCACTATGAAACCATCACTTTATAAAACATATTGTGGTGAAGATGATGGGCATTTTGCCACAGCTTTGACCCTGTATTCACTACTAAATGCACAAAAATGGTTTAGTCTGATGAGTTAAGGAGCCAGCTAAGAAGTTAGCTTATTAAGCAGACTGTCTATTCTATAGTACACCATTCTTTACCAAATATTCACATCTGTAGGCCAGCAAAGAGTTAATAATCAATTGCTACTTAATGAACCTATAACCACCTTATTAAATCTGCATTGAATGTGTAGTTAAGTGTACTCAGAGTATTTTAATTTAAATGTTACCATAAAATCTGCAAGTGGAATTAGTGTAGTGCTTTTGAGATTACATTAGCAGCAAAACAGGGGGTGGATGGTTATTGTTAATTAAACTATACAGGCAACATCCAGTAGAGTCCTAACGGAGTGTAGGATGCATCTATTTGTTTAACATATTACAGTTTCAAGACCCTTTGTCCTCCAACTCCTTTCCCTCCCCCCCATCCTTTTTAAATTACCAGTGGAAGTTTTTGGACTGATTTTGTTATTCTGTAAAGCTCATGGAATGTGAAAGTGAACCTTTCCATTGTCCCTGGAATGGGCTTGACATTAATACACTCCATAGAGGGATGGAACAATATAATTTCATTATGAGTTTGTTTATTAAAGTATTTTATGACAGTTTTTTTCTTCCATCTAAGCAGTCTCTGAGGAAAACTCTAGATTTGATTTCCTCTAATGACAGTGTCCCCCTTATAACATATTCATGACCGCATGAGTCATGACATCCTATATTCTTTTGCATTTCTGTGCTTAGGTCAGATACTGCAAAAAAGGCACCTTACTACCTTACATTGTCCTTTCTTTTCCTTCTTTTTACATATCTATGTGTGCAGTATGTGAGACTGAGAACAAAATTCCAATTTTTTTTTTGTTTGAGGGGAATTTCTGTCAGACTCAGTGTTTAATCTGTGCCATAGTTCCTCTGCCTTTTGAAGGAACAAAATTTCCCTCTGTGATTATCCTCAGTGTGACACTCCCTTCTGAATCTTGTTTTCAATACTAGCTGGGCACTCAGAAAGGGAATAGTGCTGCATACCTGTCTTCTTTTAGCTGRCGTATTCCATTATTTGTGTTAAAGTCTTTGCGAGTTCTCCAGACCTGCCTCCCTGGTTGCTGCCTCTGCTGACTGTCACAGGATAGATGTCCCTGTGCTGTGTCACCCTTTTTTGGTCTAAGAGGAAGAGTYTTGCCCAACAAACCTTTTGTTAAATCATGAACTCTGGTAGAGATAAGGTTCTGCAGGTTTTACATCTTGTTCCCATGGTCTTTGAGGGCTGTTACCTGGTCTTTAGTGTCTCCCCTTGCCGTCCAGCCCTGACACTTCTGTAATACCTTGCTAAAACTCCCTTGTCGGTAGTTCCTGCTTTGACCTTTCTCCTAGTTGAGGAATACATGGAGTGCAGGCAGCCAGATGTACAAGCTGCAGATTGAGCTGCTGTCTGTTTGCACAACAAAGGGCTTGGGGACCTGTGTCCCCAGCTAGGAGACAAGACAGCCAGAAACATGGCAGGAGCTGCTGGTTCAGCAGGCAGAGCCCAGACTTTGCATGGATTAACAACTTGAGCCATTACTGTGTTATTACACCATTAAAAAATTGCTTTATGGATCCAGGGGTTTTAGGCTCTGCTGTGAGAATCCTGGGGTCAAATCAGTGAGGAAGCCTGGTCTGACTGCATGAGAGTGGGGTGTGTAGGRAGTCAGGTAGGACACCCATCACCTCACTGGAGCCACCCACTGCAAAGGGGCTTCAGTCTTTGCAGTGAAAGTGTCCAGTAGTGGGAGTGTGAGTTCCAGAGTGCCTCCTGAATGGTCAGACAGGGAAGTTTCCTTAACATTCCCTATATGTGAATGCCTCATCAAAAGACTTAGYGTAGAGTCATAGAATGGTTTGGGTTGAAAGTGACCTTAAAGGTCATGAAGTTTCAAGGACACTCTTATGCTGCTGCTATATATTATCTGTCATAAATTTCTCCTTGTCCCCCAGGTCTTTTTTCCACCGACGGTTCCTTGCCTATTTCTTGTACAGATATCCCTGGCAAACAGATCAGGACAGTGCTCATTCCCCTTTATTGCTTTCTGAAGCACACAAACCTGCCTGAATAACAGTATTTGCAATAGGAGTTTTTGTGCTTCTGTCCACTGTGGTAGTTTAATTTAGACCCTCTGCATCTTTCAAAATTGTTTTCGCTTTTCTGTGAAGGGCCATGCACCTTCTAGGCACCAGAAGAATMTGATACAATAATAATGAACATGAGACTACACTTGGGCTGTTGAATGGGTCTTTTTACCCCCAGCTATACAAACCACATGGTTACTCTTCATTTTCAAAAAGCCAGTGAATCAACTCTTCTAAGTAAATCCATTGTACAGTGTGAAGTGTTCTTTCCTAAACACTCTTAAGACTACATTATCATTTGATTCATTGGTTGCTTTATTTTGGTCACAAAGATCCAATTCTAGGTCTTTTCCTTCTGCTTGCTGAAGGTCATAGCCTGGAAACCCGAAAGTTAAGTCAAGTGTTTGACCCCTGTGGAGTCAACAGGACCTCATGCATTATTTGGTAATCTCTTCCATTCATCCTCTCTGTGCAGTAGTGCATGTGTGTACAGACCACAAGCAAGGATTTGCAAAATGGAGCCCTTTTTTTGTAATTGAAAACCATTGTTGAAGAAACAATGATTCAATAACCTTTTCTGAGGCTGGCCTAATGTCTCTCTCCAGAGACCATGGTGAGCACAGTGGTAAATTGATTTTAAAAAGAGTACAGCATTTCTAACTCTTTATGCAAGACTGACTATGGTTTCAGGCCTCTACTTAATAGCTTTGGATAATGCAGGACGTCAAGCATTGATGTGAAGTCTGTGTGTGCAGGAGCACATTGTATTATCATCTTATTTCTTCAGATTTTTCCTACTGTTAAAGGAAAAATCAATAGTAAGATGAGTGAACATATCATTTAAATGAAGAAGTAAGTGGTAGTTGTTTGATTCCCTCTTGTACACAATGGTGATATATGTTTTGGAAGCAGCCACTGTTTTTACATCTCTTGAGGGAGTTTTCCTTTCCATTTTCATCTTTCTACTGGGCTGGTCAAAAAGGAAGCTGAACACGCACAGAGAAAACCAAGGTCTAATAGCAGTGGGCAGGTGGAAGAGCTTTCCTTAACTACGTATGAAAAATAAAGAAAATCTTTCCTTTCTTGAACTAACAGAACTTAAACACTGATTCAAAGAGACATGTGTGCTCTCGTGTCCTTTCATCTCAAAATAAAAACCCACTCCAGTGTACTCTGATGGAATAAGATTTGCTGGAGATTAAACTAGCAAGTATTSTGAAGGCTGACAAAAAATTCCCCAGTACTTCCGTACCAAAATATAAACTAGGAAATGTGTGAACCTGATTCACACATTGGACCAGAACACATGGACCAGAACACATAATGACAAAAGACAGAGAAAAGATGCTCAGTCCTTGACTTGAGTATTTTTTCATTTGCATGTTCTGTCCACTGGCTCTCAGGTTCCTGGTTTTATTACCAGRGCCTAAGTGAAGTCTTATCTATGCTACAAGAAGGTAAAGTAAGGAGTGCTTCAACTAATTGACTGTAAGCGAGTCTATGGGACCCGATAAAATGAATTTTGGGAGCTCATGAATATATTTTTAAGGCCACTCTCTAACATATTAAAAAGATGATGGCAACTAAGAAGGGTTTATTAAAAAGAAAAAAAAGGCATCACAATCATCTTCAAGAAGGGCGAGAGGCAGGAAACTAAAGGCAAGTCAGCTTTACCTTAGTCCGATGGTGGCCATGGAGCAAATCCTTATTGGAAGTCAATTCCAGCTGTATGAAAGAGAGAAATCTGACTAAGGATGGGAAGAATGGATTTAAAAGTACAAATCATGCAGGACCAAACTGACAACCTTCTGTGATGAAGGAATGCTCTGTAGATAAGACAAGATCCATGGATGCTGTGCATACCTTGATTTTAGAAGGTCTCTTAATATGGTCTGCTAATCTCCAAACAGCCAAACTGATGATATGTAGAGTAGATAAACAGATAATAAGGTGGCTGGAAAATTGGTTGAACTATCAGCAGCAACACAAAGCCCCAGCTGGCAGCTTGTTACCAGTGCTGTCCCTCAAAGATCAGTACTGGGGCCAATGTTATTGAGTGTTTTTATTAATTAGCTGGTTGATGGGAGAGAGTGGACTCCTATCAGGTTTGGGGAGAATACCAGTTTGGTGGAGCAGTCAGTATTTTGGCAGGGAGAGTTGCTGTTCAGGGGGAAATGGACAGGATGGAGAAATGAGGTGATAGAAGCCCCATTCATTTCAAGACAACAGAATCCTGACCTGAGACAAAATAATCCCATGCTATAGAGGAGGCCATGAGCCAGCTGCAACAGCCAAGAAGCTTTGAAGGAAAATGTGTTTCTGGTGAGAAAGTTGAACAAGAGTCAGCAGTGGAACCCTTGCAGTTAACAAGGCCTGGCACATAACAGGCTGCACTGGCAAGGGTGCAGTCAGCAGCTCTGGGGAAAGGGATTCTGCTCACTACTGGTGCAAGTTAAGTACCCTAATAGAAGTGGTCTTCTAAACCTCATCCACAGGGACTAGCTGAGTCAATTTGGATATCAACATAGACCAGTGTAGCTCAAAATCACAAGCTGTATAAACAAACATRCAAAACAAACAAAAATGTAAACAAATTTTTGGGTGGCTTAGGTTTTTTGTCCAATTTATCCAACTCAGCTGGTACAGCAAAATAGTTTACTGCTCTTTACAAATCTGACTGCATTGAATAATTACAGAGAAGATGGGTCAGTTATCAAGTGCCCAGCTTAAATTGAAAATGTTTTAGTTCCATTAACTTTGTGAGGTTAAAGCAGCTCATTCCAGCTGCAGATATTTTGACCACCACATATGTTAAATGTGCCAGTCATCAGGCTGGGCCTGCTCCTCCCATGTGGCAAACTTCAGTTCAGGCAGAGGATGAGTCACAAACCAAGGAGGGTGAGGACATCTGTCATGCTCAGTGCCTGCTATTAGAAGAAAAGCACAACATGTCAGGGAGGCAGGAAGAATGAATGAGTTCAACCCTGACGGGAATTGGTGGGCAGGTGATGGCATCTCTTTGCGCTATGTGACTAACAGGGGTCATTTTTAATAGCTTGCAAATCAGCCCATGGCAGTTTTCTCTGATATGCCAGGGCAAGGTGCAAGACACCGATATGTACTTTTCTCTTATTTGGAGTTATTTAGAAAGCAAGTCGATACACTCTTTTTTCCCTCCTTTATTTTCTTATGTAGATATACATGGCCTGTTATATTTAAACTTTTGTGACTATTTGAATCATGCTCAATACTGCATTTTCAACTCCTGGACTAAATTGTAATATGGAAGATGTGAATTACAAGGGATTATACTGTATTTTTTCCTAATAGCCTGCATTCTGTAACAATTTTGTTTGTGTTTGTAAAATGTCTTCTGCAACAGATATAGTTTGGTTCAATGAGTCCATTCAGAAGTGCTTTCCACTCTGCAAGGGTAATTATCTTTATTAGTTTTGTACCTTGAGAGTGTTTCAGCAGAGCATTTAGGAGTGTCAAATTCTATTAAACATAAACTAGCTCACAAAGGAAATAAATTGGAACTTTTTGTAAATGGTGATACCTTAAGAGGTTTTAGTGAGTGTTCTGCTAGGTGGTTTTGCCACTTGATAGCAAAAAAAAAAGTCTAATTTTTGTTTATTTGAGGTGAGGGAACTTGGTATCTTTTGGAATGACAACCTCCCTCTCATGAATAAATGTGGAAAATTTAAAGCTTCTACGTGCAAGCAATCAATCACTAAGACTCCTAGAATTTTTCATCACCTTTATTCAAAAGTGTAATTTTATTGGTATACTAAAGTTTGAGTCACAAAGGAATGCTACATAAACCACAATGCTTTTCTGAAATTTCTCCATTCCCAAGAGCTGGACTGCAGAGGTCAGGCAGGACAAAAGTACAGCCCATATTTGCATGGCTTAGTAAGACACTAAAAGATGCTTCTAACTTCTCTTCTATCATGTAATGTTTGTGAAAGCTGAAGTAACTGTGGTTTCTGCAGAGCTACACCCATATTCAGCAAGCAGGTCCCTGGATTTGTCTCACCTGAGCTGCAGGACTAACTGTGAGAAAACCAAAGGAAAGTGCTGAGACCTGAGAAAAGATTTTGTTAGTGGTAAACACAAAAATTAAACTCTAGAGGAAGGCTGTGGTGTTGCAAATTGTGCCCTGCTTGATTTCCCTAGATAGCTCAATTTCATTGCGTGCCATTAGTGCTTACATTCAAGACCATGCATGTATTAATCATGTTGGAACTGCTGTCCTCAGCTCTCAGGAGTTTGTCTTTCCTCCCTCCACAGACTCTTTAGCATCTTCAGCTTGCTTTTTCTCTCATTTTGTCATTGGTTCATATTTGCCTTGTGGTTAAAGGGGACTGATATGGAAAAGAAAAATCCTTTGTACTAGCAGAAACCTGTTAAGTATTACAAGCTGGAAGGGTGTTTCCCTTTGCTTAAAGTGCTGCCCTTCTCGCTGCTTATCTTATTCTGAAGTTGTTACTCTGTGGAAAACCCCAGGAGGGAAACCCAGAAGGAACTGACTTTAGCTAGTACTAGTGCCATTTGCCTTAGGGTCAGGCCAAGTGAAATGGTGTGGGGACAAACAGGCACATGTTTTTTGGCCACCAGAGAAACAGCTGGCAGAAGCTCTTGCCCACACTGTGGGGAACAAAAAAAGACAAAAGGAGAGAACCAGTTAGAAGGAGCAGGTCTGTCTAGGTTCACTAAAAATACATCATTCTGCATTATCCCTTTGTAAATAGGCTTTATGTTACATGCTTTGTCTGATCATAATCAGATAGGTTCTGTGCTTGCTTCTTGGACAAACCAGAAACACTTGTGCAACCCTTTTTTATGTTGATTTTATGTTGGTTTTATGTTGATTTTATGTTGATTTCTGGCTTACCCTTGCTAGGCTAGGCTGTGGTCCGGCATCCTGTTTCACTGGTGGTGTCCAAGTGAAGACATTATTCCCTCCAGACTCTACTGATTAACCTCCAGTTACTGCTGAGTGCTGTTGGTGTAATTTGATTCAGTCAGGATGACCTGGACTGGAAAAGGCTATTATGCTACAGACTGGTAGGTCTGGCAAAATTTTCTGCTCTCTAACACAGGTCAGTGATAAGGCAGTCCAGTAGTGGGAGGGAGCTGTGATCTTTCTGAGCACAGCTAGGATGAGACACATCAAAATAATGTCAGCATCTTTCTTGACTAGCTACTTCTTTCCCTTTATCATCCACTGTCTCAGAAGCCTCAATCTGGTTTTCATTCCATACACTCGTGTAGCCCTGGCTGACTGTGTGATTTTCTGGGTCCCATGGGAATGGTAGAAAAGTTTCTGCCCAAAGATTGTTTTATCTCTTTCCTAGTAGGAGGTTTGTGGAAATGTACCCTAATCTGCTTTTGGACAAAATGACTTGCACTAGCTCTGTGATTTAAGCATTTCAGGTAAAGGCCAAATCTGCCTCAAGCAAGCTAAGCACCCTTAAAGCAGACATCCCTCAATTTCTGCCAGATGTCCCATACTCTCTGGGAGAAGATGACCTCCAACTGGGACAAGTACTTCTCTGACCAGCCAGCTTGGGTGTGAAAGGGAACATCTGCACATGAGCTGACAGATGATGCAAATTGAAGCAATGTGGATCAGTCTGAAAAGGAGTATAAGTTCCACTGGTTTGACTGTTTCTATTTAAACAGTGTAATGTTATGAAAACCTATTCATATGCTAATGGAAATGATCCATCTTGCCATAAAGAAACACTTACTTTACAAAGCAATATTGATATTTCATTTGTCTGATGGCAATTCTATTTTATGATCCTTTAGACTACCCATTTTGAAAATCCTTTTTTTATCTCCTCATGCTTTTGCTTTATTGTAAGCACTTAAAACTGTGTCTTTCTTCAGGTATGGGAACAGTCATAATGAGTGTTGCTGGGTTTACTATCACAGTCTATATACTTAAAATCAGCTACTTTTATTGTGCTAATACAAATGTTGATTCAGTGAAACCTGAATTTCGTACTKGTCTTCTCTGGAAAATTAATCCAGGCTAATTGATGTAAGTTGGACTAATTAAACCACATTAAAGTTATGTAAAGCCTTTCTCATTTGGGGGGGAAAAACCCAGAAAAACACCCTAATTTTCTTTTGTTTGATGCACTTCCAAATCAGAGAAACCACTCTGATCTAATATACATGTTCATCATATATATTTATATTCATGTTCAGCATGGTCTCTGTGTAGACAACCCATAGTCCTTATGTGAGAGAAGGAGGGAGAGAGTGTGATACTGCCTAGGAATATCAGTTTGTCTAGAATTACATGAGGACCAGTTTTTTTGATTTTTGCACTTGAGCTACTACATCATTTAACTTCCCTTTGCCAGGAACTTAACTTTGCTTTCATTTCCTTTCCTTCAACCCATATGGCTGAAGCTTTCTTGTTGGTACCAGCTTTGGAGGTGGAAAGCAAGGCAGATTATGGTTCAGGAAATTACCCCGAAGTCAAAGTCAAACATTTTACTGGTCTGGCAGTTGCTGAGTTTTCTTCTTTAGTCTGGATCCACCAAACAAAATAGAGTCCTCATGTTCTCACAGTCCTTTCCTTTGCATAAGATCACAAAGAGAAACCCAGCTATCCCAAACAGGGCTGAATGCAGAAGGTGATAGTGAAATGGGTACTTTGATGTAAATCTAATTTGATGTGTAAGTACTGCTGGATGGAAAGGACACTTTAAATATGTAGGGAGTGATGTGGTGTTTCTAAACTATTCAGCACTTAAGTGCTCTGAAAATGCTAGAAAATGGTTTAGGGCAATTGCACAGGTTTTGTTTGACCCTACCATGGTATAATCCCACCTTTCTGTGATTCATCAGCATTATTTTATTAAAAGTAATTTTTTCGGTTAAAATGAGAAAAATATTTTAAATTTTTCAAAAGGCTCAATTTATTTACTCACCTCTACTTTCGCCCTGGTAACAGCAGGAATTGATGGAGAAAAAGAGGTTCACTTATAATTTTTATAACAGAATAAATTTTAAATATCAAAAGAAACTTTAGGAGTTGTAAAAGTCTAAATTCCTAGACTCCTAAATTCTTTATGAATTTTTTGTATTGAGAAGGTTCAAAATAGTTTGAGCAAGATCAAAATAAATATCCAGAAGTACAAAAATTCAGAGGTTAAGTACAAAATTTTCTCTGGTGTCTGCTGTCCTGATTCAGCCAGTGCAGTAGAATGTAGGAAAGCTATACTGCTGTAAGTGAATGAAAAAAATATATGATTTGATAGTGGTTTCCATCTCATAGGGACTGGAATAATACACAATCTGCAGACAAGTAAGAGGACTACCTTCTGACTTAAGCCAGCCTCAAAGTATGTGTTCAAATCTTCAGAAGTTGAGAGGCAAGAAATTTTATTAAATTAAAAAGTGGGTRTATATTAGAATTTTTGATCTGTTGGCAAATTTCATTGTTTTTTTTTATTTTTTAGAGTTTGTTAACATTCTTAATAAGATTTTAAGAAACTCAGTCTGAAGTAAATGTTGCACAGAATGTTTAGAAATGTTTCATTTGACRCATTAACATTCAACACTGAATTCAGTCTGGAAACTTGTGTGGTAAGTTATCATCCTGCCTCCTGCAAATGCTGTTTCCCATCTCAGGATGAGGC
This sequence comes from Cardinalis cardinalis, assembly GCA_014549065.1. Classification (NCBI taxonomy): domain Eukaryota; kingdom Metazoa; phylum Chordata; class Aves; order Passeriformes; family Cardinalidae; genus Cardinalis; species Cardinalis cardinalis. Next base: position 2,038,449 of record JACDOX010000118.1, read on the forward strand.
TCCATTGCTAGATTACATCTCTCTTACCTGTGCTTGTGATTGGAGACTTTTTGTGGAACACCTCATTATCTTGGCTGGAGCAAAGCGATCTGACCAGTGAGTCTGGACTATAGATAATGCAGAACCTTGAGACTCTGTGCTGTCTCATGTCAATCTGCTTTGATATTTAAATATTTGATTAATAAATTAAAATATTTTAGTCAAAGAAAATATTTCCTGGAGAAAATAGAAAGAAAAAATTGCAAAAACATTTTTCCGTTATTTTTTTTTAACTAGGAAGTTTCTGTCTAGTTAAGCTTATCTTAAGCATCTGCTTGAACAGAAAACCTTTTTGCATCAGATTTTAAACTGTGTGCAAACGTCGTGATTCCCAAGAGAGGTACCATGAACATGATAGATCTCTTTAAATGTCTCTGCTACATTAGAAGTTAGACAATTTTCTTGTCACCTGAGACAGRTAGAAACTTTAGCTGTTGCACATTTCCCCTTTTCAGTGCTGCTTCTTGCCCTATTGGAGTGCTAACCTATTATCCCTCTTATCCACTCTCTTCTGCTTTGACTCATGTCTTGAAGAGTCTTGCAAGCTTAATGTGCCTGGCCTGAATAAGTGTTATAAAGCAGCCCCACTCACCTCCTGATGTTACACTGGTGGGGTCCAGTTACTGAAGCAAGGAGATACACTGCCTAAAATAGTTGAAAGTAAATTTCTGTAGATTTTCTTTCAACCGATTTTGAGTGCAGAGTTTGGTGAGGGGATTGAGGGGTTGATTTTGTTCTTTCTATTTTTGTCAGCTTCATAGAAAAATAAATATTAATGTCTTTTTATGAAGAGCCTTGACAAATTCTCTCTGGGAAAAAAAAAAAGAGAAAGCAAGGCACAGAGCTTTGGGTATCAGAGTTCTCTGAAATGACAGAGAGGAACAGAGCATTAAGATGAGACAAATGCCTAACTACTATGTATGTAAATAGTAAGAAACACCCTTTCCTTGAGTGCTTTGTCATCAAATACCAGCCTAAAAGAAGAAAAAGGAAAGATTACTACCCCTATTTCACAGGTGCAGACCTGGTCTATTATCAGCCATCACTGTACTCGACTATGCATCACAAAACAGTGAAAACCTTGAGTGAATTAGATAAAAACTGTTACAGAAGCAGCAAAGGATAGAACTCAAAAAAGGCACTGATGAAACAAGTGATTTGTTTCTTCTTTTTTTTTTTAATTTCCTGAGGAGTTTCTATTTATGTGCTTATTAAGAAAATTTGAAAAAAACTAATAGAAATGTGAACTATTGAGGCACATGTATTTGATCATGAAARCTGAGTCCCAAAGAGCAAATTATCCCAGTTTTTTGGAGAACACCCTCTCAGGCTTTACCTGCCTGTAGGTGGTGAGAAGGTGCTTTTCCCCCACAGCTGCAGCAAGGCATTCAGAACATCTCTCAGATGYCTTTTGTTTTACTTGTCTTCTCTGATGCTGTTCAACCTGATTTCCAATAATGAAGTTAGCTGTGTTTCAACAGTAAAAAAAAATGCTGTAATAGGGATAATTTATAACCTCTGAGAGGAAAAAGACTGATCTTTTCACAGAATTTAGGAAATTATTGCTTTCAAAAGTGGATTATAAAACTTCTTTGATTGAGTGACAGTGGTACATTGTACAGATGAGTCTTTCTGAGCCTCGTAGATGGAAAAGCTGTTCAGCAGTTAGAATAATCAGTCTCTATCAGAATTTTAAGCAGATTTTTTTTTCAGCTCAACATACAAGCAATCTTCTTTTAAAAAATTTAGTGTGTTGCTCAATATAAAGCCATTTATAAAGCATAAAAAAAGAATTGAAGGTGGAGTTCTCTGTCTATATTCTCTTTGCCCTCTACCCAACTTCAGTTGTCAGGTAATTTCTGTGAAAAATAATTCTGGAGATTTTTAAAAATTTTTTTCAACATGTTGGTTATATTAAGGGCCAAATTGACTTAGCTTATGAAGGTTATGGAAGATATAATGAGTAAAGAAACTCAGTATTTCTATTTTATTCTTTCAAAAAGCATTTTTAGATTAGACTGACAGCCAAGAATGGTGAATAATTAATGGTAAATAATTAATTAAAATAATTAATTTTCTGTCATCATAAGATCCTTCTTATGATGACACAAAACTACCTTTTTGAACAGGAGGGTTACTGCTACATTCCTTTTTAACCTTTACCATCCAACTCATATGTCTAGTTCAGGAGTCTAAAATCCCCTGGTCTGTCCTAAAAGAAAAAGGGAACAGTCCCTTCAAAGTAGGAGCAAAACTGGAAGTGAATCACCCATAAACAGGAAAATGTTCCATTGGTGCTTGTAGCTGTCTTTCTTAGCTGCAGTGTTGCTGTGCACAGATGCTCCTCTTTGAATTTGTTTTAAACTTAGCCATGTAATTATGCCTAAGAGTCTGGAATGAACATCCCTGATACATCCCTGATACTAATTCCCTGATGATGCACCTTGCCGATCCTCTGTTGAAAGAAGTTGTTTTGGCTTAACAAATGAAGGGTTGTCTCAGAGCTGCACAAGAAAAAAAAAAATCACTCGGGGCCAGGGCTTCTGAGAATTTTGTAAATAATCACTGTCTCCTAAATCAAGTATTTCCTGGAGCAATTATTTGCCCTATAAGTGGTCCTGCTGGGCTGTCATTCTTGCTCAGTGTGGAATGGTTAGGGTCTCATGATAAACTGTCTCTGTTGCTCCTTTTAGAAATCTACATTACTATGAAATGGGGGGAGGAAGAGAATGAGAATTTTGAGGGATTTAGAGAAACTGCACCATTTCATAGTTTCCTTCTCAGAATTTCTTATTTGTTGTTATTTTACGGCAGGAACAAAACACAGAGCTCCTAATAATAGTATGCATTATTGATCTCCTTTTTGGGCAGGTTACCCAAAGAAAACAGCTGCATGTACTTTCACCTTAAAGCCTAATGAAGAAATGTGTATGCTTATCTAATGTTTCTTTTCACTGCCTTTTCTGGATTACTTTTATATTCTACTGTGGCAAGCATAATGCAGATATAATAAAAAGCCTAACCCAAACAGACAGAGAAATGAAAAATCAGGATTTCAGACAATATCTGTCCCTTTCAAATGCCATAATAATAAAAGCCTGTTCCAATAGAATAAATATATTTAACCTCCAAAGAGTTATCAGTGCATTACCTCCCTACCACTTATGTGAAAGAGATTCAACTAGCTCATGAGTTATCTGTGTTTTATGCTCATGACAGAAAGATAATCATCCTCAGGGGTGAAATATGCTAAATACTGCATAACTATGCTGAACTGGAAGCAGCTGCTCTGTTCTTTATGGGAGTGCCATTTGCTCCCACCCACACCGTACAGTCTCTGGACAACTATTGCCTTTCCTTCTGAAACCTATTTCACTGTATTTAAAACTGTCATTAAAAGTTCAGTTCCCTGAAGAGCTCTGTAAACTGGGCCACTGTTTGTAAACATGGTGATTCAAAATTAGTTCCTTAATTTCCCTGCAGTCTGCTGGAATGTGGGCCGATGTTATTTTGTTCGTCCACCGATGCGCTGAGTGGATTGCGGTACAAAAGCAGCAGCAGCAGCAGCAAAGGGTCAAGTGAGCGGGTCACCAAACTGGGTCAAATATGCCAAAGTCCCTCTGATTCCTCCCACTGTCATTCCTGAAGGGCAATTTTGGATCTCAGCCCAGAGCCTTAAGGGTGTGCTAGAAATCTCCCTGAGGGTTTGTGCTTTCCTGTATATATGTTGTTGGGCTGTATTCAGTTTCTGGAGATGAGTGTCATTTTATTTCCATTTTGGTGTTTATTTCCTGGTTATCTGGGTTGGAGAATGGTACTCTCAGTCATCTTCCTGATTGTCTAATTAGAAATTATACGTTTTTACAGCATGTTCTAGTGGAATCTAACCAGAAGTAATCCCACACAGAGATGAGTATTTGCTTTTACTTGCCTATTGTGAACAGGCATATGATTATTTTGGTTTCTTTTTGACAGCTGCCATTTGAGAAAATGTATGATTATAAATAGTTAAGCAAAGGTACAACATGAATGTGGTATATTGATGAGGCTGATTCCTCTCAGGCTGTTCTTTGGGTTAACCTGCTTCTTAAAATATATTGAACAGATTCACTTACTTCAGAACAAAATCCGACAAGATCTTCCAGTGTCAGAAAACACAGAAGTTTTTTAGTTTTGTTTCTTTGTAAACCCTAAAGATTAAGAAGTAAAACCTTAAGCATTAAAAGTTGTTTTTCTGATCTTGATACCTTTTTAGTAATCCTGACTGGATTTCAAGGTAGCAGCTGGAGGCAATGGACAAGAGGGGGAACAGTGGGGAGAGAGAATAGATTTCTGAATAGAAACCTCATCATGAAGGTGCTGCGGAGGCAGTTTTGTGCTTAGGTGGACTCTAGTAGAAGAGTGGGAAATTGTCTGTCACTCCAAAAGCATGATATTCTTTCTCACTTTGAGAGAAGCTTCTCCTTCCTTACAAACACCTGATAATCTGGGCTGGGAATCCAAAGGTAATCAAACAGATGACAGAGCCTGTGCTGTCTGATAACAGAGACTGTATTAATCATGCCAGCCTTGCCAGCTACCCGTCTGTGCCTCTGACAACTTTATACAACTTGCATTTTTCCTCATTTCCTGTACTTGCCCCACCACAGTGTAAGATATGTTACACTGAATGAGCCAAATTGTTTCCCTTTATTTTCAGAAGTGAAATTTTTCTTTTTAATGATGACCTTTCTAGTCATTCTTCCTCATGCACATTCCAGTTTGAATTGACTTCATAAGCGTACGTGGCCAGAGCTGTGTTTCATGTGATGTTTCAGCACAATTGTTATTATTTCCTTAACTCCCAAGGAAGTGCATTGTGTCAGGCATCTTATATAAGATTGCATTTCTCCCAACAACAGTACATTGGTGGCTCGTAGTTCATACTGAAACAAACGGCTAGGTTTGTTTCTTTCTTTTTCTTTTCATCTTACGGGATGTACTCCCAATCCCTAGCTGAAATTACTGGTATCTGTCCTGAAAGCTGTGACTTTGCACTTAAAAGTAGTTATTTTCAACCCATAGTTACATCTATTTCTCAGAATTCCAGATTTTCCAAGACAATGCTAGAGTCCTTGCCACTTTGAGTTGCTTCTCAGCATTACATTATTCTGAGATTTCACCAGCATGCTCCTACCTATTATGGCTGAGTTGTTAATGAAAATGTGAAATATAGTTGCCAAAGATCCCTTCTCCCCTACTGGTATTCTTGTCTTGTCTATAAAACATTTTTATAGGCATTATAATATTTTTACTACTACAAATTTTCTCTAGTTTAATATTTTTCCCTTATGCCCCTGCAAGATGCTTAAATTAAGTCCAGATAAATGAGATCTATAACATTTCTTTCATTTAAAAAATCWGATTCATTAGCAAAAGTGATAATAGTTGGATGCAGTCTACACCATATACTGCTACATTTTCTTTTTCATTTAGCATATATTTTAATTGTTTTTTAAMTTCAAAATTTGTTTCAGTCTTTTCTATCTTTGCAGGCAGACTAGAGGGCCAAAACAACTTTTCACTTATTCACTTAAAAAGTCTAAATATGTTGGTTTTCATCTACTATCATGAACTCAAAAGACATGAAATATTTGCTGCTAGATCTATAATTTAGGTTATTAATTTCTAGGCAATTATCTGGCCTGTCCAATTTTAACTGCACTTTCTAATATGCTCTTTGAATAATTTCCATGCTTATAGAGTTTTCATGTCCCTTAATTTTCCTCTTTTTGCTGTCTGCTGGTCTTGTGTTGCTGTAGCCTTGTTTGTCTTATTCCTTTTCCATACACTTATACTAGCCACAAAGATTATAAGTCAAATGTCTTTTGTTCTTTTCACCTTTCCTCTAAGCCTCACACTTCTCTTATGAGTCACACCAGGCTTGAGACCTAAAGGTCAGATATGCCACATACTCAGGGAATTATCCATCTGTCAAGAAGGGCCCTGTGCCTTCGAATACTTTCTGGGGATTGGATATCTGAAATCTTTCTCCTAGTTCCAGTTCTTGAGCCTCATGTTGATCTTCAGTGTCTTGTCCTATTTCATCCTCCTTCTCTAGGGAGGAGCTGTAACTACTCTTGTTAGAAGCTGTTTACGTGAGTGTGATTCTTGTAATACAAATGTGCCACTAAGTGGAAGGGATTTGGGCTTTACATTTTTTATTTCCTGTGAAATAGGTAGTCTGGGAATATAGGAGTACTTTCTTGAGAGATGGCCCTTCTATACTCAGAAAAGAAGATTGCTACTGRATGGATTTCTTTCAGGTGCTTCTCTAAGTATGCCTGAGCATATGAAGTACCAGCAGCTGTAATAGTCAAGAGATAGCTTTTTAATTTGAGTCTGAAAGACACACAGGAACTGAAAATTTTCATTTTCCTTATATAATAGATATAACCTTTCCTTATATGATAGATATAACCTTGCCTCAGTGGTAGAAAAAACCCACAGTATTTTGTCAAGTTTCCCAAAAGTTATTTATTTACAATAAATGCATCATTTAGTAGGGAAAGAGTTGAAAGCAGTGCTTTTCTTGGGTTTTAAAACTGCATGGTCTGTGATGTATTGAAAACCTGTAAGGCAACTTGCATTACAACAGTAGGATCTTGTGGCAGCTAGATAAATTAGAACAAATTACTCAACAAAGTGAGAAGAACCTTGAAATTAGTAGTCTTGCATACTAAAAACTCAGTATTGCTTATTTTCTCTGGACAAAACAATAAAGTCCAGAGTACTTCTGACAGGAAAGTTATCTTCAGCCCAGTTATGTTTTATGTTGTCTTAAGGAGGAAAGAATGGTCTTATGTACCTGTTTCTTCCTTATGACAGTAGGAAGAGYCTGTCTGACAAAATTTGAGTAGCTCCCTAAATCTTAGATGGTCAAAGGACATAATTTGTAGCAWGTGAATATCAGGGTGTTTTTTGTGGTTTATTTTTTTCTTTTCTGATAGTCCATAAAGAAGGGCAGAGTAAAGTGAATTACAATATTTGATTGTAAAAGTGCCAAAAAAGAGATGTGGTATTTCTTGAGCTGCAGAACTCAGTTTGGTTACGAATAAAAGCCTCCACAGGTGCAAGAGACAGTTCATATTTACATGAAACAGAGGGATAAACATCACCTGTGGCCACAAATTGTCACTTTGAAAATGTCTACAAAACCACTAGCTGCTCTAGCTTAGCATATCGTCTCCCACAGCKAGGGTTTCGTTTCAGAAGAAACTGCCTTAATATTTCTTGGGAAAACTGTTCTAGATTTACTGATAGGATGAACATGTATGGCTCAGGTAGACATTCTAGCAAAAACAGCCTGACCTAAGATCTTGGTATTTACTGATCTTGTGTCATGCCACACAGTTCCTCAATCTGGTGTCTCTCAGAGCAACTGTTCCTCTGTGTTTACTGGAATTTAATGTACATCATCCTCTTCTACCCCACAGAAAAAAATTCACCCTTGATCTATTGCTATTATGAGAATCCTTGCTTGCTTCAGTGGCATTTAGAAAATAAAAGATGCTTTAAATAATAGCTACTTGAGATTCTGTCTCATGAGATATTTCTGAGGCCTTCCGAGTATGATTACAGAGTTAGAATTCACAATTGCCTGTCATATACTATTTCTTTTGCTGTACAAATTATCAGCAAAGTTATCTAACTTCCAGTTCTTGAATGTACTAGATTATAACTTTGAAACTGGGAGGAGAATGAGGTGGTATTTGTTGGTGGTTAATAATTTCAGATAATGGCCCATTTAAATGCTTCACCTCCAGAAAAAGGTTTCTTTGTTTGGAGGAGCCAAGGCATTCTCAGTCTGGGAGCATTGAACTGAGCACCTGTCTTTTCCCGAGTGTTACTTACACTACAGTTACCAACCCAGAGAAGTAAAATGACAAATTTAACTGCCAGAAATTATGGATCTTTAAAAAAAAAATTAACCTAAAATCCTTATGAACWAAAGATCTCCCCAAACCAGGAGAAAGGTGTTTGGAAAGATTAAATGGCTAAAACTGAAGCAGATATGAAAAGATGGTAAGATGGAGACCTTGAGATTAATTTTTAAGTGAAGAGTGTGTGCTGTGTGTGCTGCAGCTGAAAATGGGACTGTGATTCTTGGCTAGACTAGCTTTAAATAAGTATAAGAATACCAAACTCTTTCAAATACCAAAAGAGTTGATGTCAGTGTTGCTGCAGCAATGCAGAGCAGGTTGCAGACATAACCATTTATGTATTTTCCCAGCTTTTGAGTGGTTTCTGTAGCCCATGGTGGACTCATGTTGCAGCATGGGTAAAGCTGAGTTTGTTGTGTCACCTTGAGAAAAATCAGCTTCTTACCCACTGTATAATTCTCTGATAAGTTGTGGCTGTGGCCAGGGCTTTTCAGTTCTTATTACTTGGTGACACTCTGTTGCTGTTTTTTGGCAACATGGAGTGGTTGCTGTGAAGGGGCTCTTGAAAACTTGAGTTTCGCTTCCTTCTCCTCCCCAAGACAAAATGACAGAGGTACTCAGGTGGAGAACCTTCTGAAGGTTCTCCACCTGAATACCTCTGTCATTTTGTCTTGGGGAGGAGAAGGACAATCCAAATTGTCTTCATTAATAATTTACTTTTTAAAATCCAAATTGTCTTCATTACCAATTTACATTTTAATGGAATTTGAGCTACTGGGATAAACAGGTGCCACCCATCACCTCAACATCCCTAATGACTTTCAAATGGCAAAAATACTTTCATGTCATCTGTTTGTTTGAAATGTTGTCCTTGATGGGTTTTTTGGGTGTTTTAGACTTCTAAAAAATGTTAAAATATGGTTAATATTTCAGACTTTTCCATCAGTGAAGCTTACTGACAATCCCTTCTCTCTTGAGTCTTGTTTGGTTTTTGGTTTCCTTTTGCTTGATGGACAGAGAGCAGCAGCAACTGAGAGGGTGGTGGACTGCTTCAGGTTCTGGGGCTGTGGCCTCCTTCATCAGCTCCCTACTCTTTTATACGCCAAACAAGGTGCCAAGGTGGGCATATGACATCTTCCCTTCATTAAGAAGGTCAGAGCAATCAAGGAAGCACAATTCCATATGGTGCTGGCAGCACACAGCCTGGCACTGACCACTGTGTCTCTCATCAGTTGCATAAAGCACTTCTACCCAAGCAGGGGCTCCTGGCTCCTGCAGTGTCTTAGGCTGCGATGAAATTACCACTGGGCAAATGGCTTTCGTCACTGCCCTGGCGGGATTTCAGCCAGTGCTGAGAGCAGCTGTCCTGCACGAGATACTGCCCTGCTTGCCAGTGCAGCAACATGATAGGAAGGGCAGGTTAGTCTTAGATTAAGACAACAAAAGAAACAATCCTTTGTTTTCCCTTCTCGACACAACTGGAACCACTTAATCCATTACTGAAGCATTGCTCTAGACCAGAGCTTTAGCTGTTTTAGCTTAATCCAGCAACATATATGACAAAAGCACAGCTTTCCTACTGAATAAAAGTTAGCTCTGACATGTTGCATTATTAAATTATTATTTTCCCCTCCCAGTTCCTATCAAATACATCAAACACACTGCTAAGAACAGTTTGTTGGAGACAAATGACTCGTAGCAGGTTGGTGTCAATCACGAGCAGCTCGCACAGATCGCGCTGTCAGATGCTTGGCGGGATGTGTGCCGACGTCCATCACAGATGATCCAAGTCCTCCCTGACTCATTGCAGAGGTGGTGGGGTGGCAATGTGCAGCACATGCAGGTACTATTGGTAGGGTTCAGAGATGCAGAAAGATAAATAAACTTCCTGAGGTTTTCTTCCTTTTTTTGAGGGAACATGTGCCTGTCAGTTGTTTGTCTCTGCTTACTATTCGTTGCTTGAGGAGATCCAGAGTCCACATTTCTCAAAAGTAAGGGCTGGACAGAGCTGAGATTTTGCTGATGCTGATGATTCTCTCCTGGGAGAATTGTAACTAGGTGTCTGGGGACCATTTTTATAGATAGCAAAGATTTTTCTGACAACATGGGCTCCTGGTGGAAAACCAGATCATTAAATTGATTTTTTTTAATGGGAATGTCCTTACAATTGCTTCTAAGGAGGTTCTTCCAGATAAAAGTAAGGATATGGGAAAGTTTTGACTGAATAGAGGTAGATAGGAAAGAAAGGAAAGGTCATAGGCAAATACAGAATGGTCTGAAAACTTTTCTACTTCATGTAAAGAACTATAGGGTCACTGGGACAGAAGATTAGAAACACTTTCCTATGTCCCAGGCCAGAACCACCACCACTGGATTGTGGAATAATCTGTTCCACTGGGTATAAATATTTCAATGTTTTCTACATAGCCAAGACTGACAGATCAATCACAGAACTGTCAACAGCCTGGTGTTTGGTTTTGTGATGGATTTTGAAGTTCAGACTTCCAGCTGGTGACTAGAAAAGCAGAGCTCAGGTGTATGCCTACATTTGCCTCTGGTTTTCAAGACAAACTGTATAAGACTTTTAGGATTTCTCTGAGGCACTATGAGAACATTTTTTTAAATTATTATTTTGAAAATGTCAGTTGTACTTTTTATTTTAATAAAATTCATGGTAACTTTGTCTAAAAAGAGGAGTTTAGAGCTGATCCTGATATCAAAAAGGAAGGTCGCAGTGTAGGAAAAGGGCACTGTATTGGTCTGCCTATAGAGAAAACTGTTCTTACATTCCAGTGCTTCTGAACTGAAAATACACATGGAAATACTATACAATATTTTATGTCTTTAAAAGAGCATACAGCTGGGGTCAATTACAGCTGGGCACAATAACATCAGGATCTTGGTTTTCTGATCAGATTCCACATGATGTAGTTCCTGTGGAGGAAATGCTTCATGAAAGTTCAGCTTATCTCTTTGGCACATCTGGCACATCTTACAAGTTTGGGATTTTTTTGTTCATATGGCTGCGAAGTAAGAATAGCTTTCCTCTGATGGAAACTTAATTTATAAATAATTGTTATATATATTTGATTATTTAATAATCAATAATTTGAATTCAGCAAATTAAATGGATCGCTGTCAGAGGGGTCAGTGTGGACCTTGTAAGGCTTATGAAGCCTATTTCTCACTCTTCTATGCTATCTTCTCTGATTGTCTGCAGTCTCCAAATGGTATTGTTACCTTCTGTGCTCATTTTGAATTATTAGKGCCTTCTAGATAGATACTGATGGCTTATAGACACCTGCCTGGGATTGTTCTCAGACTGCTTTTAATATAGCCAACATATTTTTCAGATTGTCAGAACTAATCTTATTATGGAGTGACTTTTCACTTACAAAGGCATTTATAATTATTATGAACCAAATTTTGCCTCCAGATATGTCCCTGAGTTTGCATCCTTGAGGGCTGTTCTGCCCAGGCTTTCATTTTTCAGGGTCATTCCCAATCTTCCTTCCAACCCCACGCTTGCATTGGTGAGTCAGCAAGATCCACTTCCCTCTCCCAGGAAGATCAGCACTTGCTTAACACAGTGAGTTCCCAGGCAAAACCAGCCATTTGTGTCATTATGGATTAACCTCAGAAACGGATTCAATTGTGTTGTGCCATAAGTAATTTATTTCCAAGGACAGMTTTCTGTGCGAGCATGGTGCTGTCTCCAGCTCCTGGGCACAAGCAGGCTGTGGGCAGATTTCTGAGAGGCAGCAGGGACGGTGCTGGCTGTGGGATATTGGAAAACCATCTCTTCCATGGAGAGATTCATAGTCCAGTGTATGTTCCTTATCACATAAAAAAGTGGGAGCAGGTCAGAAGCGGGCAATGAACTCAGGGTTTTCTCATATGTCCTGGAAAATGCTTTGAATAAAGCTCAGGTTTTCTGATAGTTGCACGACTGTGAATATTGATCCTGCAGTGTTTTGTATTCAAGAATCACTACAGTTAGATTTGGCTTGAGCAAACTATACAAGAGCCCTCTTCAGAGTGGAACTGTTATTACTCTGATGATTAAATAACCTTTATTTTTTTGGCATTTCAGTCCAGCTAGTTAAGTCTCATGATCTAATTAGAATTTGCTATTTTATAACTCAAGGGACAATCAAGAACCTCTAAATTAAATATTTCAGAAACAAAATGTCTTGTCCGAGAGTTAAATAAAAATGATAAAAACAAAACAGTCTTTCTTTTATTCATCACTGTTTACATTCTAGTTTATTCATAAATGTTTTATGCACAGGATGAAAACTTAATGACTCGAGCATGCAGAATTTCACTTTGTCCTGTGTCTTTTTTTCTCTTTCATTTCTTGGTCAAAAAAAGTCCCCCATTTGCCATTGTCTAAAAATATTGGGAATAGCTGAGCAGTAATCCCTGGCAGCAAATCATTTTCTGTCTTAATGAGTGTCACCATAGAGATGATGATCATTGCTCACATATTAGTGRATTGCCAGAATAATTTGCTATCTCATGCAATTGTTAGTGTAGGTCGATCAATATGATTCATGTGTGTGAATAAAGCTGATCACCCCCTTTATAGTGTCATTTGAAAATCTGGCCTGCATCTGACTAGTAAGTCAAAGTGGAAGGCTACTTGAAGATGTTTTACCTGTCATTTCATAGCAATCATTAGTTTTTTTAACAATTTAACACTGGGCCTTAGCCATCAGATGAAAAACTATAGTGAGCTCAGGTTATTAAAGTCTGAGGTTATAATTTAGGACCATTCTATGTTTTCCTTTTCACATGTAGTGACAAAAAATAGGTAATGCTTCAGGTAACAGGAAGCATCTTTTGCATTAGCTTTAGAGAACAGAAAGGAACCAAAAAAATTAGTTATTCTTGTATTTCTACTTCTCTCTTCCTTTTTGGTGGTAGGGCTTAATTCTCTGTACTCAGGTTGAAGGACTTTTGTCCTATGGCTTGTTACTTGAGTGAAAGTAGTTTGTCAATCTATGACAAAGAGAATGTATTTTGTGCACCTAAGCAGAAGAATCTGAATTATATACTAGAAAGGGAAGGATGGCTGGTGTTTATAAATTCACTCATAAGAACAAATTCTTCACACTCCTGGTGCCTCAGTGGTGACTAGGGAGATGGTGCAAGGAGTMTATTGTGTATGAAGAAAGGAATATGAAGGCATTTTTTGAGATGTAGCTATTGCTGAGAGGTCACATTGGTAACAGAATTTTACTTTCAGGCTCTCAAGACTGCTAGATAAAATGTCTCTTTTAGCTGTTTTGAATCCATCTCTTCTCTTCAATACAGTGCATCATGCAGTATTCCACTGAGTAACATCTGGTAATTCCCTTTTTCCCTATTCTTCTCTGAACAGGCTAGACATTCTTGTATTCCAGCAAAGTTAGCTGGTTTTGACCTTCTTTTGCCTAGGATGTCTTCTGAAGAAATTGGTGTACAGCTTGTTTAGGGATTTCAGTTTGCCAGTAGCATGTTGATTTATGTTTACTTTCCTGCAAAAACGAAGGGCATAATTTTCCTGTTGAGACAGTATAGGAATAATAAGCTTTTGATAAGGCAGAAATGGTAATGGGTGTTAGAGGGACAGAACTCAATCTTATTGGTGTTCAAACTCAGCATCCATCACTCTTGTGTCTGACTGCCCCTCAAAATTATAAGTGCAGCATCATCCCTTCCTTCAGGAAGGAATTTGAAGTTGTTTTATTTTTTTTTTTTTTATTTTTAAGAGAGTATAATGAAAAGGTTAGATGGGGAATTGGACTTACACTTTTCTGGGGGCTGGGGGTACCTATGTGGTCTTTTCTAATGATAAATTCCACTTTTGCCAGGTAGCTTTTTTTCTCCTCATCAACATTTCTTTCTTGAGCTTGACATTCACTTCTATCACTGAAGTCAGTGCAACTGACTCCAAATGAGACTGCCACACATTTAAAAATAAAAAGGAGCTATTTTTACCTCACCTTACTTTAGATAACATTAAAAATAATTTCTCATTCTCTTGTGTTTCCAGCATCCACTCTCAAGAAAATATATGGAAAATGATGCCTCTGATGTCTCCTTGGCTGGAGTGGAAAGGAGAAGCTTGAAAAAGGCTTTTCATATGACTGTTTTCATAGACAGCTATATAGCCACACAGAATTGTTCATTGCTGGCTTTTACTGATATTGGTCACAGCCTTCTAAGATAATTTTTTATTGTTGTGCAAATTATCTGCCCATTTTTCTAGGGTGCCATGCAAACTAACTAGTGTGCTCTTCTATTTCCCTGCAGACACATGCACACATACTTCCATCAATAGTTTTGGGGCAATTTTTTTCAGCTTGGTGAATACAGATAATTTGAACTTAATTCCAAGAAAATAGGAGAGAAGTACAGTTAACAATAGTACCTGCAAGTGCAGCTGAAACAATGCCTGAACTTTTCTAGGTCACAAATATTTTTTTTGCTTTCACACCACTGTCTGAGAAGCAAAAACAAAAACCACAGAAAGAAAGGTTGGTACACAGGTGCAGTAGTTGCTATTGAACTGAAAACTCAGTGTGGTTTTTGTGGCAGTTGCCATAGAAACAAGATCATTTACAGAACATAATCCCATTAGGAGAAAACATTTTTAAACTGAGCTAATTGTACATGAGTTTATATTGCTTCACAACCTGTTTTTGGAAGATTTCATTTTTAGGATACTAATAAAAGACTGATTAAAAGCATTACACATTGTCCTAAATTGCCTACAGAAAGAGAGGAGATGGGAATTATGTAAATTATTGCAGGTTTCCTTAGATTGAAACAGTATGATCAAGGAAATTAATTCATGTTCTCATTTCTGTATTAAAACTCACAAGCTAGCAGCTGTACCTATATTATATTATATTATATTATCAGCTTGGTCACATTCTGGTCTTTCTAAAAGCATTCCTCAAATGGCTCTTTTCCTTAGAGAATCTTTTCATTCCTTCAGATGTCTCCCTGTTCTAGAAATTTTGGTGACATTTCCTCTGCACTGATTTGTGCACTAAGAGACGTAAAAGCCTGTTGATAATTGACAGAAAGCAAGCTAATGGATTGTAAAAATGCAGAGTGAATAAAACTAAGATGAAATGTTTCACCTGTGGGAAGGCAAAGTTGGATTTAGGAAAAAATCTGAAAGTTAAAAGGAATGCTGAGATCTGCAGGTGCCATAAGGAACGAGGGATTTCCAGCTAAATACCCTAAGAAGTCAAATGTTCAAAAGCCTGTCCTTTGTATTTTAGCCTTGCTCCAGAGAAATGTTGCTGCCAAATACCTGTATAAAAGAAATAGAGATGTCAATGGCTAAGCAGCAGGACTGTACCTATTGAATTATAACTGATTGGACTGTTCTGCTTAGTAATGTTTCTGGCCACCAGTCACATTTTCATTCAAGATGTGATCTGAAGAATTCATGGGCACTGCAAGTCAAGGAGGTCAAGAGCTCAGAAAGTTTCAAAAGGGATTTTGATATCTATATAGCTGCTAAAAATACCTGGAGTTACACAATATTAGTGATTGTGCCTCTTTGTCTTCTCTCCCTTTCCATGTCTCTCTGCTCCATTTAGATCCTGTTCCACCTGGAGCAGATGGGATCAGTGCTGTGGGAGTTGTGTGATCTATATGGACACAAACTCTCATGCAGTACAGCAACCCTGTATAGCTTGGGAGCAGCAAACACCACAGCTCTAGAGGCCAAACTGGACCTTGGTGTGTGGGTGTACAGCTTTGTATAAGCTTTCTCTGATTTCAGTGGGATCTTTTCCAGCTTACATAGATCCCTGGGAAACCATATTTTAAGAGATAAGCAGGTTAAAACCACACGTTCACCTCCAGCATGAGGGGAGGCAGAGAGCTCAGAGCCCAAATAATCTTGGTCAGGGACACATCAGAGACTGCTTTATGGAATTGAAATGTTTATAAGAAGAGGTTATGGAACAAATAGTTGGAGTTAATGGTGGGTGACCTAACACTGTAATTGAAGTTAGKGGTAAAGCAGTGCAATTGTGAGAATTGTGAGCTGTGGTATGTTGGCTCTTGTCTAAGACTGCTGGAAGCCTGGAAGATGGCAAATGTGACACCAGCTTTTAAGAGTTKTTAAGGACTTTTAGAGGGCCCCAGAAGAGGTCATGGGAACTATAGGATGTTAATCTTAAGAGATAAATGTAAATCTGTCTGTAGTCAACTGAAAAGGAAATGGAATAGGAAACTTATAGAAGTAAGAGATGGGAGCCATGAACTTGGCTTTAGTTTAAAATACAAATAATTAAAAAAAGGTCTGCCTCACAAACTCACATCAGCAGTGATGGGGACAAGCAGTTCCAGTTGATAAACTCCACTACTCCACTTGTAACATAATACTTGCATTTCTAAAAGGCAGTTTGTGTGGTTCATCATCAAAAAAAAAGGGAATTAATAAACCATAACAACGAATGTCTTTATATAAATTGCCAGAAGGTAGAAAAGACAATAGGTGTCAATCACTGCTTCCTGTCATAGAAAAGTTACTGATGATGGTCTGTAGGGAACTGTGCTATTGAGCACATGTATAAATGACCCAGAAAAGGTACTGAACAATGTTACAATTCATTTTTCTAATTACACTAAAGTAAACAAGGCAACAAAAAAAAAAAAAAGCAAGCAAGCTTTTTGAGAAAATTGCAGGAGAGCCTTATGAGACTGTGTGGCTGGGTTAAAATGGCAGGTGAAATTCAATGTAAGTGTAAAACAATGTATGGGGGAAACAGGATCCAAACTTTACGTATAAATTAGTTGTTCTGAGATGACCTTTAGAGATCAGAGTGAAATTTCAGGATGAGGGCTGTAAGGGTTAAAAAACGAAACAGAGAAAAACCCGAAATCTTTAAATGACTCAAATCTGAAAGAGTATTTAGGGAGTGTTTTATCTACAGACACGGACCTGTTGGAGCAATTTCAGAGGTGGGCTAGCAAGATGATTAGAGGAATGGAACACCTCTCCTATGAGGAAAGGTTGAGAGAGTTGGGATTGTTCAGTCTGAAAAAGAGACAGCTCCAGGGTAACCTAATTGTGGCCTTTCATTACCTGAAGGGAGCCCACAAGAAAGGTGACGAGAGACTTTTTACAAGGGCATGTAGTGACAGGACAAGGGGGAATGGATTCAAGCTGAAAGAAAGGAGGTTCAGATCCAATACTAGGCAGAAATTCTTTACTGTGGAGGTGGTGAGGCTGGAATAGATTGTCCAGAGAAGCCGTGAATGCCACATTCCTGACAGTGTTCAAGGCCAGGCTGGATGGGGCTCTGAGCAACCTGATCTAGTGCAAGGAGGGTGTCTGTGGCAGGTGGGGTGRGACTTGATGATCTTTAAGGTCCCCTCCAGCCCAAATCATTCTAAGATTCTAGGTGTTCTGTGCCTTCTTGGGCATCTGCCTTTCAGCAGAACATGATTGAAGAGGCATCCTTGACCTGTTGCCTACAGCCATTGTTAATCTAGACAACCTTTTATCTTGAACTGGAAGTGTATAAAGATATTTACAAAGTTCTTCTTAGTCTTAAGTTCCTATTCAGAATGAAAATTCTCCTATGAATGGTTTTCAAATTAGCGAAGTAACTTTACAAAGTTTATTGTTCTTTTTTCCTCCTCAAAAAATAACTGCTATATTAATAGGTGGCAGTACACTCACAAAGCAAAGAGAAATTTGATGTTCAGACAAGATTCAAATATTTTTCCTCTCTAAGTAGAAAGCATGGAAAATATAAATTCCATCAGAAGAGCTTTCTTTCTCTTCTTTGCAAGAACTTTAGGGAAGAGAGAGAATAGGTAAAAAATAGTGTAATGCATCTGGATTTGCAAAAGACTGCAATGAATCCAAACAATAAGTGGAAATATTTTTTTTAATTAGCTATTAAATGATACATTGAGGCACTATTAATGTTGCATTATTTAGAAAGTTTTTATGTAGTCAACATGATATAAATTATTGGGAGAGCATGTGGCTTTATTTTTGTCATGATCTACTAAAAAGTTCCTTGAAAACTCTTCAGCTATAGTTTTTCTACTTAAAAATTATTTTCTTGCAGCTCAACTTTAAAAAAGAGTAACTCTTCCACAAAAATCTCTTGTCATTTCAAGAAAACACAAGTTGTTTTTAGATAGATGAGATGTCTCACCTTATATTTTAAAAATTGAAAATGAAGTGACAGGTCTATGGAAAGGAAGAAGTAGGAATCTCTAAAACCTTTTATTTTTAAAATTGCTTTACAAAAAAMCAAGCAGATTCTTATGTAAACATGTGAAAATAGCAAGATAAAATKGCTTAATTAATCCAAAACAAAGGGGAAAAAACCCCATTGAAAATATTGGATACTTTAACTCTCCATCCTGTTTGAAATCTTAAAAATGATCACACCTTTGCTTAACTCTGCTAGTTAATAAGTAACTTCTTGGCCCAAATGGAATGTTTTCACTTCATTGTTCACTGCACCTCATTAATCTTGTTCTTTAAGGTCATAGCATAACTGACTCTCYCTTTCTCTCTTTATTCTTCTTGCTTTTCCTTTTCTAAATCAACTAAAATATCCAAACCCTAAGGATAGCTATTATGCCTTTAGTAAGAAAAATGCACTGCTTGCAGAACAACTTTGATTCTTGTTTCCATGGGATTTTTTTAGTCAAACTTAACATTAATGCCAAATCATGTAATGCTGACCTATATAGTACTCAGTTGATTTTACTAGGTCATTAAAAAGAAATTTTAGACAAAAACGTTTTTGTTTGCAGCCTTTTCAGATCATGATGCTCTGTCTTATTCTGGACAACAATAACATTTTGTACAGAAATAAATCAACAATTATGGTGGCAGAATAGCATTAACCCCTGCACTCCACATTGAGGATGACAAGTCAGTGACAAGACATGTCAGTGTCAGAACAATTTTTAAAGTGAGGTTARGTCTGCTGTGTCACTACTTAAATCAGACACACAGTAAAATACATATGAGACTGCTGCCCATCTTTCTCAGAAAACTATGAATCCTGAGAAAGCTTTGTATCCCTGAGTCATCTAACACCTGGATGATTTCACATTGCTTAGGGTGTTAGGCTATTCAGAGACAATGGCTCTCAAGAGACAGCATGGCCTTGTATGAATTTCTTAAAACACTCCTGTTTTAACCCTGAAAGCTATTTAGGATACTGCTTTGTTTCCCCATTATGCTTAAAGTGGTAAACTTTCAACACTTCAAAACATTAATGCTGTGAGCATTGAAGCTGATGATCTCATCATGTAAATTGTTATTAAGCATGAGGGATCTTCATCTGTGCATTAAACACTGGTCTAGGTCCCTAAATGATGAACCAAAGGTAAGCTCTTTCTTCAAGGTTGTAATTAGTGCCATTCACCCAGCCACTGCTCTATTGGGGTCTCATTCAAATGATAAAATAGGAAAAAAAAGGATATTTTATAAATCTTAGCTTTTTGTAATCCATGCCTTTCAGTTGAAGGATTTTTCAGATGGAGAATTACCTTGAATTCTCTCCTTGAGCACTGTGTGCAGTTTTGGTCACTGCCATGTAAGAAAGATATWWAGTTATTGGAGAATGTCCAAAGGAGGGCAAATAAGATGGTGAAGGGCCTTGAGGGGAAACCATATGAGGGGAGGCCGAGGTCTCTTGATCTGTTCAGCCTGGGGAAGAGGAGGCTGAGGGGAGATCTCATTGTCATCTTGAACATCCTCAAGAAGGGAAGGGGCAAACACTGATCTCGACACTCTTGGGACCAGTGACAGAACCTGAAGGAACGGCATGAACTGTCAGGGGAGGTTTAGGCTGGGTATGAGGAGAAGGTTTTTCACCCAGAGGGTGGCTGGGCGCTGGAACAGGCTCCCCCAGTCAGACATCATAGCACCAAGCATGACAGAGCTCAAAAGCATTTTGGACRATGCTCTTGGGCATATGCTGTGACTCTTGGGGATGTCCTATGCAGGGATAAGGGTTGGACTCGAAGATTCTTGAGGGTCCCTTCCAACTTAGCATATTYTATGACTCTGTAATTAGTGCTGAGGTTCTCTCTCACTTACTTTTCACTTTTTCCTGCTCCAACCACAAATGAGTAAAGCACACTGATAGATGCAGGCTTTCATTGGCCCAACACAGGGTGTTGGTGAAAGAAGATACTGATTGGCAGGGTACCAATCCTTTTCAGTAACTTCAGGGATTTCTTTCTAGGCTTCTGGTGTTGCTTTCCTTACCTCCAGAAGACTGCTTTAACTTCAGCATCGATTTGGGCACGAGCAGCCCATGTTATTTTACATATTATGGGAACATTTAACATTATTATGGTCCCCATGAAGTCCAGGGGACAGAGTCATACATTGAAAAGAAACTGTGATGAACAACTGCATATATATATATATATATATATTTGGCGACATTTAGTAAACATGGTTTTGTTACGTTAAGAAAACTGGTGACATCTTCTCTTTATTGCCTTGCAACTGGGTTGCCAGCACCCACTCCTTCAAGCAGATTCTAGTAGTTCTTCAATAATTTCCATATCATAGCTGTGGTATTTTTCTGTGTTAAAGCACTATGTAYTGATCCTGATGCTGACTTATCAAAACATGATTGTTTCTGTTATTTGCAGGCAGTTTATGAATCTACAAATGATCTGATTTTTTTCCCATCAGGATTTTGTATGTCTCAATAGTATCTTTTTGAAGCAATATGTTGTCATTTTAAATTGTATTACACACGATTCATTCCTGTAGCTTTGTTTATTTAAATAAAATATCTCTTCCTAAGATGTCTCTCTTTAGTACTAGAACTGGGGAAAAAAAATAGTTTACCTGTATGACCCCTGATTTATTTTTGTTTTCAAAAGACGCTTGGACCATAAATTTTGCAGAATGTGAAATGTTCTTTTTTGCATGTTTTCTCCTCAAGTATTTTTCCCTCAGCTTTCTTTTCCTTGTTTCAGTTGAGACTGGCAGTAGAAGTCTCATAAAGTCAAAAGCCTCCCTTATAAGATTCCCAGTCCACCCTTCATTTTGACGCAAAAAGAATAAATCTTAAATCTGATTTTAAGATTAAATCTTAAATCTGTCCAAACCAAACCCCAAGTCTTGTAAGTTTTCCACATCAGGCTGCTGTAATAAGTTCTACATTTGGGCAGGAAATTGGAAGCATAGAGCACCTTCAACTAGGAAGTAGAAATAGTTTTCCTGTCCGTATCTGACATTTCTGTTTGCTGCCTCTAGAAGTCTGTCTTTTGTTATGTCTTTTAGTGTGGCTTCTTCCCTATGCTGGATTATTTCAGAACTGTGTACTATGCAAAGTACTAGATATGGGTTCTGAGAATACATTAAATTTCATCCTGTTGCCTCCCATTTTGTGATGCTAGCAGTGAGCTGAGCAGTCCAGACAAAGGCAGCCCTTGTGTGCACAAAGGCTGCACATGGAGCAACTGCTTGTGTGCAGTTTGGTTCTGGGCAATGCAGAAAAGGATCCAAACATCATCCTAGTTCTGGATGTTTGTAYATAGCCTGATCCAAAGACCATGGAGAAGAAGCGTGCTTAAACTCTAGCAGAGTTTGAATACAAGGATATTTTTTTTCCTTTTCTCATGAGTAGAGACATCTCAAGATCTTATTTTTTAGTTTTCAAAACAAGCAAACAAATGAACAAACAAAGGCCCTTTTGTTTCACCAATGTTGATTAACTTTCATACAAGAGCATTTACTTTGTGTTGGTTCTAATGAATTTTATTATAGTAGCTACCATGATAAATTGATTTCCAGGGAAAGGTAGCCTACTAGCTAGGTACTACAGTGTTCCAATTAAACAAAGCTTGTGGAATTAATTGTTTAATACTTTGTAGGGAGGAAAAAAATGCTAAATTTTGAGGCTACACTTAATATACTCCACTTTTACAGAAAATGGCAAGTCTCCCTTTCCTTGCCAGACTTTAAATTTTCTTATTTATCTAAAAGAAGTCTACAAGACTTTAGTTATCCTTTGTTGTGTCTGAGACAGTAGTTTAAAAGAAAATATAATTACTGAGTTCTAATATGACTTGTGTTACTCCTGCCAAATGCTGTTAGGACCCCCCCCTAACATTAACGTATAGGATCTGATGAGACATAATTATCTAATCCCTGTATTGTAAATATGAAGCCTCAGCTTCTTTCATTCTTTTTCTTAAACTATTAAAATGATACAAATGACAGGAAAAAAAATCTTGTTGCTTGAAGTTTTAGAATCACCATTCTGAGTCCCACAGAGCTCCCCTTAATGRCTCTTTTGAAAAATATATCAGGAAATACACTTGTCCCTTGAAAGAGATAAAAAGACTAGAAACRGTAAACTGTATTTTATAGAACAAAAATCTTTCTAGAGAACCCACTCTATACAATAATAAGCTGTGATATGGAAATCCCTAAAAACCAAAATTCCGCTATGTTTTCATCAAGGTCAAATCTGTCTGACTTTCTCCTAGTATTTTAAAAACCTTCTTGGGGGAGGAATTGGTAATAATTTTGAAAATGCTTCAGGAAGTGAATCTGAGAATAAATAGTGTAAAGGTAAATGTGTTATACATTGACATTTGTGTGTAGTTCAGTGGGTAAACTATTATTGTAGCAGATCAAAGGTGTTCAGAGTGAATAGGTCTTTTCCAAAAATCCAGTAACAACCGTTCGTAACAACAATCTCTGGCCTTTTCTGTATTGGAAAGGATGATGTTTTGGAAATCTCCATCTAAGTAAATCTCTTCCTCTTTTTAGTGGTAACTAAGTATGTATTTTTACAATTGCCTTTAAGAGTCTCAGGCACAGCTCAGTTATACTGGAGTAGGTGAACTCTCTTAATTGTGATGGTCTCAGTCCAAAGAGGGAAAAAGGGATTCAAATACCCTTTGTATCTAACTGTGTAACCCAAACACTGGAGACAGTTAAGATGGTGGTTAACCAGGAACCCAAATGTACTTGCTTATGGCAATCTAAATGAGAGGTTATGTGCTAAACAGTAATGCATTGGGACTCAAAGAGTTATCAGAGAGGGTGAAAAATGCTGGGCAAAGGTACTCCTGGAAAAGAAATGATGGTGGCATTTGAGTGCAGTGTTGAAATAGCCCTCTCAGAATAATGAAAAGGAGTAGTGCCATGTGAGAACTCAGTTAATCAAACTGTCCATCACTAAATATAAGGCTTACCTGCCTTTGATCCTTGCAATTTCTCCTCTGGGAATTTTCACTAAAGCTCTGGTTCAATAACTACTGTGGTGGTTATATATATATTTATTTTTTTTTTGAGAGAGAGAGAGAGAACTAAATCGTGCTTCTAAGTAAGTAGTCTTACTGGTAGCTGCTAACAAAAAATCTGTGCATGTCTGGAGGGAAAACAGGGTGGCAAAGGAAAGATCTTTTTTGTCTTGCCAAGAAAAGGGAGCTTTTGGCATATTTTGGAATATGCCTGAGATCTTTGCAGTCTGAATTTTCCAGATTAAAAAAAAAATCCCACAAAGTCAAGTGACTTATTCAATTTTCTACTAATATTGCTGTGTTAGAGTATGTTGCTTTCAGATCCCATCTCCAGAGGTTAAGATACTAAAGACTATTATTGTTTTGTGATTATGCTGGGAAAATATCATTCCATAATTGTATTATTTTATATTTTTCACCTGCTTGTGCACTACAGTCCAATGTCAGAGAATGATTAAGATAGAACTTTCATCTGAGTATGGCTAGTCTCATGTTATAGTTTGGTTGAAATAAAAACATGCTTYGGAATTTTTATCTTTAACACAGACAACTCTATCATAACAGAAAGGAACAAAACAAGATGGTTTTTCATATCCCACTGATAGAAAGTGCAAGAATAGAAAAAAGGAATAGGCAACTACAAGTCCTTGGATCCTCCAATTTTCAGGTGGTTCTGAGGATCTTTTACACTTAATTGGCATTTCTATGGGTTTCTACTAGAGCACATAGCTTTGTAGATGCCGTTTTTGTTTGACCTCTTTGGTAGATGTTACAAAAATTTAACTAGACTGGAAAAGAAGCGTCTGAATCCATACATTTACCATAGCAAAAAATCTAATGATTTAATTTTCTCTCTTTCTTATTTAAGTGGTAAACAATATAAAAAGAATATCTTCAAAATTACCTAAGTAATCCTGACTATTCTACAGCACTTGCTGGACATTTCTAATACAAAATGAATTTGTTAGCCACTCCAGAATATTTCTTGAAAACAACTTAGGGAATATGAGCTGAAAGTTTGATTCCATTCTGAAAAGTGACAATACTAAAATGTCACCTTTTACCTTATCAGGTCTGTTCCATATGTGTTCAGAGTTTTATCTGCTGACTCCTGTGGCAAATATATGTCTCTAATGCTTGTTTTACTCATGTTCATCCTCCAGAAGTGGCACAGCTCCATGAAGAGATCTTGATTCTGCTTCTTTCTGTGTATATTTGTCATTAGAAGTGCTTTCTGAGTTTTAATTAAAGGRTACATCAGATAGCCTCAAGAGACTGTATCCGACCCAGAGATGTTGTGCTAGTTCAATATATACACAGATGGAAGTGGAATTACTGAGATGTGATTGCAGATCTAATTAGCTCTGCACATACATTATTTACTGATGGTCATGTAGCAGAGAGGGAAGATCCAGGCTGACTTCAAATTCACAATAATTTTTTAGAATTGCTACTGAGAGAGGAACTGGGAAGAGAATTGCCCATCTCTAAAACAGATTTGATCAGAAATTTCAGAAAACATTAACTTCTGAACTCCATCCTGCCATTTTTACAGGACTGCTTTTCTTAGAATAACTCTTTGGATTCCCAAGCAGTGGAGTGTATCCAAAGAAGGACAACAAAGAGGGTGGAGGGTCCAGAGCACAAGTCTGCTGAGGAGTGGCTGCAGGAGCTGGCGTTGTGCACTCAGGAGAAGAGGAGGCCCAGCTCCCTGCAATTTCCTGTAGGAGGCTGTAGCCAGCTGGGAGTTGGTCTCTCCTCTCTAGTAACAAGGAACAGGACAAGAGAAAACAGCCTCTTGGCCAGCGGAAAGTTGCACCAGGGGAGGTTTAGATTGGATATTAAGAATAATTTTTTTATGTAAAGGGTTGTCAAACATTGGAACAGGCTGCCCAGGAAGTGATGGAGTCACAGCCCCTGGTGGTATTTAAAAGTTATGTAGGTCTGACACTTGGGGACATGGTTTAGGGCTGGCAGTKCTGGGTTAATGATTGGACTCAATGACATTAAAGTTCTTTTCCAACCTAAATGATTCTAAGATTCTATGACAGTGAGAATTTTAAAGTTTCTTGATTTGTGTTTTTTTTGGCCTTGCGTACCTGAGAAATTTGAACGAAACTCTCCTTTCACCAATTTCTGCTCAGAATTGTTGCAGTGCTTGCAAGTGAGAATTTAGCTTGCTAGTGAGACTTCTTTGTTTCTAGGACTCATATGTGCCATGCTGCTGAGCTTATATTTATTATTTATACAGCCATGCATATTCCATGAAATGGACATGTCTCTGTCACCTTCATTGATGCCTGAAGTTTTGTGGAGAAAAAAACAGCTCAAAAAACCAGCTTTTTATTTAAGATGGATAGGAGGGGTTCAAAACACTAGCTTTATTTCTCTTTAGATCCAAGTTACATCAAAGCCCTCAAGTTTTCTCATGAGGATTAACTAAAATTCTGTAATTTTTCATGGGCTGATATTTGGATGCTTGCTCTCTATTCAAATTTCCCGGTTTCAACAGAGCATAAGTTCTCACTAGGAAAAAAATAAAAAAACATTTAATCATAAAAACATTATTGTGATGCTCACAAGCTTGGAAACCATGGTAATTAATATTGTATGGAAAGGAAAACCTATAATGGGATTAAAATTAAGAAAAAAAGCAAAAAAGCATTTAATCTCTTCTCCAAAGCTCTTCAACCTCCCAATGCAGTACATTTGGAATCTTTAGTAGATTAAACAAATAGACATTACATTGGAAGGTTCATAGGACTAGAATTATGCCATATTATTCAGTTGAATGTAGTTTTAGAAATGAGTTATTACAGTATTTTCATATTTTCTGCTTGCTTTGCCTTTATGCACCATTTAATTTACAAGTGTTATCTAGCTGCTGTTAGTAAAGTTTTCACCTAGGAGAGATCTATAGGCTTCTGTGGGTAGCTCTTGTTCACTCCCTGGATGCTCACTTATTTTAATGAGAGAAATAAACATGGTGGGAAAGGCTCTTAGGTGAATTGTTTCTATCTCAAAATACTTTTCTACATTTGTATCATCCTCGATGCAGCAAAACCAAAAAAACTTTCATAATTGCTGTGATATACTACTTTTAATAGCCTGGTAAAAGAGAAAGAATAAAACTGAAATGATGCTACCTCTTGTGACTGAACAGAGAACAGAACAACAAAGATGGGTGGAAGTGGAGAATCAGGTTAAGCCAGCTCAGTGACTTCTAAAGCCAGCACAATGTTGGGGCACAACACATGTGTGACACCCACAAAAGAAGCTGTCCTGTAAATCTGTTGCTCTCAATGCATTCATCTCTCAGGGGATTGAATGCAATTGATGTGATGTTGGAATAAATAAATGAACTCTGTGTTATTCTTTGCTTAGTAGGCTATTATAGGGCTCATTGCTTCAGGCTGTTGACCAGCTTGTTGATGACATTTTTGTCCATACATTAGGGAAAGGTGAATCAATATTGGTTATTAACAGTCCTTTTGTTGCTGTGAGCCTCCCTTGCATATGGGATATGATCACAGGATCAGCTATGATGCTCCCAGCTCTGATATTGATTCTACGCATGAAACAGAAATATAAACAGCAGAAGCCAGCTTCTGCCTTGCCCAAATGGTTTGCTATCCCCTGCTCTAAATTATGATGGACCATTTTTAAGGATCTCTTTTCAGTTAATTGGGGAGAATTTTATTTTCAGATTAAAAAAAAATTCAGCCATGAGCATTGTCATTGATCTCAGTCAATGGAAATGCTCAGT
Organism: Cardinalis cardinalis; assembly: GCA_014549065.1. NCBI lineage: Eukaryota > Metazoa > Chordata > Aves > Passeriformes > Cardinalidae > Cardinalis > Cardinalis cardinalis. The sequence continues at coordinate 2,065,449 of JACDOX010000118.1, forward strand.
CATCAGCACCTTATAATGTCTCTGTATTCGGCTTGGATGCTGTCTCATCCATGAAATATTCCCCTCTTGTCTCCTCAAGATTGCACTCTGGATGACCTGGTCATTTTCTTTTCCCAGGAGCATGGGACTAATTTTGCCTAACTTTAGCATTGAAACCTTAAGTGTTTAGTCAAAAAATCTGGGCCTACTGTAGTCCATGGAGGAGACATCTCAATGGGCATTTGTAGATGTTTGTCTGAGATACAGAAGATAAATTGTCCTCTTGAACATCACTTCCCACTGCCAACATAAGCAGTCTGGTCAGCTTGCTGTGTGTAGGGGCTTACTTTTTTAACTAAAGAAAGATTAAGCTCATTCTATTTAACACTGTCTTCAAGATAGTACACAGGCCTAGGCAACATGCAAGGTGCAATGAATGGTAAATCAAAACAAAAAGGCTCAAAATTAAACCATGCATTTAAAAAAATGCTATGCCAAAACACACAGATTGTATTGACTCTGGCACGTAAAGAGAAACATATAAATAAAATATCTAACAGTCTGTCTATCTATCTATCAATCTACYTATCTATCCATCCATCCATCTATCTCTCTATCCATCAATCTATCCATCTATCTCTCTATCTCCCGACTTAATATCTGGAAGGAAACGAATCCTAAGGAAATCTGACTGATTTGTTCTATTATTTCTCTCTACTTTAAAAGCAATGTTGTCTTCTCTACTATGTTACTTGAGATGACACATATATTTAATATATATGATTTTAGTCTGGAGGAAGTAAAGGAATATATCCCCATTTCACAGGTGACTAAGTGTAACAGGCAAACTAATGCCTGAATTTMGGCTCCTTTCTGATTCAATTTCACTATTTTTAGATGATGACAAATTGAATTAACTTAGAAGGACTTGTAGTAGAAACTTCAGCTGATTYCCCACAAAATAGCTTCACATGCCAGACCCCTTTTTTTTTCTATTTATTGTTTGTGAAAGTCTGTTGGCTCATCAGTCTTATTTTAGAGGGAGAGCATTTTTTCCTTGGAAGAATTGCACTGTCCTGTTGGACACAGCAGCAGCATTTACATACGTCTTGAATGTAACCTGAATAACCAGCCAGTTCTGAGAAGAATAGGTGATAGGAATGACTTCTTTACTTTTGAGAGATGAAACACAGGGATGTTTTAAAAAATGTGGTGTTCCTTCCTCCTGGGTTCTTTTGGGTGAGAAATTTCCCTCTCTTCTTGTTTCTGTCCAAAATTTTCTTCCTTATGTCTTCTCTTTTCCCCTGAACATAATATTTTAAGCATTTGGACAGTGTATTTTTCCTTTGATTTCTTCTTCCTGTTTTGGCACTGCCAAGTACTTGCACCACTATCTACTTTTTAGTTTTTCAGTAAGAAGTTTAGTGTGCTGAATAGTCTTGTTGCGATTTTTCTCCCTGCTGATTCGGTAGTTTCAAGAGAAACTTTCTCATTGGCAGCATCCCATACTGATTTGTCTTTCATTGTTGACCTGACATTATCACAATGACATACTTAACTAGTTTTAGATGGTAGAGAAACAGCTAAAACTCTGGTAGTCAGTGGAGAGCAGAACACAGAGCTTTTAGAGGATCAGCCATGCTCTGAAGACTCTGCTCCTCTTCTCCCTCCCCATGGGAAGGAGACACGGCTTTGCTGACATGCCAGCAGCGAGGTGTGATGAGTATGGGCCAGTGGGTCTCTAGCCAATTAATCAGATGCTAACAAAGAGTTAACTGTAGCACAGGTAGAGTTTCACAAGTATTTCAGGTAAGGATTACCTTTTTTGAATAACTTGGGAGTGGGCAGCAGCAGGGAAGTGCTGTGCATAAAAACACTGGGAATGCTCTGTTTTCATTCAGAGACCAAGTCAGCACAGGTCTTCCTAAATTTATGCTGCTGGCATAAATGCCTGTATCCGTTGTGCATAGAATTAATCATACTTCTAACAACATGATCAGCACTTTCCCATTAATTTCAGTGAAGCCTGGGTCAAGCCTGAGTTCATTTCTTCTTTTGGTTGCTATGAAGTCAAATTCATTAAGGATTTCRTCTGGTTTAGCTTCTTCTCGTCTGCTACTGCAAGAATGATATGGTAAAAATGAGGCTGTTTAGATAATACAGCCCAAATTCCATAATACCCATGGCTGTATAGAAGCAACTGTGGGACTTAATATTTTCTGCCAGCTTCTGTTAAGACTTTGGATTTAATGCAGTCATGGCTCGGGACTGACTGGCAAGATTCATTCTGCAGTGCTGGTTGGGAAAGAGAAAAGAGTATCCTTTTCATTTTTTAACATTCAGCCTTTGGTAGGCTCCAGCGGGGGACTTCCAGGTTCCCCTAAAAGGTTTGAAATGTGTCAGCTCCAGAGACTTTCAGCAAGACCTGCAATCCCCTAAGACACTGCTAAAAATCTCTCCTGGGTGTCTGTTTCTTTCCTGCCAGTGATGGCGGCAGGCTGCTGATCTCTTCAAAGCAGGTCCTGTGGTCAGAAAGGTGCTTGCCTCCCCCTCCAAGGATGAATGTCTGTCAACAAGGTGGTTCATTGGCATTCTGCTGTGAAGATGGAAGGAATCTGCCTGTAGCGACACACTACTGGCAAGGTCGGTGAGACAGAGAGAGAAAGAAAAGAGTTTGCAAGGCTTTTGCTCTCAGTGGGGGAAATTAAAGGTGGCTTGTGTTATAAAATATTAAATAGTGATTTAATCAGCAGTGAGATATGTAAGTGAGCTTAATTAGAAATACATATTATTCTTTGACTTTAAAGCACAAAATGAAAAATTAAAGCAATCTTAGAGGATATGTAATCAGCGAGGAATAATATGTTGGAAAATGAGCCTGATGTTGTAATTGGTGTATGCAATTAAAATTAATTAATTTTAGTTAGCATACATGCATGCAAATATGAAATCAACGAATTTCAGATATTAAACTCATAATTATAGTGATACTATTGCCAGAGCTAGTGACAGAGGAATTGACTTTTCAATGGTAAATACTTGCTCTTCACATTTTCTCTTTGCTATCATGTCAGGCTGAAACATAATGATTAAAGCTATTTGATCAGGCATGATTTAAAAAAAAAATGTTTAGATTCTCCCTCATTTTAACTTGTGCTTCCTAGCTTCTCAGCTGTATCAGTTATACTCACCTCTGGGGTAACTGCAAGACATTTTTTGATCAAGTGCAATTTGAGTTTAAGAAGTTCCCACCCACTCACTCACTGGTTGATAGACTTCCCCCCCCGGGCCCCTGCCAGATTGCTCTCCCTGTCTCTTTGCTCATATAGTTAATATAGTCTTGAGGAGATGTGCTGTAAGCCAACTCATGGAATGATCTGGCTTTGTGAAAAAAAATCTTCTCTCTGCTTTCTCTGCAGATTCTCTAATAACTGTTCACCAAACAAAGTGATTATCTTCATTTCACCTACGAATAAAACCCTCAATGCTTGCAACAAAATTATTCCAATGCATTAAATTCCAGTGTAAATTCCAATTGTAAGAGTAGCAGCCCTCTCAGCTCTGGTCAAAATTTGCTTTAAGTCTTTCCAGTTCCTCACTTTGGAGACTGACAATATATTGTTACAAAAGCTCCTGCTTTTCCAAAAGTCATCTAAGGTAACGTAGGAGCAATTGTAACACTGAATGATTATATTGCTACCAAAATGAATAAAGAGTCTAAAATGACAGGAGTACCAACAACTACGGCTATTATTAAACATTAGAGAGGGTACATTATGCTTTAACATTTTTTGATCCAGTTTAGCCTAGTAATCAGCACCACATTAATCCCCTTCAGATTATGCATGCAACCAAAACAGAAAGCAGACCCCTGTTGCCTCAAAGTGTCATTAAAATAAAAGCTTTTAAAACAGCTTTAAAGTAAACTTCCTTGTTCTCCCATGGTACAAACGTACCTGTAAGAAGAATTCAAGGACATTCSCTAAGAGAGATGGAAAGGAAAGATGTGCTGATGAGTGAAAAGGAGGGCAGAGCTCCCCTGCTTCAGTCTCTGCATACCTGCATAACCAGCACGCTGTATTCCACCACACCTTTGTTCATCACTTACTCCAATATTCTTTCCTATTCTGGCAGTGGTCTTTTCACTGAAAATATGTTTCCTTACTAAAGCCTCCAGGTATTTAAAAGCAGCCATTTCTCATATGGGGTATCTTGCTCAGGTTACAGGAGCAAGGTGCATGGAGAGGATGCAGTAATCCCTGAGGGGCAATTAGGCAGGTACTGCTGCCGGTACACCTTTGTGCTCAGCCTGTCAGTTTGGTGAGGAGAGATGAAGCTGCATTTACTCTGGCTTCCTCTGCCTATTTCAGGTACCTGTAGGTTTTTCTTTTGACATCCCTTCCCTCTCATTTGCACTGTAGTCTGTTAGTGTGCACACTGTATGCTAAATGCAAATTAATGTATTGACGGAATGATAATTAGGTGAGGGTAGGTTGTCTGCACAGAAAGATCATGTTTGTGTAAAAATGGAACCTGAGCCGAGTTATACAATCACCAGGAAAATGCCTGATTTGTCTAAGCATTGCCACTTTTATCCGCTGCATGCAATAGCAACAGGAATCAAAGCAGCTAACTTTCCATCGTCTCAGGACAAAGGTGCCTGTTTGATTCAGCTTCAAGGGCTGCATGCACAATCAGACCCCTGGAGATACTGAAAGGCAGGAACCAGGGAGATGCTTCAACAAAGTTCATAGGGAAGAAGYTGCCTGCATGGAAAGAAAAAGATTGAGAAAGGAAATAAAAAATGGAATGGGACATGAATACACTCTGAGGTCACAGAAAGGTCTAAAAGGGGAAGAAGATATTCAGAAAGACACTTAGAATGGAAATATAGTTGCTGTTAAAACCAAAAAGAGACATTACTTAGGTTTAATGAAGCTGAATTTAATCAAGAAGGAATTGAACAAACTGTTTGATGGTTGCACATTGTAATGTAACAACACGGTGTGACAGCTTTGCAAAATGGTGCAAATGCTGTCCCTGCCCCCACAGGGATGGAGGTGGAGCAGGCAGCCTGCACAGTGGCCCAGCTCCTTTCCCTGTGAKGAGGGGTCAAGTCTCTAGGGCCCCTTTCCCTGGCAAGTGTGGATCTCAGGTGCTGGAACAGCAGGGGAGAGGACTGCCTTGGGGCGCTGTGGAGCAGCCAGCTAAAAGTGAGAAGAGTCAAACTGGRAGCAGCTGCATGATTAAATCTCCTTTATTCACTGGGCCACTGCTTTCTCAAAGGACCTTCTGCATATTTTCTCCAAGATGTATGCCTCAGCCTGCCAGACACACGGCGAATGTCAAGCATGGTCGGCCCAAATTCTGTGTAGAGAACTGTGCCTCTGTGCCGGTGCTTGCACTGCACAGTCCCTGCTTCCRGAGGTTTGGAGGAGCAGACATCCAGCAGGCTGTGTGACACCCTGGCCACCCTGCTGTCACCTCTCCCACCAGAGAGTTGCTCTGAGCAAGTGCTCAAAAAGGAGGGTAATGCAAAAGTAAATCCACAGCTGCAGTTTTCTGGGGTCAAACCTCTGACTTTAGGGACTGCGTTGTTTCCCACTGGAGATTYCATACCTTACTTTATTTATACTTGCTTTAGCTGCTCCACTTCTAACAGTGTGGCTCCTGGCATGCTGATATAAGGTGCTGAACAAAATGTGTGCTTCTATGGGTTCCACACATCCTACTTCTGCAAGGCTGCAGTGCAAAGAGAGCCATTTAAGGGCAGGGACAGCCATTCGATCATGCTGACCCTGTGGATCTGCTGCTCTGCTCTCTGAAGCTGGCTATCTGTCCAGTGCTCCATGCCAGCTGTGCTCAGGGCTGGCTGGCACGACACCATTGTTTGCATTTGCTTTTTGGCAGATTAGTGTGTCTCAGAGAAAAACAAGAGCGTCTGAGGAGGTGTGGGCTTGCAGCGTATTTCTGTGGCAGTAGCTTTTGCTGATGCAAGCGCAAGGAGAGACTGGTGAGACTCCACGGTGTGTGGCCACATAGTGGCCAAGAAATTTGAATGAAAGGAAGAAGAGATAAAAGTTTAATTTACTCTCTTGCTATTTGGGCAACAGATATGAAGAAGTTAGTGATTTTGCTGTCCATGTGGCTATACAGTTGTCCTGATCTAATGAAATTTCACTTTCACATGGCAGAAGGTACCAGCACAGCTAAGATACAGGTTTTATTTTCTTTTTTTCTGAGTGAGTGAAAACAAAGGGACTGAACTCTGCTGCTTTGGAATGCAGATGTATTACTCTCATCAAATTTTACTATCAAATTTGAAGGTAGAGTTTATGGCAGGCCATTATTTCAGTTTTATGCCCTGAGAACTTTTGAATGGTTCTTTAGAAAGGAATGCTTTTAAAGTCACCTTATTTTGCCCCCTTTTCCTTCAACAACTGTTGTTGGTAGTTGCAGTAAAAACAAATTCTGATGTGTGAAAAGAACATGCTCTGTTTGCTTTTCAACATGGAGAGATTAAAGGAAATAGTGTGATAATTATTAATTTTGCTCTTTTAAGTGAATCTACACATTTTTCATCTGTTCCCACTCATTTTCCTGAAAAAGACGTTTTTCTTTTTATCCGATTTTTGTCTGATAGCTATATCTTGAGGTTGGAAATCCCTGTCCTGTTCCTCCAACCAAAGCATAARATAAATGCAAGCAACATAATCTTGATTTCATATGAATACCTGAGGAAGGAAGAGATAGGTCACTCTAACATGAAAGTCTTTTATGAGAGCAGTACTATAATTTGATCAAAAGGACTAAGCTTTGCTTAAAATTTTTTGACTCACTGAATTTTTTTGTTGGGTACTGAAATTAAAGCTATGAACAGAAACTACTTTATTGCTTGCATTAAATTGTGTTGTGACCAGTCATCAGGGAATTTATTCATCACCTTCTAATTTTAGGAAAAAAGAATATTTAAAGGCAGAGTATGGTGACATCAGTTCAGTGGTATTTTAGGAACCTAGTTGCTCTGCCTGCTGCAGAAATTTTGTGTAACAACTTTGTGCTTAGACCCTCTTGCCGTAAATGGGAATGACACTTTGGAATAATAGAAGATTGCTCTTGGACCAAATGTATGTGGCATGAAATAGTGAGGCATTGACAAAACAACAGGAAGGAAACTTATATGGCTGATTGTACACTTAGTCTTTGGTTAAGTGAGGAAGTCATATGAAATATGTAAGTAGAATATGGATTTTGTGTTGGTCAGGGATTGAAATGGGCCGGTATTCAATCACACTGTATTGTTGCTTCTCACAACTTGAAACAGATGTAATGACACTATTAAAACGTATAGGCTGCAGGAAAAATAAGTTTCATTATGTATTTTAAATTTTCATTTTGACCCCAGGTAATAGTGTAGAACAGTGGTGATCATGGATGTTGAAAAGTCAGGCTCCTGCCACTCATAAGATTTTCAAAAATTKATTAGGTTAATGTGTTTAAATTCAAACTGAATGGATCATTTAATTTGATGCCTCCAGGAACAGAAAGAAAATGCCACATCTGGTGTGACAAAATCTTTTGTTCTTAGAGTCTCCATCCTGCATATGCTTAAATTCCAGGTGCTGAATTGCCTTTTGGAGTTTGAACATTCCGAAAGTGATGAGAAGTACAAAGGTGGTTGAAGGTACAGTGGCGAAAAGTATATTGTAAAAGGAAACTGAGGATTAGCAGGAAATTGCACTCTTAGTACTGGCTGGCTTTTAAGTGATTTGTGGGCAGATTAAATAGTCTTGTGTCATATCCTGTGCCAGGATCCTATATATTTGTTAGCAGTTATTCTGCTAATGCTACTATTGAGGAAAGGATGCATGGTTTGCATGCCGAACTTGGAATACTTTATGGTCCATGCTACTGGAAAATATTCAGCTTCCCCAGGGCTGGATCAATATGAGCAGAGGACTATTGGAGTTTGAGGGGGTATTCCTCCAGCTAAGGGTTTCCAGAGAACAAGGGCCTCTTCTCTGGGGTGCCCCTTTTCACCAGATGGGCTTTGGGTCTGAGATAATGCTGACGCCATACCTAGGCCAGCAGCTCAGTATGCTCCTGAGTGTCTTAGCAGGCAGATAACAGGAGAGACTCAAAGAGCACCTGGAATCTTTTCATCTGGCACAGTACATCTTAAATCAAAGCTGTAGATGTGGAGGGCATTTTCAACTGGCTAAAACAGTTGTAGACACCAGATCCTCAGCTGGGCATCTACAGGCTGACCTGTCTGACTTAASTTCACTGCAATTCTTCAGGTTGAAACTTCAAACTGACCATCTCAAATCTCATTTAAGAGTCTTAGAAGCCTTGGGTTGACTTAACATGCACAAAACAGTAGCAATAAATTCCTGGAGAACCAATCAAAGTGTACAAAGAGCTTCTACACCTGACAAGGTTTATTTTATATCTATCATTATCAAATGCAAAGGTGGCAACTCATCCCTTTTTTTCAGTTTCTTGTAGTTTGCTTGTAATTTTACCAAGCTTCAGAAAGTTGGGCAAACATTTTTTGTGCTTGGTGTCTGCCTTAGACTGATGATTTGGTGGTATTGCTGGTACTTTATTTTCTGCCTTATAATATTTAAAGGAGCTTTATATACCTTTTTTTATTCTTGGGTTTTACACTTAAGGTTCTGCTTAAATCTCAGAATTTCTGGACTGTTACTATTTTGAGCTGAAAGAATCAAGGGAAGCCTTTCATTGTCATTTGAAGGTTAATTGGTGTGCTCTTCATTCATCTTGGGACAGCAATACCCAGATGACAAAAAGAAAATGTGTTTCATCCAAGGTGCTGACCTGGCAAAACAATGGCTTTTGATTGGACTGAGACTTCAGTGTGATTTTTCTGCTTTCTTGAAACAAAGGGAGAAGGCTCCAACTGCAATGCAGATTCCTTCTCCTGTGTTAGACCCACCTCAAAGATCACATGCAACTTTGCTCATACCCTTGTGCCCGTTTATCACCGTGGATCTGATCACTGCCAGCAGTTGGGGTCTTTAATCTGATAAATCTGACAGGAGATGCTTATGCATACCATTAGGAAGGCAATATTCCACATGCTCTCTAATTGGTTTGAATTTATCCTATTATTTCAGCATTTAAATGTTGCTGAACGTAATTTAGATGTGTCAGGCTCATAAAGTGTAGGCTCTGGTGGGAGTTCATTATTGAAAAAAGATACATCTAGCAAGGCTTTCTCTGGCTCCAGGCCCAAGCCCTCAGCATTTTGCTTACCTCACGTGTAGCTTTTGTGTGCTAGCTATACTCCTACAACCATGCTGAAGTAATCTCTGACATACTCTTTTTATTGCTTCCCCTCCAGTATTTCTTTTTTTCCATTTCTCAGGGTGTGTATATAATTTGTTGATTTAAGAGAGCGATAGCTCATTCAGAATGTGTGGTTGGCAAAACCAGGGTAAACAAAACACGCTTTTGTGAGGATGCTGGAAGATGTGAACATCATCCTCCATAATTAGTGACTGCCTGGCTAATGCAATGAAACCTGACAGCCAGTATCTTCTAATCTGGGTGTTGTGGCCAGTGCTACTATCCACTTATTGAAACTGATGAAAGATGAACTTGTTCTTCTTCATATGGGAGAGCTCAGCCAGTGGACAAGGCAAATACTGAGAGCTTTTCCTATTTTTTTAATCTCTATTGGGGAAATTTGGAAGGCAGTATGAAAGTTTGGGGCTGTACAGCTTTTTGACATATTTCTTTAACTGTAAAAGCCTCTCTGAAGAACATATTGAGCTCCATGACAGAACAGGTGTGAAAGCATGCTAATACCTCCAACACGTGCACTTGCATGGCACAGTGGGTAATGAATGAGTCAGACTCCAAGGAATTTTGTTTTCGTCATTCATCTTGGTAAGAATAGTTTTTATATGGATGTCTTACATATATTAGTAAGCAGAATTCAATCCACTGCTGCACTTTAGGGAAAAAAAGTCTTTATACCCACCCCACTTTATATAGCCTTGTCCTTTTATAAGGTGCAGGCATTCTGTAATGGCTTATGCTCCTGCTTTAATGACAGCCTTAGTCTCGCAAAGAGGAATAATTTTCCCTCTAGGCAGATTCCCTCATTCCAACAGCTTTGTGCAGCTTCTTTACGACATCATCACAAAGCAGGAAGGCCAACAATGCCTTTTAACCACAAAGAAATAAGAAAAAGCTTACAGGTGAGGTATGACCTTATTATTAGACCTGCACCAAAATAAAAAAAAAAATAGGCAAGCATGTGCCTGACAGCCTGCCTTGCTTGTGTTTACCATCTGATTATATGAGAAGATGCCAACAAGAGATTTGTTGTAGACACCTACAAAACAGTGACCTCATAGGCACACATGAATTAGGACGACTAGAGCCTGCAAGCATGTTATGTGCCTCATGTCACACACACCTTTCTCACATTTTTCATTGAGTTAGGCTTGTGACGTGGGCAGGAAAGAACTCCCTCTGGATTTTGRGAGGCAGTGTCTAACATACTTTCTGCCTTAACACATACTGTCTTGGTGTCACATTGGAAAGGCAAACCACCAACATTACACCCCTTTTAACTATTCCTGAACATGCACTTTGGAGACAACCCTGAATTTCTTTTCATCACTCTTGGTGAAGCCCCTGGTTCAAGTACGCTGGGTTGGATCCTTGAGGGTGAGRCAGATGGTGGTGTTCTCCACTCTCTAATATGTCTGCCTGCAGCAGTTATAGACGCATATGGAGTCTAAAAATCCTTGTTCTCTGGGAAGAGTGGGGTTAGCAGTTAGAGAGACTAGGTACAAAACAGGCTTGTTAGAATTAATATAGTGTGTTTTCATTTCTCTAGGGTTAGGAAGCATATATATTATGAAGTTACAATAATAAAATCATTTCTATGTATTTATTCTTATCCTGAAAGRTTTGGTGCAATATATAGCCTGCTGACCTCCATCCCTAGGATGAATTGAGCAGAATTTCTTGCTGAACGTTCTTTTTCTCTCTTTTTCTCTCTTCCAATCTCTTACAGCATGACTCACTGTTGTCAATTGACATTCTTGTTGGTAACTTACTCTCTTCTCTGGCTTGAGGCTCTGTAACTGTTAAATAACTTCTCATACTGTGCTTAATAATACAAAACCATTTTCATATCTAGGTAGACAGATTTTTCCAAACTGGTGGCCCAGTCAAATCCTTTGAAGATAAATCTTTGAAGTTGTTCACCTAAGGTGTTTTATCCTTGCATTTTTATTCTAATTTATCTTTTTTTTTTTTCTTCTCCAGAGAATTTAACTACTCCTATACTTTAGTTTAAGTCTGTCCCACCCAGAGGTGGGATAATACCACAAAGATAAACACATGAWAAAATTTTCCACACATTACTGCACTACTTCCAGTGTGGGAAGATTTTCTATCAGTCTATGGTTTACTGGAGACTTTCTACCAGTCTCCAGGACAGACAAATGTCTTTTCTTTATATAGAATCATGGAACCATTCATATTCAACTCTAAACTATATCCCCAAGTGCCACATTTACACATTTTTTTGACTACTTCCTCTGATGGTGATTTTACTGTTTTMCTAGGAAGCTTGCTCCAATGCTTAATAACCATTTAAATGAAGACATTTTTCCTAATATCTAATGTAAACCTCCTCTGTTGCAACTTGAAGCCATTTCCTCTTGTTTTGTTACTTGTTACCTGAGAGAAGAGACCAACACTTGCCTCTCTGCAACCCTTTTTTAGKATGTTGTACAGAGTGATAAGGTGCTCTCTGAGCCTCCTCCTCACCTCTCCTTATGTCACTCCTCCCAAGATTTGTGCTCCAGACCCTTAACCAGCTTTGTGGCCCTTCTCTGGACACGGTCCAGCACCTCAATGTCTTTCTTGTGAGGAGGGGCTCAAACTGAACATGGCACTKGAGGTGTGGCCTCAGCAGTGCTGAGTACAGCAGGATGATCCCTGCCCTAGCACTGCTGGCCACTATTTCTGATACCAGCCAGAATGCCACTGGACTTCTTGTCCACCTGGGGAATGTAATCAAAAGCATAATCTGATCTYGATTTGGAAATAATTTTTGTTTCACATCTTTTATTCTTATGTAATCTTTTTGTCTTTGACTGATCAATTCAATCTGCCTTGTGAAAACTACTTTTTTTTCAATATATTAGAATGAAGTACATTACTTTTGAAATTCATATCACAGAACACCACCACCATCACCATTTGAACACATTTATAAAAGCTTTTCTTTCTTGTAGTCCACTTGGACATATAATCAGGTGGGGTTTTTTATTATTTTTACTTCTAAGAGATACATGCATTGAACAATGTGCAGATGTCATCAACCTGGCAAATGGTGTCAGAAATCACAAGGAGATAGATGCTGGAACAACTCATGCTTTCTTCTCTCTGGATTTTTATTCATCCTTCCAGTGGCCTCCCTATGTGAGTATATGCAAGTGGGACATACACCTGCATATAACTGGTTCTGATGCATGAGAAGTGAGCAGTAATAATGACTGATTTTTAAATAWTTATATATAGCAGAATTTGAAAACCTATTGACCTGTGGGATATGTTGACTGCTGAAGAATGARAGGAGTTTTTCCTTGGCCAAGGGGCATGGTCTGTGCTGCAATCAGTGGGAGCTGAGTTTGACACAAGGAAATGGCTGGGAAAACAGACAGCTTCTCTCAATAGCAACAGGCTGATYATAATAGTCCAGGCTCAGTAAGGAATTCAAAAGTCACTAAGATAATTAATGGCTTTAAATGGGAGAAAGGAACATTTGGATTTACAAGGAACCACAATGTATTTTTCAGTTTAAATTAATCACTGCTATTGTTTAAATGTCTCAGGGACATTAGGGAAAAAMGATGAACTTTGTTTTTGGAATTTTAATAGCAATTGCAAATCTCCATAACAGCCATAAACAGAGTGCACTGTCTTGTCTATCAAACTGATAATGAGATCAGCAGAAGAGTAGATAGCTGGGGAACAATACCCACTTGACTGATAGGTGCCTACAAACTCTTTTGAGTATACAGGCCGGACAAGGATAAATTAAAATATTTTCTAATTCTTTAGGGCAAGGACAGTAGGAAATTTGGACGTTTTATTCGTAGTAGGATAATGTGAATGAAGCTTATCTCAAACTGTGAAAAGTGAGGGAGATTTTTTTTTCCCAAGCACCTCTAGGCAGTTTGACCTTTTACATATTCTGAGCATGTATTTGTGCACACTTAATCCAGATTCACCCATGGCAGAAGGGACAGCCTCCTAAAGAGCACTTTTGTTTCCTCATCAGCTTTTACTTGTGAGGTTCAATGGCAGTCAGGTTTGTGGAGCATGAGTAGAGACGTGAGATACAAAGGACCACCTAATCTTTTTGAGTGTACTGGCATTCCCAACACACTGCGTGTGTGGCAAAATGCTTTTTCTAAATGTCAAGAAATGGCTGTTGGAGTTCTGAGGTCCCATAAGTGGTTGCACAGCTCTCAGGCAATGCTGTCTATTGAGGTGCTTGTATCTCTTTTCAGCTATACTATTAAACACATTTAACTCTGYAATGCAGCACAGGAGAGAATTTAACCAAAATGGATATATTCAGGCAGCTTCATCTTTAAATAGTTTTAAATAAAAACTGAGGCTCTAAGTATTTTGATTTTTTTTGGTCCCAAAGCTAATAATTTGTATAATCACTAGTGTCACAAACTTTCCATAACCAGCATAATTCAAATAGAAGCTGATTGAAGTTTTTCTCAATATTAGTCCCATTTTCTAAAAGCCAAAAGCTACAAAAGCTGGCAAATCTGGTATAACGTCTAGGCTTGTAACAGGCAGGTTCACAGTGTTTGAAGGATTTAGCTATATGACACACACATGAAAATCTAGAATACTTGAGTCATGTGGTTCCAATCAAATACTGTGTTTTTAATGCAGCCAGCTGAAAGACCACAAAGTTAGGAACAAACACATGTACACCATATGTACTGAACCAAATTTGTGAAATGCATGCCTCTGACTGTGAGCAAAGAGATGCACATGAAGCACAGTGCAAYACCATATGCAGAAAGATTGGATTTAATAATGGTTTGGGTGGTCTGTGATAGTGCCTCTCATAATGCGTGCATGCTAACAACACACCATTCTGCTCCAAATATTCAGTCTATGTATAAAACATGTGTGTAGTCCTTTATCTGCTGAGAAATGGAGTCATAAACAGAACTATGGAGGTGATATTCCCTTTGTTATATAGCACCTGTGAAATTGTTCCTGTTGTTCAAAGACAGGTTAAAAAGTGCAACTCAAATTTCTGTCTATTCCTATCTAAAAAAGGAGCACCAAAAATGCAGTTGCAAGTAAAGCAGGAAAAAAGACAAGACCAAAGGTGATTTTTCAGGGGTACAGATTACCAAGAAATGCATACTTTAGAAAAAGTTTCATCCGAGTTACAGACCCTTATTATTTTTTGTGCTATAACCATGAAGCTTTGGGCTTGATTTCAAGAACTACAGGGTGAAAATCAATGTGATGCAGGAGGTCATACAAGTGGCTCTCCATAGTCCCATCTAGCCTTGAAACCTCAGAGCTCAAGGATTTTCCACAGCTGCAGTGTGTGCAAACAGATGTAATAATATTGATATTGCTTCCTGCATTCCTTTCTGCTGTCAGGAATAAACACCTCCCTCACTGAGGATTTCTCAATGCAATTGAATATGAGTTTATTTYGTGAATAACTTCAGATGTGACAGCTACTGTTTGGTTCCCTCTGGGAAGCTGCAGCTGCCCCCGTTCTGCCTGAACAGAGGGCAGAGGGTCCAGCCCAGGGGCTTGCAAGATATCAACCCGATGCATGACTAGATTTGTATTTTTGTGGGAGTAGAATATGGAGTTTCACATAGGGGGAGGAAAACTGTGTCTTGGAGAAGTTGTTTCGTAGCGTATCTTGGTCTCCTGGGAAGTGTGGGTTGGGAAGTGAGCACTGGTCCCGCGGCATATGAATTTATAGCCTGTCAAAGATAAAAGAAAGATGCAATATATAACAGCCTTAAGCTCGCTAATTATACGTCAGCGTGATTACTGTACCTCTCTCTCTCTAAGCAGCCTTTGACACACTTGGGTATGTGTGTCACCATGCAGGTGCTCAGTTTTGAACAAGCATTGCTGTGTGGCAGGCAAAACAGGGACATGTGTGTCTTCGGGTCACTTTTTTGCATTGTACAATTTTCACCTGGGAACACTTAGGACGTAATGTGGCACCCAACTTTGGAACATAATCCTGTAAGAGCTGGGATGTAAAGCATACAGCCAAGTTAAGTGTGAAGTTAATTACCTTGCTGGGGCTTACACCAGACTTAATGCTGGCAAGCTAAACTAGGCCAAGGTGAGCTAGGGATGGGATCATGAAGGGATCACAACTGCTGTTTTACTCAGCAGTAGAACTAATAAGAGTCAAACCGCTGACACAACTGTCAGTATCCTATTTTCTGAACCACGCTGGAGGAGGAAGAAATTGAGAATGAGATGGCTATAAATGGACTGATGAATTAAATATGGTCCTGGACTAAAATGCAGGTTTTCCTTTTCTGCAGGTGTAGTTCTTGTTAACAATTTGCTGCTTCAAAACTGTCAGAGTTTTGATGAAGGAGTGCATACATGTTAAGCAGATTTCCAGAGRGTGTTTACTTAGGAAAACTTACTGTTTTGCTGCCAGGCCTGAGGTCAATTGGAGAACTGTGAAGCAAAAAATTTTGGAGTACTGTTTTGAAGGATTCAGTTTCCTATCTTCTAGAATAATTATTAAACACACGCACACACACATATGTATATCTATGCATATATAAATGTGTGTGTGTGCATATTTATATAGATTTCCCTTGTGTGRAAGCTCTTACATTTCTGAAATGCAGTTTCAAATGATACAACAGTATTTTTGGAAATAAGTGTTTTCCCTCAAGCTACAGTTTCCAATTCTTGCCCAGCTCTAGATTTGCAGGATGTCTGTGGGTGAAAGTGAGAACTAGGAGTTGAGGGAAGAGTTTCTGAGAAGTAGGTTATCTAGGGAGGACCATATTGGACTAACTGAAGTGTGGACAAAGACTTCAGCAATAAGGATATTTTTGCATGGTGATACAAGATGCCTCTAAATTCAATGAGATCTTAACTAAGTGAAGCCTTTTTCTGTGAAGGGACAAATTGTTTCTCTTCATTCCTCCCACTYTCTTAAGAAATACACTTCAGCTCCTCCTTCAAACAATGGATTCAAGTTCCTGTCTTTCATGTGCTCACCCACCACTTAAGAACACTTTCACTGCCTTGCAGAATTCTCAGTGTCTTCAATGATATGAGGTTATGTCCTTGCACTGTGGTGTTGCTTTGTCTCCTGCATGGATATCCCTTATTAAGGCACCAAATACGACTGTTTACAGAATAATAACCATAATAACTGATATTGTGAGCTGATTCCTCTGCATTGGTTTCTGCATGTCAGGAAAGGAGGATGAATAGCCACCTTTTTACTTACAGTGATCAAACACTTGTTAAGTTGCACGAATAAATAAGATGCAGTCCTTCAAAATTAARTGTTTACTTGGATTACTCTATCATAGAATCAGTTAATGCATAGATATGCCACACCTGGAATGGAAAATAATTAAATTTTTATTGGGAAACRTTTAGTTTTTAGTTGGTACTTATACATGTATTAAAGCCAATGCTGCCTTTTCTSTGTCCCCTCTTAATCTGAACATTGCTTCTACCCTGTGAATAGTTCTACGTTGTCACTGGAAAAATCACTACATCCTCTTTCTTAATCTTTGTAAACAAAGGCAATATCTGTAGCTTTTGCTCCAGAATGCCCCATCCTTGGAAGAGTTCTAAGTCAGGCTGAATGGAGCTTCAAGCAACCTGATCTACTGAAAGGTGTCCCTACCCATGGCAGGGGAGTGTGAACTAAATGACCTTTAAGGTCCCTTCCAACACAAATCATTCTATTAATGACTCTATGGTTAATTCTATGGAATCCTAGTATCTGCTTAGACTGCACTGAGTGTAGTGATGTGTGGAGGAAAACAGCTTGCAACATAAACACTCAGTACTGAGGTCCCCTAAATGACATGAAAAATCTCAATTCTGGTTTGGTTAGCAGTAGTAAACTTAAAGAAATTTACTTTTCCAAACCTATGTTCAAAGCATTYTTTTTTTTAAATAAAAAGCTGTGTTTCTCCTCAGTCAGGCCCATTATTAATTATGTGGATTTGAAGAAATGTGTTCATTGTACAACACTTGATAACACAGCTCTTCCTGTATTTCTATATAATACTGCAAAATAATACAGCTATAGTAGTTCTTCACTTTCATGGCTGTCAATGAAGGAAAGTTGCCATTGCCCAGTATTTCATGACATTTTAAAATAAGGTCCTTTAAAGAAAGAAGAGGTGGGGAAGAGTAAGAAAAAGAAAACCTGCTGCTCTTCTGAGAGAAAATTTGCTTTTTGTCTAATGCATTTTCCCAGAACAATGCAGGCTTGCTTTGCAGTCACCAGAGCTGTGCTCATGGTTCTGAAAGATAGTCCTCTGCGTTTGGCATTAATCCTTTCCTCTCRCTCTTTTGCTTGGCAATGTTGGAATTTTTCTAACTCTGTAAAACTTGAGCCAGCAATCTCTCTCCTCACCCCACCCCAGTTTTGTCTCTGTGCATCAAATTATCATTTTTTAAAAGGCACTGTGAAGCAAGAAAACATTTCCTTTAGAATGCCATTATATGTGGCATTACCAAGATAGAGTTTAGTGTAAGCTAAAGATTTAAAGAAAAATTATCTCTAGGATTCATTCTGGGAAAGGAAGATACATAGTTTAGGCATTTTTATTTTTTTAAAGAAATCTAAGTCTATGCTTCCGCCTGTGAAAGAAGTATGAAGTAAATGTCTCTGTTTTTAGCCAAAACCTTTTTTGGTGCAAATTGCACATATGGTGTCAAAGAAATACCAACTGAATAAGTGCTGCTTTCATCGAGTTACAGGGCAAAATGTAGGGGAAGAGAAGGAGGTGCAGAAGGAGGTTTTTTAGGCCATGCAAGCAACAGAGCCAAGAGACGTGCAGATTGTGTCAATGGAATTTATTTTCCACAAGCATAAGCATAAGCATATCTAGCTTTCAGTGTTGCTATTACAGGAATCTTCCATTTTTCTATGCAGTCATTTCTGTTGCTGTTTATTGTGCAGGGATCTAGTGGTGTTCCACAGGGGAGGAAGAAGACATGTTCACCTCACACAGTGCAATCTCAACCTCAGTGCTTACTTCCCAAGCTGAGCACTTTGGCTTTGCCTAAATAAGCATAATTAGAATAAAAAAAACTCATAACCATAAAATTAACCATAATAAACAACTTGGTGCGTGTGACTAGATGGCTCCCCATTGCATTCTGTTGGCATTCTGTAGCTTGCACCCAGAATGTGCTTTCACAAAGATGGCTTTGTCAGCAGACACCCATGGGGGTGAATATTTGTGCCAATACTCGTGGCTTCTCCTCCCTCAGAGTTTGAGAATGAGCATTTCTTTATGCAGTGTGGAAGTGTGCAGGTAGAAAGGAGCTGAAAAGAATACAGTTATCTGGCTAAGAAAATAACCACCACCCATGTTTTCAGTATTCATTCAGTGTGCTTTGCAAGATTTCTCACCAGYGCTGGAAAACTTACTTTATCCTCTAAAAGGAGTGAGTGTTATTTTTTGCAGCCAGAAGCAATAACAACTGAAAAACCTGCAATACCAGTGTTTGTATCCCCATGGCTCAGCCTGCGTCACTGACACACAGAGAGGCATATTTCAGCCAGAAAGACAAAAGCACATGCAGAGAAGCAATCCTTTCCTGATGACATTGGCTACCTGGAAGCTGGCCGGCATGCGAGGTGAGCGGGAGGTCATGTTGGCTCCCTTCAGGCTGGCTGGGTTCGGCTTGGCAGGGATTAACTGGCTGCAGCTCTGCTGCCACTTCTGGCCTGAGTGACAATTTGGCAGGGCTCTCAGGTGCGAGAAGCAGAGCAGCAATCTGTTCCCTTCCCCAGCCCTCCTGCCCACAGCAACCTTATTTCTTCTCACTTCAGGCTGCTGCTCCCTCCCTTTATTTGTGAGTGCGAGTGCATGCACGCCTTTCCCTGTGGTAGTGGCATTTGAAAGACACCAGTGTTTGCTCCATCTGCCTCCTGTATCTGTACTCCTTCTCATGGCAGCACAAATCCAGGATAGATTTCAACAAAAGAATAATGGTCACCACGTTTTCCCTCCGTTTCACACTCTGATGTGTGGGTCACCATTTCAGCTCCTTGCCTTGAAATGTGCTTGCAAGGACGTGGCAGCCCACTGAAAACTGATAAGAAGCCTTATCAAAATGTTCCCTGGTTAGGCTCCCTGCACCCTTCCACCCATCCTCCCAGCTCCTGACAGGGTGTCGAACGAAAAGCTACGTGGGTGCTCACTGCTGTCGGAAAATGCCAGTTTGCCAAAACCGTAAGGTTTTGCAGAAGTGCAGTTCAGCCCTTCATGTGCAAGGTGTTTTAAGATGCAGAGGGCAGTGAAAGGAGCCTGATGAGGGGGCAGACAGAGAGATTAAAGGGTGACAGACAACAGGGSCTGGTATCTGAGATCACATTCCTTCACCTTGCAGTAGCCAGCATGTGATTTTTTTCAGGCGTGGGAGTATTTCCTTCAAATCCTTTGTCTGTCAGATTTTCAGTAAAATCTAGGCATATGTGCATTTGGACTGGGAGGGTGGGGAGGGAGGAATGGGAAACAATTTTGTTCACAAATATTTTTGAAAGATGTCTATTTTTCACTTCATCACAGTAAAAAAACTGTGAAGACTTTATGTATTCCACAACTTATTTCACATCTTAGCCCAGTGAACTATCCTATACTCTAATAGTAAATATGACCATTTACACAAACAGGTATTGTGAAGAAAGATCTAGCAGAGAGCAGATAAAACCCATGATGAATAATCAGGAAACAAACATAATCAGTCAAACACTTGGAACTACACATTTTTGCATGCAGGTTTTAGCCATTGATATGAATGTAAGAAATAACTGGTTGGTATGCTATTCTTTGATGAGATATTATGCTGAGATTATGTTTTCCAATATAATTTTTATCATGGACAAACATCTGAATTGGTAGGTGGGGGAGAGAAAATAATTTTGATTTTTTAGCCCTGAGACTATTACATTCCCACTACTGCTTGATTTCACTCTGAACCAAGCCCTTTGTGTCACACCATTTTCAGAATTAAATTATTCAGGAATGTGTCTGAATTAGACTGTAAAACTGCATTATGTTACTACTCGTTATGTAATTAATAATTGAAATTTCAGTCTTATTAATATTTTCTGACTTGCACTGCAAAGTTAAAATATAATTAACACATTTCCAATCAGTCCTATCTTCTTATTTTGTGTAAGTCATCAGAAGCATAGTGACAGATCCATCCTAATGACATACCCAGGGAAAAAATAGGCTTATACCATTCTAAAAGGACAGACTCTGTAGGTATTAAATGGCTAAGATAATTGGTGAGTGCCATTTTATAGGTTGCATTATGCAGGAGAAATGTGCATTTGAGTGGGATTTGCAATCAGGCAGAGAAGAAGAATACTGGGAAAAAAAAACCCATATAACACAGAATCCTATGTATTAGAGGTTAAAACCTTTTTAGGTCATCTGGCCCATCTGTGAGATTAAGATATTTTTCTGCTGCACCTCTGTTAATGCATTCCTTGCTACACCTTAGATGTTCCAGTGAGAGACCTGTAATATTCTCCCAGGGAATTTATTTCACAACGTGGTAGACAGCTAGGCTTTTTCTAATATTCATACTACATCTTCTGTCTTTTCTTTCATTCAGTGTACTAAAGAAATGGGGAGGTATGCACCTGGAGATGTAAATAATATTTGACATGGTGGTCTTGAGAAATAATTTATGCTCTTATTGAAACAGTGGACCAATGAGTAACATTGCCTTGTGCTCCTCTCTCAAAATTTACTGACGGTCTCAGTGTACTGAAGGCCTGGAAAAAAAGCCATGAGAAATAAAGGAAAAGGAAATATTATCAGTATGCCATAATTTCCTGAAGAGTTTGGTAGGGTTTGGTTATATGTTGACGTTGGATAAAGTTTCAGGGAATAGGACTTCAGCTCTAGGTTTTGCCATAGGTTTTGTGTGCTCCTTTGGAGACATTGTTGGAATATATAACGAAGTTGAACATTCCCTCAAGAACAGCCTTGTTTTTCTATGCCATAAGCTGAAAAGGAAAAATTGCTAATTTCAAGTGTTCTGGGCCAAGAAAAAAATATATTCCTCATAAAAGTACTGCTGCTAGCTTCAGAAATAATTGGCAGTTAATTTGCTCCCTGTTTTTTGTCTTCCCAGTGGAGTTCAGGCAGCTGAGAYCAGACCACGGGGAAGAAATTATTCATGTGGCGTGAAAATGGCAATGCCATTCTGATGGAGGCTGTATGAGAAACCAGCCATGGATACCCTGTCCCGGATTTGCTTTATACTAAATAAATTCCACATAGAGTAGTTATATGTCTGCCCTAGAAATAAAATGACAGTTGACCTGAAGTGTCAGAAATACGCTTTTAAATGCCTTAGAAACTGCTTTTATTCCTGTCTCACTTCAAATACCACCTAAATGGCAAAGAAGGTCTATAGCTAGACCCAGATAGACTCACTTTAGCAGCCTGTGTGTGCATCTTCCTAGTAACTGCAGCCACCTTGTCAGATCAATATTCAGTGGAAGCCTTTACCTTATTTAATAGCTCATTAAACAAGTCCCACTTTCTTTTACCAGCTCCTTAGGTGATTTCAAGAATCTCCTACATGACCTCTGCATTGGCATTCAACTACACCTGCTCGGAGGGAGTAAGTAGGGACCTCCCAGCTATTTTCAGCCCAGTCTTTTAGCCTTGTTATGCAGTATCCCACACACGTTGAATCTCCCCATCTTGCTTCCCATAGAGCTTTGTTCAGTAAAGTGCCTGGAAAAATCATCACACGGGTACTATACCAATAATATGCAAAATGTACTTTGACYGCTTTTAGCCTCATCAGTTATTGTTCACTTTTTCAGTAAAGAAATCATCTTGTCTAGCAACATGCTTCAGGTTTTGCCAGAACTGCCATTCATCATGTCTCGCCCTAGTTGACATACCTGCTAAGGCTAAAAGTTAAATGAGACATGCCTGGTTCTATAAATAAGCAAGCTAAACATTGCATCTGATTACCCTTTTTTTTCATAGCTGGCCATTTTAGGAAAGGAAGTTGGTAAGAAGCATGGTCAGTTCCTTCATTTAGCCTATGGATGAATGGGCAAAGGAGACTGAGTGACCTGTGCTTCTCAATTTATTTCTTCTCCTCTGATGTGTGGTAATTGGTCACACTCAGTTACTGACCAGTTGCAGAGTAAAGCTGGTCTCTTAAACTGATTGCATGCATGCATTTCATCTGAGCTGTGGAGCAGAATGTTTTCTCTCTTGATGTAGTTCATAGCATACTCATTATGRTGGTTTATGTGTCTCAGCTGGTAGGCAAGGTCTCAACTACTTTCATTCGCATGCAGGCTCTTCCATCTTCCACAGAAAAACTCTGATCTCTCCCAGGTGCAGGTAATACTACTTCTTATATTGTGCTGTTTCTTTKGGAAGAAATATATTCATATATACATACACATATATGCATGCATCATTCATATGTAAATATATACATTTAAATATGTGTATGGTGGCAAGTGAATGTGATATGTGAAAGAAACACATTTTGGGTCAGGAGTTGGAATACTGTATCTTCTGTGTACACTATTCTGAGTCTTCTCTGACTAGTCTTTCACACAGCTTTTTTTTCTTTTATATTCTATGTGTGAACAAAAGCTTAGTTCTCCTGAATTTGATGGATATATGGAAATTTGACTCTTTTATCTGTAGAAGACATAATGTACAGACAGTAGCAAAGTAGGCTTTTTTGATTGGGTGTGGCATTGGGGCTGTAAGGGGTTTGAATATAGGTTTGGCTTTATGGATAAGGAGTTCTGATTTCCTCCCCTGACTACTGAACTTCTTGCAGCTACCTAGTTGTTAAGGAGRAGGGCAATTTCCAAACAAGTTAATTCCTTGGTTTGTTATTGCCAGCAAAACATGGRGGAGACTAAATTGATAGAGATACTTTTAAAGATTGTAGGATGATGAGAAATGATGGCATGTTGGGCACCCATTTGGGATTAGGATGCATGACTGCACAGAGCCCAAAAGCACAGCTCCTGCATCTGTTTGTGCAGGTAGGAATGCTGTCTGACAAGGGCATGGGATGACGTTTGCGTCACAGAATTGTTGAGTACAGCTTGAACATACTTGGCAGCATCCCATGACCTTCTCTCCTACTCCAGCTTCTCCCCGATAGCAGAACTGTCTCTGGCCAAAGGTTAATTTTTTCTGATGGCTCCTAAACTTTCTAGATAGAGAATATTGGTGAAGCCTCAAAAAAAGAAACTAAAAAAAAATAAAATGCAAGCCCTGAATCACAGGCAGAAAGTTTCATTCTCCTTCTGTGCTCCTATGTGGGCCATTTCAACAGGAGCCAAGATTGCTCAAATCTCCTCTTAAGCTGTAAAAATGTAAAGCTGATTTCCCATTGACTAGCATATGATGCAGTCACTCATACCAGGATAAAGCAGTTGGAAAGGTGTGGCATTTTGATTCAGTCCAATTTTTATTTGATTTCTGCTGGTTTTAATGAAATTATATAAGGTTTGAGACAGTGGAGAACTGGAAACCGTGTGTCTGACTATGCCCATCACTGCCTACTACCATGCACATTAGGAACACTTTCAAAAGTCACCGTGTCTAACTAACTTCACTGTGAATCAACTTCAGGTTCATGTGTGGAGGTAGGAATATTAAGGGAGGTAGGAATATTAAGAATAAACTTTGCAATTTAGAAGACCACCATTAACTATTGTACATTGTCACTAATTGCTTAGCTACATAAAAATGTTAAAATACCAGAAATTTAAGTGAAAAGCATAATTCTGGTGTGATATAGTTTGCCAAGCTAACAGGAGGTGAGCAGAAGCAGTAAGTTTTTTGAGCTTCCACAGATCTGAAATCTCCAGAGATCACAAGTAGGAGAATATCTGGTCCAATATGTGCATCTATATGGATTTTAAAAATATCTGGAGGAGGCAACCACAGTTGAAATGAGAGCTGCAAAAGCTGGAAAATCATCACTGGTAGGCAATTTTTTTTTTTTTTGTAGCTGTTGTTGCTTTTGTTTATTTTATTCATTTATTTAAATGTCAACAACAATGCTTTATTTAGTCCATTCCTTGATTATTTGCTTAGTCAAAGCTACCAGCAGATTTTCAACATAGGAAGTAGAGGAGCTCTCGTCAAAAAGGCTACATGTTGCTATATGTATCCTCACAATACTCGGATAGAAATAGTCCAAGAAGATCAAATGACAGCTGTACAAAAATAGCTTCTGCCCTCCTTAAATTCCTATGCTAGATTCTGATACCCTTGTCATAAAAGCTCCACTGTAAACTCTGGCACTGCCGATGTAGCAGTCTGTAAGACTTCTCTATATGAAAAAAAAAAAAGGACAGAAAAATGCAGCCTTTATTTTGGCCTTATCAGCTGTAAAAACCTCACCTTATTTTGTAGGATAATGGCAGGTTAGTATCTATTATTTAAATTCCCTCTTTTCAGATCTAATCTTGTTTCCATGGTTAAATCAACTCTTTGTAGGGATTTTTGAGCACAGAAATTCCACGAAACCTGGGTTTCAGAGTCAGGGAGGAGAATYAAAATCCTGGAAAGCCTGTGAATACATAGGCAAGTCACATAGATGGAAGGGAAATAGGTGTTTTTAAAAAGGATTTCTGTCAGTGAGGGTGCCATGTGGAATAATTTTCATCAGATGCATTGGGCAATAAGTGAAGGAATGGTCTCTTTGTTTCAGCTCTAGCTCAAATCAGCAATTGTTGCTATTCTGATAGCAGCTAAGTGGTCTGTGGGAAATGATGTGGAGGTCTCATTCTAGTCTTATGAATAGTTTTTCATTACATGAAACCAGTAATGAACTGAGCAAAAAAGGAAATGGTGGAGATAATTGTGAAGACTGAACCTCCTCTTACCCTGCATTTCAGGGCTAAGAGGTACAGRCAGAGTCAGGAGGAATGTAAGAGCTGAATGGATCAGTACTACAGCTCTTATGTGGGTGACTTGGGTATTTTAGCCAAGGGGGTTGAGAATTTGGTACATCCCGCAAACATCAAAATCATGGGATGACAAGTGATGATAGCAAGCCTTGCTTGAACCTGATAGCTCTTCTGGTTCTGGGTATGACCAACTCTGTGCAAGTCACAATGGTGCTGCCTTGCCCCTTGAGTCACCACTCTGCCCATGGCAGGCCAGCAAGCTGGCAGTGGTACACCAGCAGTGTGGGAGTAATGGGGAGGGGCCAGGCATTTCAAACTGGCAGGAAATGCAGAGATGGGGGAAGGTGATGTGATCCACAGTCCCTCTTTCACCTCATCCTGCCAGCRAGCTAACAGGGCTTGTGCTTCTGCTGGGATTTTCAGACACATCAGTGCTGGGGTCAGCTCTGAGGGCACACTTTCCCCAGCTCATTACAGAGCTTTGGTCTCTGTGTTTTCAGCTCCTTGTGTGCCTGAAAAGGGAGAAGGATGAGTGGTGCCTTGCAGTCGAGAGCTGTGGTGCCTCCTGGGGTGGCGGCGCAGGGGCTGCTCCCACCTCTGCTCCCCCCATATGAAATCTTTGCAGAGCTGTCTGTGTGTGGTGCCAGTTTCCCTTCCTATAGGGACTCGTTTGTGTTGCTTACATCATATGCTGGATTTAGACGACCTCCAGCGTTACCGTGGCAACGGTTTCTGCTTAAGTATAGGTGAGAATGTAAGTTAATTTTAAATAAGGTGAAATGAAGGAGGGGGTGAATAAAGCTCTCAAAAGCATTTGAAGCCACACAGATCTATCTGTCTAATCAGTTTTTTAAGAAATCTTCTAAAGCAAATTTTGCATCCCTGAGGTTGCATCCTTCTCATAACACCAAAAAAAAAAAAAGTTCTGGGCATATTTCTTCCACTCTCATCACTCAAGGCAGTGGCAGACCTGGGAAGCCTCCATCTCTGTCTCCCCTCCATGTTCCCCACGTGCACAGTGCCAAATACTCTGCATGTGGTGGGGTCAGAAGATGAATAAGACTTAGAAACAGCACATCTAGTTGGATGCTTTGAAGCTTCATGGCGTGTGGGATTAATGCATTTTTGCTGCTGCTGCTGCTTGTTATGAGAAGAGGCCAACATGTTTTCCTTTATTTTGTGGCCTGAACCCTGCCCTCTGTGGTATCCTTAAAATCTTAAGCCAATACTTAAAAATRTCTTGTATGTATAAATCTCTGTATGTTTATATGTATGCATATTTATTGTGTTCTATCATTGGAAACTAAAAGAAAAAGAAACAAAACAAAAAAAAAATCAAAACAAAGAAAGGTGCCAAATTTAAAACATTATTTTTATAGTAAAATTACCTGGAGGAAAAAAAGGGAAGAATTTGTACTTGATCAAGCAGCAGCATGAGGAGCACTGCTGTCAAAAGCATTATAGGATTGCCCCTGTTTGCTTGCTACCAGCCCAGCTGGAGCACTATTTCTCTCTCATCTCCATAAATGCCACTTATCACTATTGTGTGAGAGTACCTAATCCATTAAATGAGCATCAAGGTAATGGGAGGAGATACAGAAGCCCCTTAAACATTCACCTASTTAGTTAATGCACTGTGATCCACATTTTCTAAGAGTTGCCTTCTTAATACACACAATTTACAGCTGAAGAGTGGGCAACTTCAGGAAAAGCAGAGGGTGGCTGCTGCAAACCTGTTTGTGGCAGCAGCCGCGCTCTCCTAAGTGGCCTGACACCAGCAGCGCAGGTTGACTCTTCTCAGATCTGAGTTGCAAAAGGATGCTGTTTAAATTATTGTCATAAACGGTTGCCTGGTAACCAGTTCTTGTATAACTTTTGGCGGCACTATTAGCACRAGTACCTGTGCCCAGGTGTTTGTCCTTTTCACCTACGTGGAGGTGACAGCCCCACAAGCAGAAATAAGAGTGCTACTGCTCCCTGGCTTGTTCATGGCCATGCACTTGCAAAGCAGTAAGACACAAGAGACTGAGATAAAATTATACTCATTAATACTCATTAATAAACTGCATAACCTTTTAACATTTTCCCTTCTTTGTCCTGATTTTCAGAATCTCGTTTTCACTTCTTATCTCCATTTCATTTGTTTGTTTTGCCACTTTCCTGCTGTTGCTCGGTTCATGGAAAAACTCCTCTTTTCTGGAGTTTGACAGAGCAAATTTCAAACACATAAGGTCTACAGTACTACAGAGGAGATATGTAATGTTTTGGATCCTTGTAAAGATCTTTCTAACTTTCTACTTCCCATTTCTTCAGTTGTGTTTGGTGAACTGATTTATGGTAGCATTTGTATTGGTGATCTTATATCTCTATGCAGAAGGTTTAATTAATTCTAGTAGTGTGTGATGTTAAGCCAGCCACAGTTAAAATCACAAGATAAGAAAGGAGGTGGCAGCGGACATAATGGTTATTAGATTTCTAAAGCCATCTAGATTAGAGGGAATGGTCATGTGGGTTGTGTTGCCCTGACTTTGCAGCCTGGATCTGTACTGCTGATCTGTGGGGAGCAGGTAGCTTATTGAGTGCCCTACAAAGAGAGAGGCTGCTCAGCGTTGTGTTCATGTGGTGTATGTTGTAGCAGGTATTCTGCCAGCCTAAGCAGTCAGGCAACTGGAATAGCAGAAATCTTAGTGGAAGGAGGTTCTTTGTGTGGCTAATATCTTATAAAACAGGACCTGAAGGAAGGAAAGTAAAGCAGTGGTGGGACAAACCAAATAGAGGCCCCAAACATCAAGACTGATGGGAATCAGTAACTCTGAATGTAAAACAGAAGCCGTGATGTCATCTTCATGGAAATACAGAGGTCCGTTATGTGGCACTGACAAGGTGAAAGACGTTGGTGATGCTGCCTTAAATGTGTCTTGTCCGGGAAGGACAATATGAGGATTATTTTGYGTGGTGTCCAGCATATTTCCTTCTGCTTAATGTGTGTGCCCAGGGGCAGGGCTAGAGCTACACTGCAGCAGCTGTCCTCCTAACCTTAGGAAGAGAAGGGGAACTCAGCTATGTGTGATGGAGGCCATCTGAGATTGGCCAATCAGACAATTCCGTAAAGGACACAATTTGGCGTTTCTTCTTCACCTGTGCTAAGTATGCGTCAGGAAAGAAAGGCAGCAGTGAGGAGTTTCAAAAATGTGAGTAGGGATCTCTGGTGACCTCTGCCAATTACTTCCAACTCTTTGGCAAAGAGGGAGTAAGAAAAGCATGCCTGACTGTAGACTAAAACATTTTATCCAGCAGTCTACAGCTACGACAGAAAATCTGAGTYTACTGATAGCTGCTAACATCTGCTGTATTTATTGCTAACTCCCCCAAAWGGCCCCAAGGGGACTTTTTATTACATTCATGATTGCTTACATTTAACAGTGCTTCAAATGTTAGTCACCCTTGCCACTTATACACAAAATCTAGTACTTACGGGATATGTAAGGGCCTTAGGCAATTTCTCTCACTGTGTGGGAGTATACCTCTCTTCTAAGCAAAGGCTACATAAGATGGAAAGAAGTCAAAGTCCTTGATTTTTGCTTGATTTTGTTGGTAAGTCATATAATAATATAGCATAAACTGAAACCATATATTTCCCTCCAAAGATGGCCATCTCAGACTACAGAAATTGCAGAAATTACTTTGCCTATGGATTGTATTTGAGGGAGGATAAAATTAATGGGAAAACTGAGTCGGCTGGGTGAGCCTGATGGCCTCAAGCCCAGGAAAGGAACACAGACAAGAATAGCAGAAGAAACAAAGAGCAGCAGTCCTTAGGGGTGAGGGATGAATATCTGGATTGGGAAGGAACAGGAGTCATAACTGCCCTTTTAGTTAATGAAGGGAGAATTGAATGGTTTTGGAATAAAGACCCCATAGAGAAAGGCTCCAGCATCATTTAGAGACATATTTTAGTGCAGGAAGCAACAAAAAAACCAAAAAAAACCAAACCAAACAAACAAACAAACAAAAAAACTAAAGAGGAACACCAAACCTTTCAGAAAGAGAAAAAAGCACCCAATTTAAAGTTTGTGTTTCTAATGTTTTTCTGCTTATTGCGAGGGAAGGGAAGACTTCCTCTGGTAAATGTATGTTTTGCTATTTGCTGGAATGAGCTATTCAGAAGCACTGTTATAGTGTCAGACTTTAGATAGTCTTTGGGCCACGTGGTATCTTTCCTCTGCAGTAATTTATTCCATGTGTAGGATTTTGGAAGGATAGAGGAACTTATTGAATAATTTCCACACCACCTCTTTCATTACAGTGTGAAGAGATGGAGGGCAGAGATCATCTCAAATCTGTAGGAAGTGTCTGTATCTTAAAACTAGTCACAGAATAGGAAGTGAAACGTCTACGAAATATTAATGAATTGGGCAAGGTGTAGTTTGCCAAGAAAGTAAATCAACAGGGGCATGTGAATCGAGGAACTGCAGCTCCCCTAAACAGTATTGTGACTCTCATGGATGTAAAGTGAGATATTGATCCAAACCGATAGATTTTGTTCAGGCAATTCCCAGAACCTAATGGTACAGAAAAACATAAGTAAATTCTCATTTGGTGTTTGARGCAGGACAGCATTATTGTTTTTGCCAAATTATGTAATAGAGGATTTTCACAACTGAAAGTCCACCTAGAGAAAGTGTTTTCCTGAGGAAGAGATCTGTTTAATTTTTTTATGCTATTTTTCCCTTTATTCTTGTTAAACAGTCACAGGGTCCACCTTCATTACAGCTTTGTGCTATGCAGAAGTCTGGTGCCTCAAACAACCATTTTTATAGCATTTCCCTACCATTACCATTACCATTCCAATTTGCATCCAGAATTGGAATGTAGTTTTGCCTTTAATTCTTGAATGACAATAGCCTTCTAAGTGTATTACATATTTTCTTTCCTGTGAAAGGATTACATGGTAGTTTGGGAATAGTGTCTGGAGTCTACCCTACTGGTGAGCCCCTATTGCATTGGACAGAGGGGAATCCCTTTTTCTCTGAATGTGCTTGCTCTTCTTGTCTCTGAGTCCACGAGGAAATTCACACATACTACTCCAATATTGAGCTAATTTCCATGGGTCAATGCAACACTCACTTGCACATTTTAGATGTGCTTCCTATTAAAGAACCTGCAGCAATAATGTGTGTTTCCTGGGGGACTGCTGACAGCCTGGACTAATTGTAAGCTTCCTTTGCATTATTTAAGTCAGGAGCTCACCTTTCATGCCAGTGGAATTAGGAAGTGTCTYCTTATGGATCAGCAGAAATTATTCACCAGCTTTAAGTGAGATTATAATTCTTTTGGACAGAGAGAGAGAGGCACTTGCCTCCTTGTACAAGGTCAGAGATCTTGCCCACCCTATTCTGTGCTGTTGAGCTGTTCTTCTCAGTGGGGTTAACAGTGACTGATCTAGACTTTACTTTTGTGAAGGAATTGAACTTCATTTTCTTCTCTCTGATTGTTTAGATCATGCATCCCCTTTTAAATAGACTTTCCATTTGCAGAGGTCCATTACTACATGCTTTCACTCTGTTTGCCTCTCTATATCCAAGGTGCAGGGAAAAGGTTTTGATTTTTTGTGTGTTATTTGCTGGAGCAGTTCAGACTGTGTGAATTGCACACTTACTCCCCGTGACTCATCTCTGGTTTGCAGTGGTCTGTCAGAGACAGCAGTGCTGCCAGCATCATTCTAGCTTTCCTTTAGTGTTTGCTGCACACTTCCTTGCTCAGGCCCCTGAAGATACTTGTCTTTCCATCTCGCAATCTATTATTGTATATATTCCTTTGTCCAAGACCCTTCCTGTCTTCAAGGAATATACCTGTATGACCTGAAAAGCTAGAAGGGACTTGAAGAATAGCTCACCAAATGGAAAAATTGCGGAGGCATTTATTCTCTGTCCCTGCTTGCTGACATTTGAGTCCTGCAAGACTTGGGGCAGGTGTCTTGAAGAGGCTCAAATTACTGTCTGAATGATACAGTAGACTGGATACTAAATAAAGCTGGTTCCTTATACCACTGGCACCAGTCCTGCCTCTTCATCTGCAACAACAGATCTAGTGAAGCAGGTCAGCTTTCTTTTCTCTTGGCCTCCTTACCAGAGACCAGAAAATCACGGAGGAATTTAAATACCAAAGATCTGAGAATAAAATAAAATCCTGAATAAAAATGCATATGTTCTTTTGAAAATTACAGCCATGAGTTGATCAAAGGCTGGCTTCAATCTGAAACCAAAATCAGTGAGCCTAGACMAGCCTTCAGTGACTCCTTACTCCAGTGTGGTCCCAGCTGCTTTTCATATTCCACTCTGGCCTCTCCTGTCACCATCAGCAAGGATTGCTAGGATGTCAAAAAGAAGTGAAACCTACAGCATTGCAAAGCCTGTCAAACCTCAGGCACATGGCACTGGAGTTTACAATGTGTGACATGTTTCAGTCAGGGAACTCAAAAATGCACAGAAAAAAAGCCCCCACACCGAAAACGGTGTTAGAGAAGATTAAAAAATTGTGTGAGGGTCTCTAATGCAATAATGTATCTGCAGTCTCTTTTTAAGAAGGGATGGATGGGAACTGGTTGTTTTTATATCCAAATGTATATGAATCCAATTTTGTGAGCTTATTTTTTGTCTTTTCCCCTTAAAAATCCCAGAGAGAATGGATGCAAAAAGTGGTGAGAAGCTAAAGAAATGAAATTTTAGATGAGGATCTGTGTAGAGGGGAGCTTGTGCACAGTGTTTGGTCCCGATTTGGTYTTTTTTGTGTGATATTAAAGGTAATGGAAATTGAGATGAAAATTTGGTTTGAAAATGGATAATCAAAACTATGCATTCCCAGAATGCACCAAAACAAAATGTCCTCAAAATCAAAATGGTTCTGTCCTACATTTAGCTGTCTACAAACTGGCAATTCCTGGGGAAAAAAAAAAAAAGGCAGCTGGTTTTGTGATTCCGTAAGGTTCCCAAAGCTGCTGGGTGAATTATCCAGCTGTCAGGTTCATGTTTGTGCTCCATCTGCATCAATATTTTGTGCTAGCATGGCACCTTGAGCAGAACACAAGCATTTTCCCTCCCTGGTGCTCCTTCTCCCCAGATTCCATGGGAGGCGACTAAGACAGATGGATCAGAAGCCAGCTAAGGCATGGCAACTGCCAGATCCCTGATGTGATCTGGTGTGCCTCTAGACTGCAGCGTAAAGGATGTGACAGCAAGTTCCATACTTCACTGCTTTGATTATCAGAAGCAGATTTAAAATTACAGTGCTGAGCTGAACAATTACAAATAAGGAGGGAAAACAAATTTTGGTTKTACGTGAGCACTATAGCTCATGATATCAAATTGAAGGAGAAGTATCTTTGTGCCTTGAGATGGAAGGCAGCAGAAGTGGGCTGGGATGTCTTCTGGACCCAGGTGAGACATACAGGGAAGATGTATCTCCAATTCCCAGTCTCACAGAGAGAATAGCCGAGACATGCCTTTGTTTTGTCATCATGGGCAAACAATGTATGGGATCAGTGAGCTTACAGCATATAACTCAAGTTATAACTCAAGCACTGTCACTCACTAAAGACCATTCATATCAGAAATCCACACAAATACCCCTTCAGCTGTGAGCTGAAGATTTTTTAATACAAGTCTAGGCTAAAGCTCAGCAGATCCTGACATATTTATAGTCCCCCCACAAATCTGATCTTTTTGTGTGGTCATCTGGTTGCCTTGTGCTGCTCAAGATTTATGTCACATGTATCTGCCTTCACCTTGATCTACACTAACTGGTGTGAATTAACTTAGCAATGAAGACATATCCTTGGAGTTAAAAATTGTGGTGAGGAAAGATCAAACCAAGCTACAAAAAATACTAGGAGCTAAAACTAAGCATTATGTATCAATTCCAGATGCTCTGAGGTAAAGGCTAAGGATTAAAAGAAATAATGGCAGTTGTGCCTGTACATGCAGGAAACTGCTCTGAGAATGCAGCCAGAGCACGTCTGCCACAGTGTCTGTTGTTTTTTGGGTTTTTTTAGGTTCCCCCATGGGATCACCTAAGTCCACAGTCACAAGCTTCAACTTGTAGTTGGTAGTAAAGCTAAAAAAAGCTTAGCAAATAGCTTGTAATTGATGACAAAAAAGGGAAACAGAAGTGTCAGTCATTTATTACACAAACAAAATGAAAAATAAACTACTGTATCATGTTATTTTCCCATTTGCATTTAAGATTCTAGGCATCAGAGAGGTGTTACTGACAGGATCAGGGGCAAGAGATTAGAAGTTTTCATAAATGGTAGTTGCTGTGTTTTTTGTGTTAATAATGGGTGAAATTCTGATACTATGAAAGTTAATGAAAATTTTACTACTGACCTGGGTGGAGCCAAAAAATTCTGTTCTAAAAAACCTGGTGATCTGCTACTTTTTGATTCAAATCTTTCATTGTTGCTACTGTTTCTAAATGAAACCTGTGTATTGTCATAGATCTATCAAATTCTGTTTTTCTTTTTCTGTAGTGCTCATCCTAATGTCCCGTGTATCAATCTGCATAGTATATCTCATTCTAAAAGAAATATTTTMTTTTAATTCCATGCTTTCTGAGACTGATAACATCAGCTGCACACATGATACAACTTCTTGTCTTTTTAGCAGAATAGATGTTCCAGTAGGATCTTCCATGATGATTCGGCTTATTGTTCTGCACTGTCTAAAGTACAGTGGATATTTCAATTAAAATGTTGCAGCTAGGAAGCTTTGTGACCTCACTTCTGAGAAATTCATGTCAGATTTGTTTGACAGAACCAATTTGACGTTGCATTCATTCTAGAGTGCATGGAAAAGCAATTATGTGTCAAACTTTCTGAAATCTTCAGGGACCTCAGGGCAATCAGTATTAGACAGGCACTATACTGTTTTGTCCTCCAGATTTTTATCTAGACAGGCAAATCTAGCATTTTCTCAGTTTTCTCTCTGTCACTTAAATGTAGTTAAAAAATTTTCATGAGAATTTTTTTGTACAGCTTACTATTCAGAGAAGATACACTTGAAGACATTTGTCTCTGATAGTACAATCTAAAATAAAGGATGCAAAATTATTTGTTAAAAAGATATTGGAAATAATTTTTACAGGTTCCACAAATACAACTGAACTATATCAGGGAATATGTTACCTGTAGTATGATAAGTCCATTATCCTTTTCAAAAACCAAATCTGTTGGGTGAGAGAAACTGTCAATAYATATTTTAAGTGGAATATAGATGTTCATTTCACTTGCCTATTCGGAAAATCACAAAACTCTTGCAGAAAATGGAGTGGTTTTCTCTCCTTAAAATCCAGTGGTCCCCCAGTSTCCAAAATTCTTTTAGCAACCAGATCTTTACTTTCACACATTCTCCCAATTAACATTTCACATACTTGTTGAAAACAGATTATTAATCTTTCTGTAATGGAAGTATAAATCTAATTTCTAAATATATTTGTATTTCATATTTAATATACAAATGCAAGAATTAATGGTATGTTGAATGATACTAAAACCAGGGCCTGATAATTCCTCATTTTTTTGATTGGCACTTTACTGTATCTCTGTCATTATGC
This sequence comes from Cardinalis cardinalis, assembly GCA_014549065.1. Lineage (NCBI taxonomy): Eukaryota > Metazoa > Chordata > Aves > Passeriformes > Cardinalidae > Cardinalis > Cardinalis cardinalis. The sequence continues at coordinate 2,100,274 of JACDOX010000118.1, forward strand.
TATATAAAAGCAGAAAATATATCTGAGGCTATATACTGCTAGGCATTACCACTCCTCATCCTCAGTGATCTTATTCTCTAAACTGTTTGCCAAAGGACTCCAAGACTAGAGAGTGGAGGCAGAGGTTTCAAGCAACTTTTCCAGGCGTAAGAGTTGAATCTTGAAAGCTACAGTGCATATGGATAAAAACTAACTTTCTGTACCTAGTACTTTTGCAAGGGAAGGTTTTACCAATCTGGTTGGTATTGCAAATAATTAACATATTGGAATTGCAGATAGATTTATTTTTTTTCCTTTTTTTTACTAACTTCACATCTTTGTATTAGTTTTGTCCAGAGAAAAGGATGCAGTACAGTATACTAGAGGGATCTTGGATGATTTAGGTATCACTTGTCTAAGCTTAATTAATCATTTAAAATGATGCATCTGAGTATTGTATGTAGACACTCTGTGGTGCCCTACTAGTCAAAGAACATTGAAATTGCAGGTAATAACAAGAAAATATTTTGTTGTTATTGGCAATCCTCCRTAGTCTTAAAGACCATTACAACATGAAGACTTGTATTTTAGTCAGTGAAGAAGGCACAGAAACATCTGTTATCTCAGGATATCCATTGAACCATCATTGGGTTGKTTTTTTTTTCCCCTTCATCCTGCTCTGGTCCTTTCAAGTGCTGCACACCAACATGGATCCTCTGGTTTCAAAGAAGCTATACTAAGCAGCAGTGAAGGAAGGCTTCACCTTGCTCTTTATGCTTCCTTTCCTTTTCAGTTCATCGTTTTATTTCTCGTTTCAAGAGATGAGAAGCCTACGTCTGACAGATGGGTGCCTTTTTTTCCTTTAATCTTTTTTGAAAATTCCCTTTCCTAAGAAGCAAATTACGGTCACGACACTTGTTTTCCATTGCTGGTTTTGAGCTACTGAGACCTAACGTAAGTGGTAAGAGACCATCTTCTACCTACACGCAATCAAAGTCAGCACAAACTCCTAAATTCAATTGTGGATTAGCATGTTCAGATCTGTGCCTGCTCTCAGTGTAATCCATAAAATGTGTTGTTAGCTTCAGTAAGTCTGTTCATTTTTAAGGAAAGTGGTTCATTTCAGGGAGATGAGAATCTGGTCCTGAGTGTTTGATTGCTTCCTGTGATTTGCAGTTTACAGGGAGGCATGTTATATCACTTCTGCTTATACCAGAACCCTCTCAGCTCACTGTGCTGACAAAGAGATGTCTCCACCTGCCATTTGAAATGTGCTGATATTATGGACTGTTGCAAACCCACTCTGCAGCTCAGTGTGATTGRCAGCAACCGCTCGGAGGCTGTGAGAACGGGGATGTGAGAGGTCAAACGGAGCYGCGCTAGCGGAAAGCTGGTGCACTCCCTCCGTGCTCAGGGCAGGAATCTCCTCCCTTTCCTGCGCTGGAAAGCACTGCTGAGCAGTGAGCAAACAGATGGAGCATGTTCCTTACCTCCGTGCTACTCCACCAGACTCATAAAAGACATTCACCCTCCCACTAAATGAGTAAATGGTAGGTTGATTGATGACTAAGAAATTTATTTATTCAAACTTCTATTTAGCTGCAGCTACACAACAGCTTTCTGAACTTGGAGAAAATCAAACAATTCAATTCCCTGCRGGTTCAAAAGTGCAAGATGGCAACAGACAGGTTGCAATATGCTTTTCCTTTTTAAAAGTAGTAGAAGAGCAGCTTCAGGGTCAAAATTTCCTTGTTGGTAGAATCTGCAATGATTTCCCTCTGGAATGATTTTTGCTTTTCTGTACTAGGGTGTGCCATAGCATAATGTCTCCAACTTGATGCATGTGTTTTACTAAATTTCCTTATTATTTTTGTTTTTGAAGCAAGCAGAGTCAGTTTACCCCAACAGCTGTGTCTAAGTAGATTTGAGGTTTGTATCCAGCTTGAAAGAATACATGGTTCTGTTCAGGTGTTTATTGGGGAAATATGTACCAACTCACAAATATGTATTTGTCTTAAATTGAGAACAGTACTTCCTGTTACTTCTCTTGTATTAACTGTGACATGGACCCTGATAGATCATTTTAGTTTAAATAAAAGCTTCACTGTAAATAGTGCTGAAACACAGCTGTTTATATGTTACATAGGGCTATGCCTTACACAGAATCTATAATAAACTTTGAGATGGAAAGTTGAGAGATGTGCATGTGTTCGTGTGTGTGCATATATGATATGCATTTCTGTTGCCAGTTACAGCTAAAGTAAGTATCAGATGGCATTTACTGCTTTATTTCCTGTCATATAAATGCCTTATATAGGTATTTCAGAAATCGAGATTACTTGAAAATTGCATATAATTTGTATTTACTGAGATTTCTGATATGACTCACAATAGGATCCCACATTAAAAAAAAGGAAACAAAAGTACTTGTGATTTTGTAGTTCTGATAGGTATTCTAATCTATGCAATTTGGACTAGTGGATAGAAATTATTTGCAGTTTTTACAAAACAACCCATCCACCTGTACTTTGGAGGACACCTCTTTGCAGCTCTAGAAGGACCAAAAAGGTCCTTAGTGAAAGAAAAAAGTTCATTCTCTTTTTATCAGTGTTTCCTTTCTGGCGAGTGTCTGTGGTGTTGACTGCTGTAATTTTGATTAAGCAACAATATTACACACGTGTAGAAATCTATTAATGCTTCTTGCTTTCATGTGCCTTGACAGGAGTGAGGTCAGGTGGCTCACCCTCTTGTAGAGCTAAGTCTGCACCACCATATTTCTCACAGACCTCCAAAATGGGATCTTCCTCACACAGACCTGACTTTGTTGCTAGTTGGCCTGAGATAAAGTGGTCTTGGTACTCTTCTGTTGTTGTGAAATCCCAGAATAAATCATTTTCAAATCTATCAGCGCTTCTGTAAACATTCTCCCCATATATTTCTTCATACCAGCATGTGGGATCTCTGTAGGAAAGGATGTCTCTATTTTCTCTTATTTTCCAGCCACAGGAGAAAGCCACTGTGAATTTTTATTCCCTTTCTCTGTCCCTTCCTTTGTGCTAATAATTGATTTGCTTCATGGGTCTGGACTGCAACTGCACTTTCCCAYCAAAAACAGTCACAGCATTGAAACCTGAAATATCTGAACATGGAAGTGTTTTGTGTAAAAGAGATGCTGGTTCAAGATTATTTATACCCATTAGTGCTATCAAATTCTCTTTCAACAGGCTAGGAGAGGATTCATGTCACTGTGGCACCAGTTCCATCACATCTCCCTGCCCCAAAAGTCCCAGCACACAGCTCAGTGCAAGACACAAGAAATCAGTGCAGTCAGTACCAATGGATGGCATTGCAGACTGATCTCCTTGAAACTAGATTGTCCCAACTTAGTACTGAATCTGTGAGAAGTGAAGTCAAAATAAGAGCTGAGTGAGCTACTCCATAGGTAACATTCGCTCATTCTTGTTTTAATGACATTTTTAATATTACCTTCAGGTTTGTTGCACTACAGAAGGTGTGGGTAAGCAGAACAGACTTTTTTCTCCTCAGGAGAAAGACAAGGACAGGTCTAAAAGTGATGTGTCATTTCAGTTTGATAGTGGAAACTTGATACAATGAGCCAACAGGAGTTTTGTTATGAAATTTAGTGGGATGAGAGCTTCAGCACGTGGCAGACCAGTGCTTGGCCCATCACCCTACGCGTGAAAGGTGAGTGAAACATTGAGAATGAGAAGAGAAATCCAAGTGCCTAAGAATCTTTGGCTTCTCCTGGCATACGTTAGTTGATTGCTCAATTAGGTCAATGTCTTYGTCACTCTATTACTAAGTATAGGTTGTTGTTCTTTGGTTACGTGAACTGGTTGTTCTTTAATGGATTCTCACTAACAGCTGTGGCTGGAAAGCTGCCTGGTGGAAAAGGATCAGGATTGCTGGTTGACAGCTGGCTGGACATGAGCCACAGTGTACCCAGGTGGCCGCAGAGGTCAATGGCATCTTGACTTGTGTCAGCAATAGCGTGCCCAGCAGGACCAGGGCAGTGACCATCCATCTGTGTTTGGCACTGGTGAGTCTGCACCTTAAACACTGTGTTCAGTTTTGGGCCCCTCTCTGCAAGAGAGACATTGAGGGGCTGGAGCATGTCCAGAGAAAGGCAAGAGAGCTGGGGAAGGGTCTGGAGCTCCAGGCCGATGAGGAGAGGCTGAAGGAGATGAGTGTGTTTAGCCTGGAGAAAAGGAGGCTCAGGAGGGATCTTAGTGCTCTCTACAACCCCCTGAAGTAAGGCTGTAGGCAGGGGAGCCAGTCTCTTCTCCGAGGAAGGAACAACCTCATGACATGATGAGAAGAAAAAACCTCAAGTTGTGCCAGGGGAGCTTTACACYGGATACTAGAAAAAAGGTCTTCCCTGAAAGGGTTGCCAAGCATTGGAACAGGCTGCCAGGGAGGGGTTGGGTYGCCACGCCTGGTGGTATTTGACAGATGTGTAGATGTGACACCTGGGGACATGGTTTCGTGGTGGAATTGCTCTTTTAAATTTAGAGCTGAGCTCAATAATCTTAGAGGTCTTTGATTTCAACCTAAGCAATTCTATGACTCTATGAAATCACTGTGGGCATGTTGTGTAGCAACCTTATCTCTCAGTCTWTCTATGAGCATTCAAGGTCATCCTCAGGTTTCAGTAGGAATGGTATATTGGAGGATCTAAAAGCATCCCCAAGGTTTCTCTGAACTCCTGAAGTCCTGGAATCCCATGATGAACCTTTTCATTAGGCTGAATCCCTAATAKGCAGAAATTATATCCTCAACAGCTTCAGAGTGCTCAGTTCATACAGGTTGCTTCTTCAYTCACTCTTCCTTTCTCTTATTTCTTTTTGGTTTTTTAAAGCAAGAGAGGAAAAAATGGGGTAATCTTGAACATTTCTTAAAATACATTGCAGCATTTGTCAACAGTTTAACTATGGGAATACTTCCTATTAGTTTCCAGTATTTTAACTTCACTTTTGCTCCTCAGAAAAATGATTTTTTGGAAAAAATTGAATATGTTGAGATCCTAAATCTCAGTGGTTTTGATTTTAAAAAGTATTTCCCATGTGGGAGCCCTTTTCTGTAGTTTTGTTTGTTTGCTGTATTTTGTCTGTCTTCTCTACATGGTTGCTTTAGACTTTGAGTTAATACCAGCTGTCTAGCACAGAATACATTTGATGCCAAAGTAATATCAATGGTTTGAAGGTAAACTCCCCCACAGCTGCAGATCATAGGTATTTAACAATGGGCCATGAAGCCTGAGCATGCTATGATGTGATCTGCCCACAGCTTCATGGAGTGTCCTCTTCAAACTACAGTGACTTGTAGCTCCAGCACTTTGAAGAAATTATGTCAGCCTCTAAACACAGAGCCAAGTTGGCATTGGGCTGTAGGTGCACAGCCAATCTGCTTTCCATATTGTTCTCTTGGCTTTCATACAATCATGAATAATCTGTTCAAGACAGTCTGAAAACCTCAGAGCAAGCAGGATGCACTTTGTATCCCTAAAGTCACTTTTTACATTTGCATAGGCCTCATGCCCAGTGAGAAATCTGTAAACATGAGAGGGAGAAAAGAGAGGGATCTCACAGAAGACAGTTACGTGATTTCATTTATTTATATTATACTGCTAGAAACCATGACTGAAGACTGTGATTTGTCCACTGACATATGCATGCAATTTTTCCTGAGATGCAGGAAACAAATCTGTCAGCCTCCTGATGAGCATTACAGAGAGAAAGACATCCAGGATAATTTAATTAGACCCCAAGAAATAACCCAAACTGAAGGACATTTTCTGGTTGTCAGAAACTAAATCCATCTTTAAAACAGGCAAAACCACCACCCTGGTTCAGAGACTTCCCTGCTCTCCGATCACCTCTGAATTGCTTTTCCTCTATGATGCTTAGAGTTCCTTGACCCTTCCTGGAGATTTTCTTCAGGGTCCTCAGGTGTGCTAGACCCATAGTACCCCCAAAGGATTGARGAAAAAAGTGACCTCTTGCTATAGTCCTAAGTGCTATAAGGAATGATCCAGGTCCAAAGAATAATTTAGAGCAGCTCCAACATGTCTAGATTACCCTGATCTGCACTAAGCAGTGAGGAACTGATGCAACAATGAATGATGAAAGGCTGATTATTTTTAATTGTCTATATAGTTCACAGCTCTGGAATAAAGTGTGATGATGCTTTGGTAAGTTATGGATTATTTGCAGATTTTTGCTTTGTTGTTTTGGTTCCTCCCCCCTCCCGCTTCCTCTTCCTCCTRGAGGTGAATTTAGTAGAGGGGGAAAAGCCCAGCAGTCTGTCTTGGACAAAGTAGAGTTGAAGGAAGGAAAAAAGAGAGAGAAGAAGGAATGAAAATGGATAAGAAGAAAGATGTATCTTCATCCCTTATCATGGCTGAACAGTTATTGTTGTGAGCCGGGGCTGATGGCCTGTGACCTCGAAGGTTCCTTATTATGGCTTGATCCTGCACTGTGCTGCTTGAGAGACCTGGGCTGGGCTGAGCTCAGGCATACAGGGTCTGCTCTTGGTTCTGCTAATGATTCCTGACCTTTGACAGCTTTCTGTTCCATTTAAAGCGGGCCTTTCTGATCTGAGAATGACAGAATAAGACTCTCTTTTTTTAGTATTTTTGCATCTTGAAAGACATAGCTGTTTCAGAAGGAACAATCTGGCATTTGCTACACGTAGGTGATTCTTTCTCTACTGAATAAAGCAAGAGCTTTTCTTGACTAGAGCTGTATGTACCCCTCTGCTGAGTACATGAGTTATGCAACTTGCCTACTCAGAATAATGCCATTATGATTATTAATAATTATATGTAAATTAGTTCATTAGGCCTCTATTTTTCAAGATCTAATATATGAACTAACTAAAAATTTTCAATGACCCATCTACTAATTATCAAAATCAGAATTCACCCTCCATCTGCTCAGAAACATATGCAAAACAAAACACTTAAGTCACCAAACAATAGCAGATCCTAACAATTGTGAGAGATGCAGCATTATAAACTACACTGGTTTATCATGAGTAGTAGAATACTATCAAATAAATGTTGTTATTTTCTGCCAGGTAAACCTGATTAACTATTTCAGATTTTGTTCTTCTCCTTGTAAGCATTTTATTCATCCCTGCTACAATTGGTTTGAATTTTTTGTTGTGTTTGTTCTGTACTATAAAAAATGAAGCTGTCTTAATTTAAAATACAGTCCTGCATTTTAAGGATTGCACTGATGGGGCTAGAATTTAGAGATCTAGTATCTGAGAAATTGAGATAAGAGTTTTAAAATGTTTGGTATAAATACAGTGTATGGAATAAGTCAACCTCTGCAGTGTAAATATCAATGGTGCCCAAAATGTAGTATATCCTCAATCCTCTATGTGTAGATTTAGAATTTAGTAGAATAGCTTTGACTATTTTCTATGTGTAAATTTACCTCAAAGTGTTAAACTTGAATTTATAAAGGCTAGGAAATAGCTTTGAAAGTGGATTTACTGTCAGATTTAGCAGTTAATATTCTTTAAAAGTTTATTAGGCAATGTAAAAGGAAATCCTAAATCTAATTCACTCTTGTTTTGTGAAKAAACTGGGCAGTGGTTGAGGAGGATAGAGTGAAATTCATTATAGGTCAAAGATCATAATATTCAGTGCTGTTTTTAAGCTGGATGCCTTTAATACATTTTTATAAAGAAAAAAGAGCCTAAAACTAAATTTCTAGTTTGTATCACTAAAGAAAAAAAAWTATCTTATTTACACAGGAAATATTCTTGGAAATGGAAAAAGGAGAGTTTTCCATCTTTTCGTATATGTTACTTTTTCAGACCCTTTTCAGGGATGTACACATTCTGTGACCATTAATGTTTCTTTAGAGTAAGCAGAAGTCTGTTGTGTGTTGAATGTACCATGTAGTAGCTGCAAGTTGATTTCTCAGCAGCTTGCAGGCATTGATGGACCATGGTTTTAACTTCTTGAGTCAAAATTTTGAAAGTGATTGGCATGTGTGAAATTAAATCAGCAAAAGCTTACAAGCTTGTTGAATCACAGCACAAGCAACAGGAAAATGATCTTCTGCAACTCTSATGTTTTGACAACAATTAATATCTATTCATATTCTACTGAAACCAGGGAAAAGAGAAGATTTCTTTCAAAACAAATAGAGTCCAGCTATATGTTAAGATCTGAATTAGATTTAGCTCACAGAGCAAAGAAAGAAATTGATGTCCTCAAAGTATAAACACATTTCCTAATTTCTTTCCCCTTGAGAATTGTCTGTACTTAAACTTTGCTATTGGTGATATTGTAGCTTATATGACACAAAGGAGTTCAGTCCAATCTGTGCATACCAGTCATTTGTGCTGGGCACTAAAGCATTTCTGAGTCTTAGGCATTTTTTGGACCCATGAAAGAAATATATTGGGTGAAAAGCAATGGGGATAAATATGATAGAAGTTGGAGAAACTACAGGAAGACTTCAAGTAAATATATGTCTTTAATTTTTAGTCATATAAAATGACAGTTTTTTAATGGCAGTTAAACTGTCTAGTTGAGTCTTTAAACATTATTATTATTATTATTATTATTATTATTATTATTATTAGTCATAATCTCACTAGGATAAATGTCCATGAACAAAAGAAAAGAAAGATGGTAAACCCTGAAGAAGATTATTTATAATTTATTAATTCTGCATGGCTCATGCTGTACATGCATGTTTATAATGTATAAGATGCCCAGAACATCTGTTAAAAATATTTCTAAATGAAACTTGTAATCTCATGGGTATTTCATGAGAACATAAAAATGATTTTACTTTGAAGAGTTTATTAATGAGTAAAGATTAAGAATACTTTTACCATAGTAATTTCTAGGGKTTTTTTTAAATGAACTTGGATATATCTAAGGCAGAGTCCTTATTTCAGCAGGAAAATTTCAGGACAGGACCTCTCCATATACACAGAAAAAGGGTAAAAAATGTAAAAATCATTCCTTCTCTCCTGTAATGTGGTCTTTCAAAAAATTAGGTCAAGAAAAATGACATGTAAAGGCTGTTTTAATGAGAGCCAAACTAAACTAACTACTGTTTATTTTAATGAACAATTCTTGAAATATTTGGTGCTTTTGAAATTGTTCAGCTAAAATCATACTCTTTTCCTCCAATTAGCCTTCATCACAAGGAGTTTCCTTGTCTTTGACCCAACTCTGTCCATTAACAACATCAAACTTTAAACATAAAATGACAGGCTTAATAATAATAGTTCAAGAAGTATCCTTTCTGCCAGAAAGRAAAAAAACTCATTATTTTAAATTGAGGTAGTGCTGAAAGGAAACAAAAAATGCAACCTTGTACAGGACAGGTCTTGCTTAAATACAGGTCTCAGGTTTTGAAGACTATGTGGAATGAAATCAAAAGGGTGTGGTTCATTTGGGGAAAAAAAAAATTCACATGTATGTTACAGTAGGTGACTTTTTCCTGTCCTACTTCAATAAGCCAAGCATACTCATACTTGCACCAAGGGCAAATCTAACCAGGTTATTGAAATGCAACTACTTCATCTAATGTGTCTATCCTTCTGCTTCTGGGATTCACCTGCCTATGACAAATTTTGCTGTCCTCTCTATGCACCTGGGCCAGTCACTGCACAGATTTAGGGGTGATTCCACACCCCCACCATTAAACCTCAGTGATTTTGTCTCCATCTTAAAATGTTGTCATGGGGCTGTTAGAAGTTTTTCTTCTAAATTTGTGTAGGCACCTTCTTGTAGTATAAGTGAAACAGAAAACACATTTATTCTTGTACAGGAGAGTTTCTTTTCATTCATTCTCTTCTTATCCTTATATGAGAATATTTTATCCTATGTCTTAATTGATAGCTGACCTTTTCTCCATCTGCTCTAAATCAGGGAAGTACAGTGTTTCTCTTGTAATTACATTTCTGCCACAAGGTATTTTTCTTCTTTTAGGAGATCAAAACCATTATTGACAGCAGGATGCAGTCTTTTCAATATTTTAATAAAGAAGCTCACTGCGTTTGACTGATGCTTTAGCCTGCCAACAGGAGTTTAATAGTCTAGTGGAGCATTAACAGCAACTGATCATTGTTCAGAACATCTAACTAGCCCTAGGTTATATCAACCTGACAGACAAGACATTAGCTGAGGGCAGCAACTCTCCATTAATTGTTTATGCAGATGACCCTCTGGTGGAAAGGTGGGCATTTTCTCATTTGCCTTGGGCAGTGTAAACCAGCCTGAAACAGCCACTGCAATTAGAGGATGTTAATGAGGAAGCAGAGAGAGAGCCGGTGGCATGGAGAGAACTGCTGCAAGCACAGCAGCACTGAGGGTTTATTCTTGTCCCCACTGCAGCCAGTGCCCAGATCCCTGTCGGTTTAAAGAGCAGAAGGAGATGTACTCCTGGCTGAGATCCAGACTGGCAGCTTCCCCTGTGTCATATAAGCTGCTGTTGGAGCATGTTGGAATGATATTCTGTCCAGACATAGTGAATGACTGTTCTTTCTCTAATTAGTCTTGCTTCAGACATTTGGGTTGATAAACATGCAAGGAGAAGCGGAATGTTTCTCTGCCCTGTGGTCTTTACTCAGAGACTTGAGGACTGAGAACACCAGCTGTTTCCTAGGTTGTGAGCTGCGCAGGCTGAGATCAGTCATGGGTGGGTTTCTTTGCCTGCTGGAGTGATGGCACTTACTATTGAAATCATCTAGGATCCACAGTCACAATGCCTAGACAGCATGAAGGGACTGCCTAAGCCTGAATGGACTGAAATATCTGTGTCCCCATCATGGAATTCCTTCAGGGGAGGATGAGGAACGTTGTTGGAAAAAAAACCAGATAGACCGAGAATAAAATGGCCATGGGATCAGGATGACATCCATATTAGCAGAACTGAAAGCAATGTAAAAAGTGCCTTCCATGTTGCCAAAATGACTCCTTGATTGCTTTTGTTTTATTTCATCAGATCAGAAAGGCAAAGACCTACTACTTAAGTCTGAGCTGTCTTTGGGTAAAAATCGGCTGTCTGTTAAGTAGTGTAAATCTAATAGTATTCCTTTCTGAAAGCAAAATCTAGTTTGCTTATGTCAGAGTCTGTTTTGGCACTGGAAAAGTTGATACCATGCTGTTCTGAGAAGTAGTTATCATGAAGCAAAAATCTGTGGTCAATTTAAACTCATGGCAGGAGAAATCAGGAGAAGGAGATTGCTAACAAAGAATTGTTTATTTTCAATATGTAGAGTTATAAATCTCCCAGGTAGCTTCAATTTTTTTTTTTTCAGTTACTGAAAGATTTCAGTTTATAGTCATGACAATTATAGTTCCCTTAAGAAAACCATTGTCATCTCCCTGATGTAGTCTTGTCTCAATGCACATTGTACTATGTCCAAAACAGCCACCCATGCAAGAGATTTTTGTGCCCTTGCTTCCCCCCTCTTTGCAGGACTTGGATCTGTGATGACCTTCATCTGTTTATACAGGCAGTTCCTTTCCTGAATCCAAACAGGCAGTCCTGAGCCCTGGCATTCCCTCAATGTGTCACATGTGTAGGGTACCTGCGACACCCAAATTTTCAGTCTGGGGGAGGAAACTTCATTACAGACAATTTGATTGTGCTTGGAGGAACTGACTGTTAAAATCAAAACTGGGGTTAAAGTAGCTGCTAAATGTTACCTCTAGCAAATGATTTGCTTTTCTCAGGAGACTTCTTCTTTTATGCTGTCTGTAGTTGATGAATACTTCCTCAGTCAGAGGGCAATCTGTCTTGGCCCGTCCCCTGACCCTGCCCTGTGCTCCTTGGCATTGCCACTGGAACCCAGCTGGCATTCAATGGACAGCACACTGACAGGTAAAAGATTAGTATTAAGAGAAAACATAGATAACCAGTAAGACAGGTACTGAACAGCTAAGACAAAGGCTGAAACTGGAACAAGACAAAGCATATATTGGGTAAATAAGACCATTCTGAGAATATAATGCAAGTAGTTCTTTTCATCCTTAAGAAAAGGATATTTTCCTGCTGCAAAAGGTATCTCCCCCATTTGCCTTCAAAAGCATCAATTTGTTTCCTACATTCTATTAATTAAACACAAACATTTGGCTTACACCTGCCTAACAAGACCAGATATTTACGTTACCGAGGTGGGGATAAGACTTGCCTTTTGTTTGCTTTTTGTGATTCTGCACTGAACTTATGAAGTGGCAACTGGCCATCTTTTGTTTTGAGTTGCATATCCAAAAAACAGGCTCAGAGGGAAGGAAAATTCCCCTGTGTGTAATCCAGAAATATTGAAGTGAATCGTTCAACATGTTCAGATCATTCCCTTTGTCAGCACTCAGTTGGAAGAACAGCTAATCTGGTACAGGGTAAGCAAAGGGGATGCCTAATAATTGTACCATCCATAAACTACTGTCAGGCAAGAGCGGTGAGGAACACAGGAGAATGGTGACTCAGCAATGAGTGTCTGAATCACAACGCCTCCTGGATCCACTCTGCCAATGCCATTATGGAGCAGGGTTTAGGGGTTTGTTTTTTCTAGCACTTTTTAAGAGCTGTGACTAAAATCATAATGATTTGGSTTGGAAGGGACCTTATAGATTTAGTTCCAAGCCACCTGCTGTGGGCAGAAGCACCTTACACTAGATCAGGTTGCTCAAAGCCTCATCCAGCCTGGAACTGAACATGTCCATGGATGGGACATTCTCAGCTTCTCTGGTCAACCTGTTTCAGTGTCTCATCACCCTCACAGTAAAGAATTTGAATTTCTTCCTAGTGTTTAATCTAAACCTAATGTCTAATCTAAACTCTTTCAGTTTCAAATCACTGCCACTTGTCCTGTAACTACATGGCCTTGAGAAAATCCCTGCCCAATTTTCTTGTAGGGCCCCATCAGGTATCAGAAGGTTGCTCTAAGGTTTTCCSAGGGCCTTCTTTTCTCTAGGCTCTTCTCAACCCAAACTCCCTCAGCCTGTTTCCATAGGAAATGTGTTCCAGCCCTCTAAAAATCTTCATAGACCTCCTTTGGACTCACTCCAGCTGGTCTATGTCCTGCTCATGTTGGGGGGCCCAGAACTGGAGGCAGTGCACCAGGTGGGGTCTCATGAGAGCAGAGGAGAAGAATCCCTTCTTTTGAAGCAGCCCAGGATACAGTTAGCACTCAGCACACATTGCTGAGTCCTTTCAAGCTTCTTGTCCACAAACACCCCCCAGTCCTTCTCCTTAGGGCTCCTCTTACATCAGTTCTCCATGCAACCTGTGTTTGTGTTTGAGACTGACCCAAGATTAACTGTTGTGCATATTTGCCTCCTAATGCTTCCTTTTATCTGTTTCACAAATGAGTGGGCTGTGTAAGGCAAGGTGAAGAGGCTTTTCCTTAACATAGCAGTGGTAATACAACTGGTTTAAATATGACTGCTTATAATTGTAGACTAAGGTTAAGTGCAGTTGACTGCTTCAATTGAACAGAAATGCGGGAACACAAATAGGCATCATAAATTAGTGTCTAAAATGTGGCTCTTTAGAGAGCTGGGAAATGGGTTCAGAGTCACCAGACCAAAATGCCAAGTAAGCTCCTGGGCCAAATGTTTGTTATTTCCTGTGTCTTGAAGAACTTGAATGAGGCAGTGGGAAACACTGTGCATAGAGTATGAGTAGGATGTATCAGTGGTATTTCTAGTCCAAATGGTTCTATTCAAGAAAATACCCAGGTAGTTCTAAGAAACATTTGGATACAAGAAGGTTACTGCTTATCTTTATTCAGCTATGGCTATTGCAGAAAAGGGGGAAACTATAAATCCTGCTAGTGAAACAGTTAAAAATACCTGCAAAACTCTTACATTTTCTCTGTCTACACTGGTAACAGAACACTGTGCAATCCTATGAGTGGACGGGGTGTCTTTTGTCATGTAATGAGGAAAGGTGTTATGACTCATTGTGTTAAAGTTCCCACATTCTTTGGCTTTTTGCACGTGCCACTGCCTTTATTTTCATTAGCAATGTTCTTGGACTGTGCAGCCTGAGCCCTTGCTGGTGACAGGCACATGACTGTWTGGCACATGAAATATGGATTTGAGGATACTAAGAGGGACTATTTTACACTATTCTTACATACTTCAACTTTCAATCAGAACCCATAGATATTGAACTCTGTAATATGTCTTGAAGGCTTGGGCAGAGTTAAGGTAAAGAGGAGTATGATTGTTCGTGTCCATGTCCTCTGTTCCCATAACTGGCAGTTTTGAATAGGTTCCTCTGTTGAGATGGGATGGGATCATAGGATAATGCTATGATGTTGACTAGGCAGGAATAYAAAACAAACTCCTGATCTCTAATTTTGTTTAATGATGTCATTAGGAATTCTTTGCATTTCTACTGTCTGGGTTAAGGCAACAGCTTCTGCTGTTGCTTCATATGCCGGCTCGACTTACATGACTAAACAGGCTGTAAAGCTGGCAACTGTCAGAATAATCTTTCCATTAAACTGATGGTCCTTTATAATGGGGTCTGCCTTCTTTTAATGGTAGCAGTGGTATAGCAGTGCAATGGAAAGCAAATTATTTTTTCTTCTTAGTTTAATCTTCTTAGGGAAAACGGTAATCCTCTGCTAATTTCCTCCATCAGAGCAAGCATATGTCTCAATCACATTTGTAGCTGGAGCAGAACAGCACTCAGCACTCAAATTATGCTAATAACCATTTAGATTACTTCTTCTTTGGCATTTATTCATATTGGAGATCCAGCAAGTAAGCCTTTCCACTATGTGAATTTATGTGTTTAATCCACATTATTTTCATTAATACCTCTGCAAGCTTTGGCATGAGACTGTCAGGCTCCTTGCCTTGTTGTCAGGTAAATGTGAAGCAACGGTGTGGTCCTTCCAATGCATCCAAATGCTGAACCCTTACTTAGTCTTTCTTACTTTGACCTGGCAGAGACAGGTGTGAAAGGGATTGCCAAGCAGTGCCACCTCAAGCAGGGAGTATATCTTATTAAAAATGTTGTGCAGGTAGAAGAGGCTCAGATCATGTGGTTATGGCATTCATGTTATATCATTACTACTGAAGATGGACTCCACCATGTATATAAATGCATATAGAAAGCCAGAAGAAACTTTGTAAAACAAGAGCTATAATCTGCAGYCTGAGATATTGATTACCATGTATGCTGAATACTAGATTTGGAGTACTCTGGTCTTACACAATACAAACTCTTACGATATAATTTGTTCTGTGTCTAAATTGAATAGATATTATTGGTCCTGCCTGTTTTCTTATTGAAGTGCAAACACTGTTCCAGGCATATATATATATATATACATATATATATATATAAAAATAAAATGTGTATATATATATATATATATATATATATATATATACACACACACATTTTATATAAATATATATTATATATATATACACAATAATGTATATATGTATATTTACAATAAAGTGTGTTAAGAGTGACTGAGGCTAAGCCAATAGGATTGCCACTCATGTTTTGATATACCTTTTCCTTTCTTGTAGCTTTCCCCTCTGAGCAATTCTTGACGGACTTGTTTTGCCATTGATAAGCACAGATGAGTAGTAGCTGTGAGAGTGACAACAAATACAAATTTCTCTGCAGCATCTCCTTAACAATGCAGAAAACCAGGTATCAGTCATTTGTAACTGTGTTCTTTGGGTGAAAGATCTCCTTTTGCATCAAGGTGTACATGAATTCCTTAACTTCTTTAAGATGATTACAAGGAGCAGTTTTCATAATCCAGGTATTTTATTTTTAAAAAATTGAAGGCTATTGAAAAAACTGACCTGAGAGTGTATTGTGCCACTGTGTACACAATAAGAAGGGTTAGAAAGGGATGACTGGAATTTAGGAAGGATTTTCCTTTATTCAAAATAGGCTGTCAAAAAATACGTGGAAGCCTGTTACAATCACTCTGTGGAGTCAAAAGTTCCTCAGCGTAGATCTTGCTTAGAGCTAAATTAGGTCTATATTTGTCCAAATTCAGTCCTTTAGCATTTTTTAGTCTTTGCAAGATAAACTGGGTATTTTCTTTGGCCAGAAGCTGGAAACTAGCTCTGACCAGAAAAAACATACAATAATGAAGTAACACCACACAAGTTAATAAGAGGGTTGCCCATGAAAAAAGATAAGGACAAGTCTTTACAAATATGTTTTTCTTATCTCTGTTTACACTTTATTACCTTTTTTTTTTAGTTAGAATCAACAATTTGAAATCTCATTTGAATCATTGCCTTTTTTTTCATGCTTAAATTTGAAGTTAATTAAAACAGCTTTAGATAGTTGAGTTGCTATCCTGATAATAATTATTGTTTAGCCTTCTGTTTGCCACATAATTTTCAAAGTCAAACCTTCAGGAACATTAGGAAGTATCTTCTTAATTATGCTTGAAGAAAGCATTTGATATATTTTGTTAGTGTGGCTAAGTTGTGAAACCATTATTTATTTCCTACCACTGGAGAAAACCTTCCTCTAAGACTCAAGATCAACAAAACACTTAAGCAGCTGCTTATGAGATGAAAATCCATCCCAAGGCAATTTTTTAAACACCGATTTTAATCATCTTTGGAATTCTCATTTACTGTTTTATTTAGGGTGCTTGGGAATGAAGGAAACAGAGAAAACTTTGTAAGAATGTTGTTCACAGACAGAAAAAATTCCCTCAGGAGAAGCACTATAAGAGTTTTCAGTTTCATTCCTGTACTGTTTTCCAGTACAGGTTTTAGATAAATGCATGTTGAACTACAGAGATAATTTACTCTACCAGTTATTCTGTTAATTTTTTTTTTTCCAAATGTGCCATTGAGCCAGACCACTAATAGTTTCATCAATGAAGTTCTCTGTCTTTCAGTGACTAACCTAATTGTTCAAATATTTGTTTTCACAATAGAAGAGTTTGGATGCATTGTTAGGACTGATTTATTTGTTTTGGTACAGATTCCAAGGGCTAGATATTCAGCAGAAATCATCTTTCTCCCTTGCACATCACTCAAGTAATCATCTTCTTTTATTCTTGTGTAGCCACTATTTTCATCATTGTCATTATTAAGATAGTGGTAAGTTCTGTCTAATGTGAGGAATAGTGACAATTGACCCAGGTTCTGAAGAATTTTTAAGATGTACTGGCAAGAAATGGGTAGGGAAGCAAATTAGAGAAATGGTTTGTATAAAATCAGGGATAAACGGCAGAATTCAAGGGCCTGACTGACACATAGTGTCTTCTCAGGGTACCATTTGTTTTGGATAGATATATATTTGCATCTGCATACACACTCAATCTTTGTTAATGTGCAGCCCTGTCCTTACAAATTATTCTCTTTCTGAATATCATAAGGATTATCACATCCTTAAGAGAATGACTGAAAAACCCAAYGATCAGTTAGGGGGTGCCAATTAAAGTTTTAATGCTGTAACAGCTGTTGTCTGCTTGTAAATGATTTCTCCTAAATTTGGGATTTTCTGTTAGCACATAAAATGCTTTGTTAATAAATGTGAAAGTCCCTGAGGATTTCTGTGCATTAAACTTTAATAATTGAAGAGTGCAGAGGAATAGCTGAAATGAAAATGACTGCATTATGGAACAACTTTTAATACGTACCAAGTCTACTAACGATCATAAACTCCCATGATATAGCATCTATTTTGGGTTGGGTTTTTTCCTTTATTTTTTTTCTTTCTTCCTTTTTTCTTTTTTCTTTTTTTCTGCTTCTGAAGTCTCTCAAATACTTCTCCCAGGTCTCAAATCCCCAAAACGAGTTAACTAGGATAGATTATTTGGAAAATCAAAGTTCCCTTAAATACTCTTTCTGTCTAATAAGTTATTCTGTTACCCTCCAGTACAGGTCTGCTAGTTTTGGCAAAACTATGAATATTTACATCATCTGAAATCTTGGCCCACCGTATCATACACTATTCAGCTGGTGTCCTTAGCTCTTTCCTTTCAAGTCTTCTTTTCCCATTTCCTTGAAATCCTCACATCAAGTCAAATTTGACACAGTGCTGGAAAATGCAGCCTAGGCAAGTGAGTAGTCTCTTGATGATATGAAATATCCAACAATCAGGATTACTGTGAGAAAAAAATTTCCATATTGTAAGTTTCATATAAGAAAGACTAAAAGCCTGAAATTTAACAATGATTCAGACAAAAAAAATTTTCTAAAAGTGTTTCTCAAAGTAGACATTTTATCAACTTCAGTATTTGCAGGGGTTATAGAGGTATATGATGATCCTACTGATAATTATAATAACAGTAGTAGCAATAATAATAATAATAATTTAATTTATTTTATACGTAACATAGCCAAAACAACAACAAAAATAATAAGAGATTAAAAAAGTAATGTAACCAGATGTAGTAAACAAAATCCTGTGTATTCCAGATGGCCAGTATAGGACTTTTGTGGGGCTGATCACTGCATTAGCAGACATCAACCTCTCTTGATAATATTGCTGCTCTCTTTAGGTTGTGCTAGCCAGGCTGGCCACAGTATTTTTATCCTCAGAAGTTTGCTTACTTTGTATTTCAGAGAATTAGCTGCACTAGCGGTTGCCCTAGATCATGCCCCTTTGAGCTGCTGCCGAGGGAGCTCAGTATATTGYGTGTTCAGCAGTGGCTCCAGCGTGTTTTTAATTTCGACGAGTCAAACTGATGCATATATTTTCYACTACAGCACTCATTTGTTTACTGCATCCTCCCTGTCTCTGTGCTAGTCACATACATTATGCATATTGTACATGCTGTCAAATCACTGCAAGGCCCAGGGGTAACCTCCCTCAGATTCACTACAGGTTTAAAACTGTCCTGGCTGCACATGAGCGATTTCCCTGTCAGGATCAGCTCCTGTGTGGATCTCCACCTGTAGTCCCTGACAGCTTTGCCCCTAGCAGGGCACTTTTGAGGAGAAGCAGTCTGGGGTTCCCAAGTCAGATGGAGCCATCAGTGTTTTGCCCTTCTGCCCCTTCAGCAGGATGCAGCTAAAACAGATCTCCTGCTGCATTGTCCAGAGGGATTGTGCTGAGGTGGACTGGAGCCACATACTTCTCACTACTTACACTGGAGGAGCTGCACTGGCAGAGGTCATGCAGAGTAGATGCTTTCCATGATCACAGACTGGAAATGTCAGCCCTTCAGGAACAGTGATTTTTAGCTTTGGGAAATTCAGATGCATGCCATGTTTCTAATTTTGCACCAGAAACATGTTTAGGAGAACACTTTCTTACAGGGGCTATGAGAGGAAAGAGAGGTGTCCCTTACTGTGCAATGCCTTGCATAGAACAGTCCAAACTGAGTAGACTTTCATAATTTCTTAGCATGATATAAAATATATATTTTTTGCTGATTTCTTCAGTTTGAGTACAATACTCCTGTATTTTTCAAAAGGTATTTAATTGCACACTTCAAAAGCTTTTACTTTGGAAAAATAAGAACTTTATTGGTTTTGAAATAATGTAATTTATGAAGTAGGATCCATTTGGCTTCTTTTTTCATAATGAGAACAAAGCCAAATCAGTACAACATCATAATTATGTCTTAATTATTCTAATAACTTTCATTTTTGTTTTTAATCTTGATCTCTTTTTCTGTGCTGAAAAATAGAAGACAATCTAAACAATGAATTAATTCATTACTCTAAGCTCCTTATTCTCTTTTTTGTTCTTTCCAACCCCGCTTCTCAGATCATTAGAAGCATGAGATAATCAGGGCAAGATTTCATTTGCTAGCTCCTTCCTTTCTTCCAACTCCCCCACTTTTTTTTCTCCTCCAAATCCCACTTTTTTCTCCCTCACTTTTATGCACACCTTCTTATCTGTATGTAAGTAACTTAAGAGCAAGAATAGGAAGTGGAGTAAAAACGAGCCCTATCCATTATTAGTTTCTCAGTGGGTGAACTTCTGCAGYTCTATAGCCTATTGAAATCAATGGAGCTCTACTGAAATGTTCTTTGGCATCTCCTGTCTCCATTAGAGTCACCAGAGACATCACTGTGCTTTGCCGTTTGGATCTGCTTCATAGAAAATATGGTGTTGTGTCGTACTGAGAGCAAGAAAATCTGTGCCCCCCACACAGTTCATAATTAGCAGCACTCCTTCTTCCTACCTGCTGTGGCTTTCACCCTCAACTGCCACTCCCTGGAAACTGGGAATTAAATCTGGTGATGGAGAGGGAATTACCTGCTGCCTGCAGCTTTGCAGTGTAGGCTTATTCAAACACATCAGATTAAAACTTCTTTCACAAGAGCAAACAGTGGAGAACTCTTGCTGGTGCTCTGCTGAACTGAGGGATTCAAACAAGATCTGGAGTAAGAGAATGTTCTTCTGAGAAGATCTACCAGTGCAAATAAACCAGATCAATGATGAGTGACAGAAGAAAGAGAGAGGACTACATTTGCACTGCATTTTGCAGGCAGACATAAGCACGCTCCACCTGTGTTACAAGTGGATTACGAGCTAATATATTTTAGATGTACATTTGGCGCTTGCAAGGCCAGAGGTAGCTACATGCTTCTGCTTCATAAATATCTACAGTCAGAGACTTGGAGTTGCTTGGGCAGAGCAAACTTGTGTCTGCCTCCACAGTGGGGGCCTGAACATCACGGAGGCTTGAAGACACCTATCCCTCAGGAGAGCAGCAGATATTTATTCCTGACTCTGTGTTTCTCCCTCTCTCTCATCTCTCTCCTTTCTCTTCATCATAAGTTTATTCTGCAAGTTGATTTAAGGAACAAATTCACATTAGAAACTGTCCACTAGAAGTGGTTAGGTTGATTTCTTTTGGGCGACAGAACCTGCACCATCTCAAGAGTGCACATGAAAATATGGTATAGTTTTGTTAACTAGGATAATTATAAAAGTCTTGTGTTTTCTCTGACCCTGTGCTCTTTTACTGTGGCCACTGAAAATATGTCTCCAGTGTAATAAATTATACGTCTGTAAGCTACTTAATACATGTAGTAGTACCTAATGATGAAATTGAGAAATGCTGAGTCCATTAGAGTAAAAGAGAATTTTKACATTAATTTCAATGAAACTAGGATTTCATATGGAATTTCAGTGTCAATGAAAAACAGAAGAGAATAATAACTATAAATTCTGCTAGCAAATGGTGAAATCTGAAAATCCTACTCAGTATTTAAGGTAATATACTTTTTTGCCTTAGTGTGATTTGCAAGATTTGACTTAAAAAAGAAGCATGTTAGCTTGCAGTGTTGTTGTTGGTGTATATTCATGGTCTTACAAAGATGTCATTTTACAATTATAATTTTTATCTTCTTCTTCTTCTTTGCATCTACTCCATATTTTGTATTTGAGCCCATGAGAATATTCTTTCACTCTTTTCTTTCTCTTTCTTCTCTTTTTTCCCTGTCACCATCGTATTTTCTGGAAAAATCCCAGGATTTCTTCTCCTTGGAAGCTGAGAAGCTTCAGAGAAAAATTAAAACAATAATTATCTGATTGCTTCTCCTGTGTTTTGCTGCTTTGGAATGTGGTTGGAGATTGTTTCTCCAACATGTGCATTATTTTGACTTAATGACCAATCACGGTTAGGCTGTGTGGGGACTCTCGAAGAGAAAGTCACAAGTTTTTCGTTAGTATCTTGTTAAGCCTTCTGTAAGAATCCTTTATCTATTTTTAGTATAGTATTCTTTAATATAATATAATACCATAAAATAATAAATTTGCCTTCTAAGAACATGGAGTCCGATTCTCAATTCCTCCTTTGTCCTGGGCATCCAGAAAATACCACATTTCCCCATCTTCCTTAACCTCATCCTCTCCTTATTCTTCTCTGTTCCTCTCTTGTGCTGCTAGAACACACCCACTTGTATGCTAAACCCAGAGCTATTTCCATACTCTGAACAACTGCATTAACTCAGAGTAGTGAGAATCTGCACAGCTCTGACATGTTCTGAGAACACCTATACAAATCACACCGAGGAATGTATTTTTTAGACATTAGCTTGTCAGTGTCTGCAAAGCCTCAAAGTCTGCAAAGTGCTGAGCATCTCCTCCAAGTTGCTAGCATTACCTAATCCCATCAGTGTTGAAGAAGACACACAGGGTATTGGGAAGTCACCCAAAAACCCCCTTCCAGCCCTAATCAGGGTGATGTCTGAAATTACACTCTTATCAGCTCCAGGAGATCTGTCACATTTAAATCATAATGCATCTGTAGGTGGCTTTGCATTTATTTTTAAAAAAAGACTGTGAACTCTGGAGTTGTATTTCCCACAACTTTCTTTGTAGAAAATAAAAAAGGCAGGTGATTTTTGGATATGTTTGACTTTAGTTTAAAAGCATGTATTTAATAATAAGATGCATGTTTTTCTTCTCTACTTCTGTTTTACATTCTTCCAACATACTTCACTGGCATTCTTCATCTGCTTCTCAATCTGGCTCCACAGTGAGTCGCAGCCAGCAGTAAACACTGAAAGAAGGCTGTGATTACTGCTTGCACAGTAAGTTACAACCAACCAAAGATGAATTTTCAAGTGAGAAAGAGGCTGCTGAGATGACAGAWAACTACAGCTTGGCTTCTGAACTCTTTGAGTGCTTCCCAGTGTTTTGCATCAGATTTGGAAGTGAAGCAAGGCCATGAAATGGTATCAATAGCATCATGGGGACAAGAGGTGAAGGGACGGAGGGTTTCACTTTGTGGATGGGAAAGGAGATGTGTGGACATTCATGTGCAATTTCAC
This sequence comes from Cardinalis cardinalis, assembly GCA_014549065.1. Taxonomy (NCBI): domain Eukaryota; kingdom Metazoa; phylum Chordata; class Aves; order Passeriformes; family Cardinalidae; genus Cardinalis; species Cardinalis cardinalis. The sequence continues at coordinate 2,123,009 of JACDOX010000118.1, forward strand.
AGCCAGATTAAAATCATGGAAGGCAAGTCTCGGGATCAGAATTTTTTGTCCACTGCTAGAGAAAATCAGCAACTTGTTTTAGCAGTCTTGTAAAAAAGACTCTTTTTAGAGAGTTGCAGACAATGACTGAGTATGTTTCTGGTCTTGAATCAGAAAATTGTGCACAATAATGCTGAAATTAAGCTATTTAATCTGTGTCCTGTCAAATTAAACTGAAGGTAATATTTTTCATCTTTGAATCTTGACAAATTAGTATTTTTGTGGAACAAAGAATATGTAGCATAATAAATATTTTTCTAGAGTCTTTGAACTTATTAAAATAAATGGATATCTAAATTTTGGATGATGTCAGGCAAATGAAATCAATATTTGTTTCAGAAATGCTGATTATATTAGAGTGTAGATTTTCTACTAGGGTTAGATTTGAAGCCTAGATTTACTGTTGGGTGTCCCAGAAGACACCAAATTAAACATGAACCAGCAAAGTTGCATCACAAAAAATGAGAGAAATTATGTCTGTGGCTGCATTAGGAGCGCTGGGGTGCTACCAGCAGGTTAGAGGAGATGATCCTTCCCCTTTATTCAGCCCTGGTGATGTCACTCCTCTGGAAAGCTGTGTCCAGTTTTGGACTCCCCAGTACAAGAGAGAGATGGATGCATTGAGTCCAGCAAAGGGTCACAAAGATGTTTAAGGGTCTGGACCAGCTTTCCTGTGAGGAAAGACTCAGAGAGTTGGGTCTCTACAGACAGGAGAAGTCTCATGGGGGCCTCATTAATGTGTATAAATACCTGAAGGGGAGGATGCACAAGAGATGGAGCCAGGCTCTTGCCAGTGGTACCAATGGCAGGACCAGAGGTGATGGACACACACTGAAACACAGGCAGGTCCCTCTGAACATTAGAATACACGTTTTTACTCTGAGGGCATCTCCATCTCATATTCAAAAAGCTACCTGGATTTGGTCCTGAGCCACCAAATTCTAGGTGATCCTGCTTAGGCCAGGTTTTGGACAAGATGACCTTGAGAGGTCCCTTCCAACCTCAGCCATTTTGTGCTTTTGTGTGGATTTTCCATAGAGTTATAATAATTGCATTGGACCTTTACCAGTGGGAGAAGAGCAGGATCTAATTAGGATGCCCATATTCACTTACTAGTATCTCATGCCATGTTTGTATTTGTAAGTTTTTGGAGAGAGTTAACTAAAACTTCAGACTCACTGATGCTAAAGAAAAGCATTATAGAGTATTAGAAACACTAAGTTGCTCAACCTTCTTTTCCCTTCTCTCATTTTTTCAACAATTTTATTGTTGCTCTCTGGATTCTCCCATTACATCCCATTTAGAGATGAATTGTGAAAACTTAAGGGCCTCTAATGCATCTTTTTGCAAAAATACTTTTTGCTGGTGGCTAGCAGGAGCTTTGAAAAATGATCCAACACATCACACTGCACTTGCAGAAAACTGCCAGCAGTGGAGAAGCAGCAGTCATATTTGATGGGTGCCACTAATTTTGATTGAATCTTCTGTTTGAAGAGAAATTATGCTCCTGTCAAAGCTAAGGGTTGGCTGAGTATCTACAGTAGGGAAAGGGCTGTCCTGTCCTTCTTACTTTCTCTGTGACTACAGACAAGTCATATGGTTTCTGTTCTGCAGATGACAAATGAGGAGCTAAACATCTCTGCCCTACAGGTGGGTCATGAAGACCCGTAGTGAAATTCATTGTGTAAATACATTCAATTTAATATTTTGTTTATCTGTATCATGGAAATGCCTGTGACCTGCAGCTGAGATCAGAATCCCATCCTACTGAATACAATGATCAAGGGAATCAGTCCCTAGGAAATGAAATCACAAATCTTGATGCTTGGTCTTGACCCCTGGCAATACTGTATTCTGCCTTGTCAAGATTAAAATAAAAATTGCAAGTGCTTGGACATACAGCAGTTCCTCCTGGGATGCCTCTTAATGAAAATTTCTTCATATATATAATCAAAAAGGTAAACCAAATGAACCAGCCAAATCTTCAGACAAAGGACAGAAAACACATCTTTCTCCTCTCATTTGTATGCTTGCATTGCTTCCTTATAATGATGCCACCTGCTTCCTTTAGGTGAATAACAGTCTTTTATTTGCAAGGGTTTTTCTTGAATATATTCCAGTTCAAGAAGAACATGTTCTTATGCTTCTGTTAAAAAAACCCTCAAGCCCAAGACTTTTGTGTTGGGACAATCTGTCTGTCAATATGCACCAGATGTGTTGACCATAAAGTTGATTTAGTATTCTGCACCCATATTTTCTCATGAGGCAGACTAATGAGAAAGGAAAATAGATAAGGGAAATGTCAAGGAGAATTGCAGTGAAAATTTAGATTGTTTTGCAGATAGGTAAATAGAAATGGGGATAAAAAGCAGGAACTTTCTTTCTGACACAATTGCTTCTGCTGTAAAATACCAGACAGTTTGAAAAACAGGGTTTCAGAACTAAAAAAACYCTTCATTATAGAAGCCTGGCTGCCTACACCAAATCTGTAGCTAAACATGTTCTTACACTATGCCTGACAGGAGAGGTAATCACAGACATGACTTGTAGCCAATAAACATTATTACCAAGTATACTGTAGTTCACTCATGATGGGCATCTGTGAGAACTTAGACAGTTTTAAAGAATATATTATTGAAGCCAAATTCTGTCTTTTTGAAACACTAAACCTGTAAGAAATAATGCCATCTTCAAGGATGGAAAAAAGAAATGTAACAGGTGCAGGGTTCTGTATGTTGACTGATGTCCAAATTTCTTTATCAATCATCGTTCAAAAGAACTCATCTACTTAGGTTGTACTGATAAAAATATTTGTTGCCCCAAGCATATCAAATATAATTTATCCCATTGTGAATAACCTCCTTATTTTCTCTACTTGTTTCAAGCTATTTATAYGACAAAAGTTGTTTCATGCCCCTATTAGTGAGAAGATGGTGTACAGCAAAGGGGAGAGACATGAGCTAGGATGCAGGAGAACTGGTGGATATGTTAAGATCCTCTGCCAAGTCAGGTGTCCTCTTTGTGATCTGGTGACCTCTGCCAAGTCAGGTGTCCTTTCTTTGTCTTTTTTTTCTGTTTCCAAGTTGATGGTAATGATACTGGCCTCCTTCAACAAAGTGCCTTGATATTTACTTGCTGAGGATACGAGTCATGTGAAAGTTATGCATTTCAGCAATTAATACAAGGCAGAGGTTCTCCCCCTGCTTTATTCCATCCCTACTCCCTCTGGCTTATAAAGTCAGATAAAAATAAGCGACAGTAGCAGATAAGCAGTTGCCTTCTTCATGCATAGATACGTAGATAATCTCAACCAGATGGGAACAAGCAACAGATGTTCTCTAAGCATATGTGCAAACAAAAAATTACAAGTGTGAATGTTCATAAGCAATGACTAAAAGAGGAGAAAGGAACAAAGTATCATTTCAGGACTCAAGTATTTGTAAGGCCTGACCTGGAAATTTTCAGCTAGCTCTAGAAACAGCACATTGAAGAAAATGAAAGGATTTAGGGATATTAATTATTTTCTTTGAGACATGAAGACATTTATCTAAGTGTCCTCAGTCTTTTCTGAAGAAGAATATGATGGATAACAGTGTTGTTCCAGGACATACATCTGTTTGTATTTAGGCTTCTCTCCACATGGTTGGATTTGTAATGTAGACAAAGAATTACCTTTCCTTTCCAGACTCTGTATGGCCTTAAGCTAATTTTCTCATGATTCAGTTTCAGTCACCTTACAACATCCCAGGACTTCTGTTTTTGTCAAAGTGAGCATTAAAATGACTTACTGAAAACTGAATTGTTCTACTACTGCTGTGTTTCCCTTCCTTCTAACAATCTGGCTACATTTCACCTCAACTTTCTCTTACCCAAATTTTACCCATAATGCCATTAATTTCAGTGCAGATCTACAACATATTACAGACGAAAGATAAGTTGAAGTCAAGCTTCTAATTGTAAAGATATTTTTCCACTACCTGAAAAGCAACTTATTAGCAATATTACAAATACAAGATAAGTTGTTAAGCTTAGATTAGATATCTTAAATCACTATGTGATACCTCCTTTTGTCATTGAGTGGGATGAAGAAACAAGTATGAGCTTCCCTAAGATGCAAAGGAGACATGATGCAAAATAGACAATAAGGTTAATATTTTTTTCTGTAAGCGTAGGTCTGTTTTCAGTGTTAGGATGTTGATCTTGTTCAAGCTTCTGGAATKTCAGAGATATTTTTGTTGGTTTTTTCTAGAAATGTAAAACCAAATATGAAATATGTTGTTTTTTCTCAGTAGATACACTTATAAAATGTCACGAAAATATGACTCTTACTTCTTAAAAGCTTTTGGAGGTATGGGTGAGAAGTCTGTTAAAATACATATAGTTCTTCAAATCTTTTCACACTATTATATTTTTTCCATTTGGTTGTAGAAGCCCCAGACTTCATGCCAAACGGGAAGATCTACAAGTGTTTTTCTTTGATGCACGCTGTTTAAAAATATATTTCACCCTTGAGGAAATACCCATATGATGAATTTTTTATACCATCAGTAGCAAATTCATCTTAGTGAAGATTATTGTCTCTGCTTAGAAATCTTCACATTTATGGATGAAAGCTGCTCCATAAGGTCAAAGATATGAGTTCTCTTTTTCACACTAACTTGAGCAAAGCAAAGGTGAAAKCTGTAAAATATCTTCAAGCTCGCTTGGCACCTGATCAGCTCTGATTTACAAGGATGTTCATATTGCTGCTATTGAATTAATACATTTGCACTAGCCATCTATAATTTAGATGTGTTTCCAGACCAGTTAGCTGGAAGAAGCAAATAGGTGTTTAGCATTTAATAGATATGATTATAATTTTTATTTAACTTATTAGTAAAGCGGGTTAGCAAATGGTTACCTCAGCCTCTGAAGTGTTTGGAATTTAAGAGTATTCCTATGCCATACAAGGAAAATATTAGATATTCTAAGGGTTTTCCTGTCTGTGTGTGTGTCTGTGCACACATAAAGACTTTGTAAGAAACGAGTGGCAAAATTCTTGCCGTGTAGTCTGTTGATGAGAGTATTTAATAAGAAATATAAGCCCAGRGCAAATGAGCTGAACTTAAGTAATTTTTCAGCCTGCAATACTAAGTTGTGTGCAATGAGTCTTTCTCTTGTCAGCTGAGGAGGTCTGCACTGTGCCTGTGGGCCTCTGCCTGAGAAATGATTAGAAACAGTCTGCTGTGAAAAGTTTCATTTCTGTAAATCAGTGAATCACAGAGAAACCATTTAGTTGAAAAATTCACACTCTTTCTGTTTAGGTATTTTGGTGTTTTCTTCTTGTATCTTTCATTCCTTATCCCCTCTCTTTTCAGAGCACATTTTTCAAAAACTGTTGCTTTCAGATAAATCTGTTGAAATTTTAACAACAGTGACTCTTCAGACATCTGTCACAACATCTGGACTTGGAATCCTGAGAATAACTAGCATACTCCCTCCTGTCCTCCTCATTCATATTAAAAATCAGAATGGATATGTAATGTTTTTTCTGTTACCTCTGTTAGTGTGTAACATGTAAGAGTCTCCACAGGAAAAGAGATCTCTTAGAGAAGGTGAGTACACAGCTCCCAAGGGTGTAAACTGTGGTGAGCAGGCAGAACCTGGGATATTGGATCCTGCCTCTGCCTCTTCAGCAGCCCTTGCTTGGCTTCTCTTTTGCTGTCTTGTTCCAGTTGCTTTTTCCTGTCTCCGCAATTGCAGCTGGTTCTTGTGCTCATATTCAGATGATTTTTTAGCAATGAATTGCCCCTGATCCCTTAAAGTGGCTTCAAGCTCCTGCTTCTCTGTGTTTTCTTCCAGCTTCTCATGCTGTGCAGCTAAAGTATATGGACAGAAAGGTCCAGGTTTCCAGATGTGCCCAAAACAGATTTTGTCCTAATAGACTTTTTTTTCTGGTCAAGCTGAACTAGCTATGTTTTTTTGTTGTTGGTGGTGGTGGTTTTTGGGTGGTTTTTTTTTAGCCACATCAGCTCTTCTGGCTAGGCTAGGTTTTGCATAGTGTGCTTAAATGAACTCACTGAAAGCTTCAGGCTGGTTGATCATATCTAATTTAGCTAACTTTGCAGTCATTACTCTGCAGTAGACAGTGCCACGCTGTCCTAAATTGATGATTGCTGCTTTTCTAATGTAAACATTCAAAACTACTTGGATATACCAAGCAAAATACTTTTCTAAATATCTTTATTATTCTGATTTTGTCTTCAAAATAAGACACATTATTAGCTGAAAGAATACTATTCATAATTTCTGCAACTTATTTTCTTTATCTGAAATAATCGCAAGAATTTCCAATATGTTTTCAAAATTTTTGTGGGTAAATTCAGAAATGGAATATGAGATTGGTGAGGAGGCAAAGAACAGCACAAATAGAACAAACTGCATCTCTCTCACAAACTTGAGTGTTGGCCCTTCAGATTCCATGCACACTCTTCATCCTAACCTAACCAAGCTCTGAACCAGCAAATGTTAGCAGGAGAAATTGCATACAGCTTGTGCATGACCAGCTTCTTAATGGAGGAACACACTTTTGTGTGTGTGTGTTTTTTGCTCTAATGTACACTGGTTATATCTTGAGAAAGGTATTTGGATGCTGAGCACCTAGTAATAGTTTTATCTTCGTTTTACAGATCATGCTACTGTAGAGGCCAATGCCCATTCTGTCCACTAGCTGCCTTGAAACCACCCTTAAATCACATTGAGGCAAAGCTGGAAGAAGTTTGTACTTATTTAGTGGGTAAAATAGGCTCCAAAGTTACTGAGGTTTTTAAAGTTACAAGATGTTCAAACAGTTTGGCTTTTTGAGTGTTTGTTTTTGCTTAGTTTTTTTAAGAAGAGCTCTAACATTTCATCCCACACTCAACTGACAAAACATTGTATCTTTACAAGCTCCTTATCGAGGATTTATTTTAAAACATTTACTACATTGATGTGAGAGGGGCTTGAGTTTTGGACAGAGTTTCTTGTTTCTGACCTTTTCAATTGTTTCCAGAGCTGACCCTTCCTGCACTGTTTTCAGAGTCTTTAAGGAAAAAATAACAGTCAAAGTGTTGCCTGTTGCTAATGTTGCTMTTTTAGCCATGTGTTCCTTTAGTGCTCTCTAATAGTAATCAATAAGTGCTCACTATTCCTAAGAGAGAAGCAGYATGAAGAAAGGGGTGAAAATATCATTGTTTGCTAGCACAGAATTGCACATCACTGGACCTCTAAACATGGATCAATTATTTCTCTCTTTGTTTAATGTGAGGCTACTTCAGGTTTTCTAGAAAATAGGCTGCACTTCCTTTCCTCTTGACTGCATAAAGTGTGTGCTGGTCTTAAGCATACTTAAGAAAAACATAATTTTCTTTAGCCTATTATATCTATCTCATGAGGATATCCTCACCATGCATGTATTACCAGTTAAAAGGCATACCCAGAGAAATTCCAAATAGTTTAGACATCCCATATCTTAACCCATTTCAACTAATATTCTCCTCAGAACACTTTTGTCATATTTTTAAAAGACATAAGTTTTCTAAAAATATGAGTCCATCAGAATCAGTAGAGGCAACTAATGGATTAGGTCACATTTTTCTCTTGTCTAGCAAAGTCGCCTTATCAGGATTAAACTTGTGCTGAAACACTCTCCCAAACTGGACCTGAGATCAATGACCCTGCACTTTTCCTGTGCTTTGGCCACTCACTGCCATCCTATTGGAGGTTCTGCAAGTATCAAGAGGAGAAGCTGAGGTGGCTGTAAAGGATAAACAGCAACAAAGAGCAGAACAAGGTGAGGAGACAAGGTGAGGTGAGCAGAGCAGGTGAGGCCACAATGTTGGAGGTAGCCTTTCACACCCAGATCTAGAGGGGTCTTCAGGCAGCTAAACTTAAGCTAGTGGCTAAAGCCTCTGCCAAAATGTTTTCAAGCCAGGTTAAGCCAGACTGAAGCATTTCCATACACGTTAATTATGACTGAGGTGAAGAGTCCTCCAATTCACATGACCCACAAAAAGCTAAGTCAGTTTCCATATTACTATTATTATTGTATCTTTTAAAAGCCAGTGTTGACAGTATTGAGTCCCACATTTGCAACCATAAGGACTGCTCATGCTGGGTTAGAGACCTCCTGGCTTAAAAGCCCATGTCCAAAGAAATTGTAGGGAACAATATGCACATGCTGTGTTCTGTGCTCCTGACAGAAAGCAGAGAGTATGTCTTCAAAGTGTAATTAGTACAATATGTACACCATGCCTCCTACACCATTTAATGGTCCTGTGGACCATTAAATATTGTATTCCATAAGAGCCAGACCAAACTTATATGCATGCATATATACACTGTTGTTTTCACAGTAAAACTGCTATTTGTCTGGAAGTGCTGAAGAAATTCAAAGCTTAGGCATTATTAGCACTGGGTTTACCCATTTCTTTCCTTCAGTAGGAGTGTAGTTTGATGGTCATATGGTATTTTGTATTCAAATCTGTGGAAAACATCAGGCCAGATAGTCTCCTAAATTGTGTTTCCCTAGAGTATTTCTACTTCTGTCTAATGTTGCATTTTGTTTCTCACAGACAGCATAACATATTTTAACAGGGCACAGCACTATATGTGCAAAAAGTCAGTTCTATCAGTTCTTATCTTAATAAGAAATTCCTCTGGACATTAAGATGGGCTATTAACAGAAGCTGTGTCTTTTGGGGCCTTTGATGTCAAGTCCATTCTTTCATGCTATTTTCACCTATGGAGAGGAAATCATCTTGGTTCAAACACTGCCAGTATGTCAGAGGTATTTCCAAGGAAACATTTTGAGAAAGTCAGATCTGTTGAAAAGAAATCTAAAGAAAATCGGTAACAAAACAGAAGAAAGTAAGTTGAAAGGAACAGAGTCTAAAAATGAGCTAGGAGTAGGATAAAAGGCCATTTGAAAGATGACTGAAATACTTTGAACGACTGAAGAAAAAACAACAAACAAAAATGTAGAGGGGAAACAGTGGAAAGCATTCAGCAATAAAGAGAAATGAGCAAAATTTAAAAAACAAACAAACAAACACTGAAAGTAGAAAAGAGGAACTAATTAAAGGTATGAGAGAAAGCATATGAATGGACTGACAGTAAGGGAAAATATGATAGCAGGAAGTGGATGGTTATGGAAATTTATTTGGAGAGGGGTTATGTCCTTAACATTATCTGAGTTTTGCTGGCAACTCCAAAGTGAGCAAGGGGTAAAAATGGAAGACAGGTCCTTTACTTTGGACATCAAATATCTATGAATATTTGTGAGTAATAAGCTGTAGGTAAACCTGGGTGGTTCCAAACTGATAATGTCAGGTTTTAGGAATGGGCTTGTGAGATATTGTTTGTGTCAAGTAGAAAAGAAACATACTGGCTTTTMGTTTTGATGTAGTGAATCCATATTTCCTGCTGCTCTGAGTCAATGGTAATAGTCTTAGCCTGGCCTTTATTTAATAAATTCTTTAAAGGGAATGAGATATTAAATCAGTACTGCTTTTGAGTTTGAGAAGATTTGTACTTCTTCAAAGGTGCACCTCAAGTAAYCCAGGCCTTACTCAGACTCACTGAACCCTGAAAATTAAGCTGGAAAAATTCTTTGAAGGCTGAGATCAGTGTACTTAGAAAATGTCCTAGCCAATATTAGGGTAGCAAAGCTGACATGCAGGATCAGTATTACCCAATATCTCAAGGTGCTTGCATCTTCCACACCATTCCTCAGGTGATCTGAATGCCAGTTTGGAATGACCCTGTGAGTGAACGTCCTTTCATCACAGGACATTCATTTTGAGCCAGGAAGTCCTGGCACAACTCTAACAGCAAGTCTAACAAAGATATGCCACTCCTTGAAAAGGATATTCTTTCTTGAGGAAGGAAATTCTGACATTTTAGACRTCAGAGCTCAATGGTAAACATTTGAAGGTGTCTTAAATTAGAAGTGGTGCTGAGCTATTCCTAAATGACTCAGCTCGTTTACCTGTTTTAATGTATGTCTAATATCTGAATTTTGATCTTCTGCAGTTTAAAATTTGGGCCAAAATTTATCACCACTTCTCCATACTTTTAAAAATTTATCTAAAATCATGTAAAAAACTTTACAGTATTTATTTTTACAAAGGTTATGACATAAACAAGCCATGCTTGTCTAGTAAACAGGAACCATTATCCCCTTTTAGAAAAGTCAGATTTGAGGTTCTGCTGATTGGTGGAGAACAAAAGATGCAAAAAAAGTCTTTATTTTAAAAAAATAAAAAAATCCCATTTTCCTAAACCCACAAGGAATGGAATAGGGCATATTTCATTGCCAACATCTTTTAGACATAATTCTGCCCAGATGGTTCTCTTTCTAGGCTATTCTTCAGAGCCGCATTCCTTTTTCAGTCCATTACCTTCACTTTATGTCTAGTAAGCTCCTCTACTAAAAGTATTTGTTCTAGAACTTTTTGTGTATGTGCCTGGTATGCCTTTTACTGTGGGCCAGAACCTCACGTTCTGGGAGCTGCAAATTTTTCCCATATTTTTCCACCATGAAAGAATTTCTTTTTTTTTTTTTTCCCTTTTTAAATGAAGAACATTTTTCTTTCAATAAAATTTTAGCAAATTGTGTCAGTCCAGCAAAGATCACACTCAGGGATAACTTGGTCTTTTTGAAATGGGTTCTTGATGATTTTTTGTTGCAAATTTTCCAATAGCTTCTCTCAATGCTTTCTGGTGAAAGAATGAGGAAGAAAAGACTGAGCTTCACATGGAAGTTGTGAGTTAACACTGATTAAAGCACCGGTGGCAAGTACCATCAGATCAAGAATCAGGTCTCTAAGCAATTTGCTGAATTCTTTCATGATTTATCTCACAAGATAAAAATGTAAACAATAATTTTCTCCTGTTATTTACATTGGCCTTTTAAAGAGTTTGCTCCTTCCCATAAATATTTGGGCAGGGTAAACGCTGGTATATCTTTGATTATCTTTTGCCCATATCTGAAAGAAAACTTACCACATACATGCCAAGGCCATTCACCTTGTGCTGCTGTAATACAACAATGCAATATAAAGTTTGGAAGCTACTGCAGTAGAGTGAAGCACAGAGAAGTTCACGAACAGAGAGGAGTCTCCTGAATATCTTATCTACCTGCAGTATACTTAGGAACAGGCTCCCTCATGAGGTAATTTCTCCTGCTAGAGACCTAGGTGGAAATGCCACAAAACCAGCCTGAGCCTGACATGTGAGGATTTCAGTTATTTATGCAGGTTGGAATTCAGTGGGAATAAAATGCAATATACCTGTAAAAGAAATAAATCATTAGCGTAACTTAATTCAGTGTTCTACTCTCTACCTACCTTAGAATAGGGCTAATATTTTTACAGTAAATATATTTCAATTAATATACGGAATATTTGTGCAGTGAATGTGCCCTCTATGGCCACCATAACTTTAATGTTTTTATGCTTTTATTTCTATTACAAAGTCTCAACGAATTCTTGTTGGGAAATGGAAAAGAGCTTTATAATGTGTCTGTGCAAAGTACTTAGCTTGTAAGGACTTCAGAATTGTTTTCCCTAGATCTCTACAGGTTTTTCAAGGACTCCATATGTTGCTGTGGAGACAAAGTAACTTTTTTTTTTTCTTTAAACAGACCTTAACAGTTCAACATACTTTTGAAAAAGAAGTGGTTGGTCATGTACCTTAATTACAAAAGCAAATTGAGGACAATTGTCCTATTCATCAAAATAAAACAGACATTAGTTAACTAATGAAAAAGTCAACAGACAGAAGAAAAACACCAGAGCAGTGTTAGCAAACATGGGATCAAAATCCTTAGCTGGTATAAATCAGCATGGCCCTAATTTCTTAACTGGATTGTGCCCGAAAATACCAGGTAATGATCTGACCTTTTTTGGGTAAATGTGTAAAGAATTATGTGCACTAATTTTCTTTTGAGAAATTAGGGGGCAATATTAATTGGTGTCAGATCTTTTGACGTTGCTTTGTATCTCTCCTTTTAGATAAAACTATCATGTTGCTTATATAGTGGGAGAATTTCACTTCTCTTCTGGAGAATGTGATTTGCAATTCTCATTTTCTGAGCCAGCTTGACATGCTTACACACAGAGATTAAATGTCTGAGATCAGAAAGTTCAGTCATTAGATGAAGTAAAGAGCTGTGGTGCCACAGATACAGCATTTTCAGATCTAGACTGAAGATTAAAAACCAAGGTTATTCAGTGTACAAGAGGAAACACATTTCACACATGAGGGTAAAAATTCTCTTTTAGAGAAATTTTTAGAGAAATTGCTGTTGAAGGTGCAGTGCTGGCTCACAGAAACCAGAATATTGTCTTGAAACACTATTCAGGTCTCTTGTTTTCCTGTGGAGATTTTGTTGCTGAGAATCTCTACTGTAGGTGCTTTCCAGATGTACCAAGTTCCCATCCCTCCAAATACCGTCAATAAACAGGGGTCGGAGGGAGGAAGTAACAACATGGATTTTCTATTCAAATCAATATATTTTCCTATAAAGGCAGCAGAGCATAAAAATGATTTTGAAGCAGGGAAAAAGAACAAAGGAAGCTTCAAGACAAATTAGTAAGGGCCAGCTGATGCAGAGAGGGACTGCAGAAGGGTGCAACAAGGTGACTTTTTGGGTTTGTGATAAAAGGGCAGAAAGAGTTCAAAAAGGGGCAGAACAGAGGTAGTAGGAAGGGCAAGTCTCCTGCTGAAGGGCAGTATCCACGTCTTTAAGAGGGCCTTCAGTGCATTTGACTATAAGAGTATTTTACCAGCACTTGCTGATCATTATTTGGAGGGGAAAAAAGGGCAAAGTGACAGAAGATTGGGAAATGCCACATTTCTGGGAGCTGTGTTGCTTGAGACTGTTCCCCTGTGCCGTCATGTTGGCTATAGTATGATGTAAGGGCCTTGTATAAAGAGATGGGTGTAGTATTTAAAGAATCGCATGTAGTATTTAAAGAAAGAAAAGCTGTGAAAGGAAAATACCCTAAATCACCATTACAGAGGAAAACACAGAGTGAGCCAAAATAAGTCCTTTGTAGAGTGTGCTAAGGGGTTTGTCCAACCCAGGACTTTATCTCTATACATACTAATGTATAGAATACTCCTTTCCATCATGAATTCTTTCTTTTTCTATTAATCTCTGTGATAAAATGGGGTTAAGGCGCTTTTCCTTTTATTTTTTTTTACAGAAGACCTACACAAGTGCAGCAAGTTTGTAAGGCTTAAGAGGGAACAGTGAAGAAGAGCAGGCTGAAGTACCTCCCATCCAACATTCAGATCCCTTAGGTATGATCTTGAGTTTAAGCAGTGGACTTCATAAAAGATACACTTGGTTGTTCTGACCACTTTTTCTCAAGAGCTTTTGATTTCAGTGCATGCCACTGTCAGTGACTAGCTGGCAATACCAGGTGAACGATACCAATATTAACTTGTTTATAAAGGAAATCACCTACAAAAGAACATGAATTTATGGCAGCTTAGCTTATCAGCTGAGCAAAACCAAGCGTTAAAGACATTTTCTCTGAAGATCTCCTATGTGACAAATTATTTTTATGTATTTGCAAATGATTGCCAGATAATTTCAAAGATTGTTCCTGGGTGAGTGCCACATAATTATGAAAATTTCTACAGGGGAGAAGTAGCAGGCGTATGAAATTATCCTTTACCTTTTGCTTTGCATGTCTAAAGACTTGACTTTGTTTATATGTATTTTTTTCTTTTGCAGAAAGGGGAAATATTTTAGATGCTGGCAATAACTGATGTTTTTATGAAGAACAGCCCTGATGCTGTTTGTCCATCTTGAAATCTCCTTTTGGTTGTGGGACTTCTCCACTCCTGGAATAGAAACAATACCCTGAGACTTTGACAATCAATCACACAGCATGAATAATGAGAAATCTCTCAAAGCAATAGTCAAATTTGCATAAACCATTCATTTGGTTTATTTGAATATCCACCAAATTAATGCAAATCAAAAGGAATCCATGGATCATTTACAACCAGGAAGGAGGGCTGAAACCATTGAATAGATGACTTGATAAAAAAATGTTCATGGCTCTGTCTTTTCTAGAACAAAAAAGAGGACACAGGTTGGAGCAAAAACTACCAGGAAATGAGCTTCTTCCCCAGCCTGACAATGTTTCTTTCCATATAGGTCCTCCATATAGGTCACTCTATTTCTTCCTCTGGCTGTTGTTTTCAAGAGGGTTTGGAGGGAGAGAGAGGAAATCTGGGAACCCCAGTTTGCAACAGTGAGGGGGGAAGTAGTTAAAAACATGAGTTTAATTGATGTTTGCAAGAGGAAACCAGAGGCAAACATTTTCAAGAAATATTAATTTCCAGAGATGCATGTATTAATAATTTTTTTTATGGTACACTACATGCCTGGGAAAATCAGTTACGTGAGGGTCTCTTTAGATACATTCAGAACAGGACAGTTTCAAATGAAACTCAGAAATATGTGTGCTTGAATTCTGTCTGTTCCATTTCTCTTACTTTTCTCCTCCTGCTTGTAGAAGGTGCTGACAATCCTCTGCTGTGAGTCTATATTCAATTTCAAGACAGTAAACTCTTCCAGCTGTCATACCTAAGGACGAAACCTAAAATCAACTGATAGCTTATCAGGAGGTGCTTTTCATTTATCTGCTCCTGCTACTGCTCAGGCTTCTCATTTCTTGGGAACCTGTCGGTCAGAAAATAAATAAAAAAACCCCAAAACCCAAACATATGCATCATTCAAATGTGGATGCAATTAATTTCATTAGGAAATTCTGTAATTCTGATGTAAGAACAATTCTGTATAGGATAGAAGATCAAATAATGTCTCCTTCAATATTTAAACTAAAGAAGCATGTCTCTGTTTAGTTACTGATTATTGCACTCTACTTTACAACAAAAAACTTCCACCTGTTCTTACTTTGGCAATATGATATCAACAGAGATTTCATGCATGCCAAAATAATTACCCAAATTAAAAGATACATATTTATTGCTTTGGTAATGCCCATGAGTAAGGAGAGAGCACAGTGTTCTTTGGATAAGTCAATCCCTATCAGACATGGCTCTACCAGACACGCTGGTGGTCTAGGTCTCCATGCAGTTCTTCAGCCTGGGCTCTTTCAAATTGTCAATATTTGACACTCATCGTTGCTTAAAGCACATGCTGATGCTCTTGCCAGCTGACTCCCTTCTTGCAGGACCGGAATGATCAGTGGGCTGTTCAGAGTCCCCCAGAGAGACCCTTTAACTTAAGGCCTGTGTCAGCAGGTTAAACAGATGGCTCTGTTCAACAGCCAACATCCTGCACAGCAGTTCCTTTGAAGATACTGAGCCTAACAGCTGACAAAATCTGGGGAGCTGCCAGTTCCACAGGGAATCCCATTTTGGGGAAGACAGGAAGGAAGAACCTCACTCAGGAAGTAGCTCACTCACTCCTAGAGCAGTCCTTCTTCATTGCTTCTAGGGTTCTGCTGGCATGTGTTTTGTTGGGTGGGCTTTTTAAGGATTACGGATGGAAGTACAGCATGCCTGCTTTCTCATGGAGCTTATCCTACAGGGTTTGGAGTATGGGCACTGAGTTTGTTGAATGAAATGAGTCTGTCCCATTGCATGCTCACAGAAGGGACCTTATGTTCAGAGTTGTCATTACTCTCCCTCACTGATTGCTCTTCTTTCTATACCTAAATCTCAGCAGAGTAAGCCCCTGAAAACATGAACTCCTCTTTCCAAACGGAAACAAAAAAAACCCAAACATCTTTTCATATATTCTGTGCATTATTTTAACAACAGCCTTCTGATGAAATGTCTAGTTCCAGGAACACAGAAAGGAGATGGCATAAGATGTACAGATTTCTGATTTTCAGCTTGAAGAGCACAGACCACTTTTGCTTTCTCTGAAGGCAAATCAAAGGCCCAACGACCTAACTGTAATTTCTCTTTTCTTATTTCCTTGCATTCAGAGACCAAGAACTGTGCCATCCAAATACCAAACACAATTACTTTTTAGGGAAAAG
Organism: Cardinalis cardinalis; assembly: GCA_014549065.1. Classification (NCBI taxonomy): domain Eukaryota; kingdom Metazoa; phylum Chordata; class Aves; order Passeriformes; family Cardinalidae; genus Cardinalis; species Cardinalis cardinalis. The sequence goes on from JACDOX010000118.1 coordinate 2,139,100, forward strand.
TTAAAATCAACCCCCATGAAAATCAATTGAATAATATTTTAAAAATAACAGTCATATAAAACAAGCTGCTTATAGATGGAAAGCTGGTGAGTTTCCTGACTTAAGCTGCTAGAGACATTGTTACTGGCAYCTGGAAATTTCATTGTTATTATGCTTTTTATTTGTTAAACTAGATCACAAATGAGCTATTTATTTGTATTTCTTTGCTCTTTATTCTGTAAAAAAACCTGCTGAGATACACACCAGATGTCTGTCTCTGTTCTGTATGACTTTATTTCTCATACCTGCATTTGTCATGGCTTATTGCTCACCTGACTGCTACTTCCTGTTGATTGATTGTGTAGTTTCACACAATAAATTTTTGTCATATTCTTCTTTCTCCCAGCTGTTTCTCAGTAGTCTAAAAGGATGTGACTTCTATGTGGYTCCTCTCTTAATGTTCATGTACAGTGTCTCCTATAGCAGAAAGACAGAGAGCCTTTGCCCAGCATTTGCGGATATGCATGCACTTAGAAAGCTTTAAGTCATCATAAGTGAACTGTCATTTTCATGTATATTTCTTCTCCTTCTGAAGCAGGGGGTCTCATCAATACATCTTCTTTTGTCCTCCCAGAACTCACAAGTGTTTAAATCAGCAAGGCACAAATGACAACATTATGGTAGAAATCAACAGGAGAGCAAGGAAAGGAGTATCAGTAAAAGCAATAAATGTAAATGAGTGAGGGGAATGGCAGCTCCAGGGGAGATTCCAGCCACCTGAAGTCATACCCACTTTGTGCTCACGAAGTCTCCCTTCCTGCTGCAGAAGGTTGGATTTACATGTCTCCTCTGTCTTCTCTCCACCAGCTCAGTTTAGGTGTCCATGGCCTCCTGACCCCTTTCATCACATTTCTGATGCCTATTCAATAGACTTTAATTAATGCTGGCTTTCTTGCCTGCTTTTTAAACTTCAGCCCCCCTGCTGTCTTTACCTTTTATGAACCAGAACTTTCCTGTCAAAATTTGTTTTCTTTTGCTAATGTATCCATCCTCTGTGCTTTTTGTTTTGCCTGTTTAATATGCCCTGACAGCCTAGTGCTTGTGAGCAGATCAGTTGGCTTTGGAGGGTTTGACCCCCGCATTTCTCAGTGTTTTTCACTGCTTCTGAAGGTCAGGCAAACTCAGCCTCCAACTTCCCTATCAACTCCCTATCAGAGTTTGCTTTTAGTGGCAATTCTTCAACATTGGTAACTTGTCTGATTTAATCTTATCAGATTCAATATTCATGCTAAAAGAAATAAAATGCTTCTGGTTTTAAAGCTAAAGCATTGCAAAGTAATTTACACAGTAAAACACATTGCTACATCAACTACAGTCTTCAACTTTTAGCTTCCCATGTGCTCGTCATATTTTACATTACGTCCTAAAGCTGTATGTTGCTCTAACAAAGTTTGGTGTCTGCATTAAAATTCAAAAAACCCACACTGGTGATAAGGCTCTAAATGGCATGTAGAAGCAAAGCCCTAGGGCACCAGTATCACCAAGAAAGGACTGTCCTACCAGTAAATCTAGAAAAGAAATGGAGTCAGAAAGAAGAAATATGAAGAAATTTTCAGAAATCCAGAATAATGCGAGGAATTTCAGCTGATSTCCAGGCTGCTTTCAAATGGACCTGCTCCATACCTTGCCTGACCTTGTTCCAACCTTCCAGCTCCTTTTTTTTAACCACTTCAGTGCATTTCTCTGTATTCTTGGAAGCTGTACAGATGCTAAAATCACCCAGCTGGATTTACTCTCTCCCTAGCAAGATACTTATCTGAATCTTTTACAACCATCTGCTACTTTCTCAGACAGGTAATGGAGCAGAACATCAGGAAAAAAATCCAAAATAAAACAAAACCCCCCTAAAAACAACAAAAAACCTCAAACCACCACAAAATAAAAAGTGCCGGACTTAGAGATTTCAGTTTTATCCTAAGCTTAATGAATAGTTTCATAATCCATGATTTTTTTGCTTTAGCACCATGAGAGCTGAAGGGCATGCTATCATGGAGATTTCTTCCCCCTGCTAAAAGTGGTAGTACTTCTAAATATTCATGACATCGTTATGCAGTTTATCAAACCCAAAGCTTTTAATTTAGAGCACATTTCAGTCATGCATCACTTGTAGCCAGAAGTGGTTTTTATTTCTTTTAACATTTGAATCCAAAGTATACAGAATGGATAGACTGTGAATTAATAATAATTAATAATCTCCTCAGATTATTTCATTTGCTCTGTTTTGTTTTGATTTCTTAAACAGGTTTTGCTTTTGAGCAATGAATCAGTGCAACTAAACAAGATATAGTGGGAAAGCAGCTCCCTCCTGACTGTTACTTTCCATTTTCACATCCAGAGTGTAATTCATCAGAATAAAATCTCCAGGCTTGAATGATAGTCTATTTAGGACATGAGATAGATACTCACCAATGAAAACTCAACTACTCTAGTTTAATCAAGAAAAACAGTTGTTTGCTTCAGGTAGACCCTTGCAAGGAGACAATGAAACTTAGCCAAAATACCTTCATAGCTTATTGGCTTTCAAACTATTACATCTTCTTGCTGCTCTTCAGTCCAGATCCAGAGATGGGATCTACTGCTGCTTCTCTTCTTGAATTCATTTCTTTTTTATTTCCAAGAAGGTGTGGTTTCATTGGGTGTTTGGCACAGGTGGACAGCAGCTGCTGAATGCTGTTATATGAATATAGGCAGCCACAGGAACCCCATGACTGTTTTCCCTGGAACCACAACAGCAAAACTGGTATAAGAATATAGGGGATAGGAATACAYATTTTTGTGTCTTGTGGACTCCAGCTATCTTTGTCTCAGTTTATTTTTGACTAAATAGTCTGAGAATGTGAAAAGTAGAGACTTTCTAAGAAGAAGAAATTGATGCAGTAAGTTGAGGTAGAGTWTAACTGAATGGTATAATAATCTTGAGATTTATTCTCTATTTCACTTTGGGGCATAACAGGAACTCCACTTTCCAGCTGTGTTTTGGTAAGGAGACAAAGGTTAAGAGAAGTGTTTAGAGGGGGTGTGTGGTTATGCTGTTATTTGTCTGCTTGCTCAATTTTACATCAGCATTACTTGAATGCCTTCATCTGAAATCAGGTGCTTAAATGAAGGGATGTCCACTGTCCATTTGTCTGAAATTACAAGGCAGGAAAATGGCATTAGAAAAGATAAATTCATTAAACAAATAAGGAACTAAATCATAGAAGTTGTTGAGTTGTGCTGACAAAAGGCCAGACATGGCTTCCAGTTGCTGAGAAGCAGAAGCCAAGAGAGACATTGCAAGTAAAACAAAATGTGGGGTAGCAGCTTACAACRGAGCTGCTGACCATGACTGAAATTACTGTAACACTATCGTGTCACAAACATCAGATAAGAGTAAAATCAGCCAAACTGGGCCCACTGGAAAGTGCAAAGAGACACTGGATGTTTATTAGGAAAGGAGTGAAGGCGGCAAGGGAGAAGAGCTTGGGAGGGAGCAAAGGTGTAAAAAGAGGATACAAGGGGTAGCAAATTGTGTGATCTGATCTGACTGGGATACAATTTTAAGAATGTTAGTGCTATGAATATTAGACATTTGTGATTATGTTTTGATGGAATTGGTCACTAGTCCTTTGTTTCTGTGACAACTGTTTCTCTTTTGCAAATACAGATAAATCTGCATTGTGTCAGATCATCAGCACTGCCTCAGACTGCTTTTCACCAGCAGAAAGTTTATTTCTGAACCCTCTAGGATTTTAACAAATGTTAACCTGTAGCATATGGATCTCTGTATTATTGCTGATGGCTGTTATTTTAGGTCTGGCTTTGGGAATTGCAATGTTTTTTGTGCAGCAGACYGTGGCAAACATTCTTCAAGATGCATTGTCCAGTTAGAGAGAGAATGATCCATCCTACTACCTCAGCTGCTTTTAGGCTTTCTAAGGTTTAGCATGTATTCTTGTTGTTGAGTGTGACCTTTCTGTGGCACAGACACTTTGTCTCCACTCTTTAAAGACGATTGCCTGCTCTTCTGGTAGTGGCTGCCATGCAGCTCAAAAACCTCTGAAGACCCTTTGCAATCCATTAAGGGATTGGTTTATTTACTGTCTGCTATTGATTATTACTTCATCTTAGACTTCTTCCCTCAAAGAAAAGAAAATAATYTTTCAGGGTTGTTTTGTGGCCAGAGAGAAGAAAAAGCTGTGATGCAGCTGACTGAAGAGACTGTTCAGCTTTGAATCAAAGTGCATTTGTTTTCATTTTCTAGCCAAGTTTCTAGCCAAAAGATTTATCTTGAGCTAAAGTTTGAAAATTTCTAGGTTGTTGATGCCCCTAGAGTTAAATTTCTTTGTTTACTTGTAGGGCTGATGCAACCAAGGTAGTCCTGGCCCATGATGTTTCCTAGATCTGTTTTCCTGGTTGTACAGAAGACKTGAGACCCCATCAGAGAATCAGGATTAACCACTGTTGTTGAGCCATATCTGTGGCTCCCAGGCTGCTATTTTTAAACACTTTGGGTTAGTCCCAATGGTAAGGTTTGTGTAAACAGCATGTGAGCCCTGCACAGAGGCAAATGTTTTATTTTGTCCCACTGTGTTGAACAGCCAATGAATGGCACATATGTACACAAATCCCACAGTGTCCTACACCACTTACTTAGAAAGGAATGAGAGCCCTCAAATAGGACAGAAATGTCTTTTTAAGCAGCAGGAAAAACCTCCCAAACAACAATCAGGTCAGTTCCTGGAGCAAAACTGGGAATGCCAACTTTTTTGTGCTTTTACACACTAAATCCCTGTGCTCCTACCCACTGCAGGGGCTCCTCCCTGGCTTCTCATGGCTCTGCTCTCTCTTGGCTCATTCTCATGTTCCCCTGACCACCCACTGAGCAAGAAAAGCTGTAGGTACAGGGATCAGAGCTGAGAGGTGCATGTGCTGACAAGTCACTTAGTAGGTAAATTGCTGTGTGGATATTGGGAGGTCACACACAACAGATGGGGCTCAGTTCATGCTGAAGCCCTTTTCCTCCTGGGAAGAACTCATTTTGCTCTCCTCTCAATCCATCCAGATGTAATTTGTATGAAATTTTCAGGAACATAACTATTGTTATGATTTCTGCTACTTTGTCAGATTTGCATCGAGTTAGAGAAGAGCAGGCAGAGATTGATGAAGGTTTTCTTCRTTCAAAAAAAGTACAAGGAAAACTAGGCAACCAAAAGTACTGATTTAATTAATTATACTTTTTGTCCAGAATTAATTTTTAGCTGCACTTTGTATTTAATGATGACAAGAAATTTGAGAAAAGAAAGAATTTTCAGTGTTTCCTGTAGATTTTGTACAAAGTTTGTGATCAAAGCATATCTTCTATGTCCAGAGAAAGATAAAAGCAAAGCTGAACAGCTTGATGCAGTATTGTAATCTCATAAATATGAAAAACAAATCATTACCCATAATTATGAAGTGTAATACAAAATAACAAATATTTCTATTTCTATAGTAGGGGTTTTGTTTTTCATTATTTTCTGTGTTGTGGTATTTTGTTTTGAATATTTTTTAGATAAATGATGGGTCTAAAGGGCTTTYAATTACACACTCTTAATATACACTAAAAAAGAGCTCCCTTGCATCTAGCATCATCCCACATATAACTGCAAACTTTTAAAGGGGCTTTTCTTTCCTTCCCTGGTCTTTAAGAGGCAAATTTGGTAGACCWTCTATCTGACATTTCTGGAGTCTGAAATCCCTTATTTCCTGACAGAGGGGTCAAACCTCTCATCTCCTCCTGTTTCCATGCCCTCTCCTGGGCAGATGGGAATTGCAGAAGTGCTTAGCACTGTCCCAGCTCTGCTCCCTCTAACAGCTGAGAAGGGTTGCTGATGCCAAGGGCTGTAGCTGAACTGGACAGTCTTGAAAACCCCATACCTTATCATCAGCCCTGTATTACCTGTATGTGTACAGAAGGAAGCAGTGATATTCTTCCGGCCAGAAGCTCTAAGAATGTACTAAARCAAAACCCATGTGGATAGAGTTCTGAGTATTTCCCTAATCCCAACTAAGGCTTTAACCTCTCCTGGTTTTATTTCAATTTTATATCTTTGAGGTCATAGGATTTCTGCCCCTGGAAAGTAGAGGAAACTGGCCCTGCAGCTCTCACTGTGAGAGTGATTTGTTGATCAAGACATATAGGCAGCAAATATACCCATTTCCCCTTTAATCCACTTATTTATTAATACTTGATTATTTTTCAGTATTGAATATAAACAAGCAAAAAGCCGCAAGACATTTGCCTAGGAAAATTCCTCCAGTCCCCAAATCCACTTTTCTCTGCAAGTTATTAAACAGAACTATCAGCAAAAGATTGATAGTGATTCCTTTGGGCAGAATTTACAGTCCCTCTCTATTATCCAGATGCACTGCCTTTAGAAGGGTGCTGTGCCTCAGCAGTGGTGCCTGGAACCAGCAGAGCTCTTCTGACATAGCCAGTAAAACCTTCTGCAATATCATGAATTAAGTGCTCATCTGTGAGTTAGGAGTGTATTTACTGCAGGGGAACAAGGACCTGAAGACAGCTCTTTCTTTTCTGCTGGAGTACATGAGCTCCAGATGATGTGCTAGAAAAGGAACCACCTGGCTGCTCAACCCATTCCTATCTCCCCCTTTTCTCTCAACATCCACAGCACCTGTGCTTCCAGCTGTGAAAGTCAGAAATTGTGCCAAACAGTCCAGCTAGGATTCTGGTCAGCATTACATGTGTTGTTACTGCATTCTCTCTCTCTCTCTTTTTTTTTTTTTTTTTGGTGGGGTGGGGGTAGAAAGACTATTTCTTGTGTTCTTATTTTACAAGTCCTCACTTTCCTTCAGCAGAGAAGTTTCCAAGCAGATCTTTCTAACCCAAATAATTTCCCTAATTAGTTTAGCAAGACATTTTCACAGCCATCTCTCCTGCAATGGCACCATGTAATTTTGAATGTGCTTGAACTTTCCAAGCCTCTCATGCTTAATGTGAATGTTCCCAGGCTCGCTGTGACCAAGCACTGATTGGGGATGCCCTGCCAGGTTGCAGGATCATAGGGAGCTTGATGTGGGAGGCAGCCTCTGAGTGAGTAACAAGTTAAAGCTGGTCCCACAAGACAGCTGGAGCTATGTGTGCACTTCTACAAGAAAGGAAGGGGTGGAGAACAACTGTCTTTGACTTAAAGCCAGGAAACCCTACAGGAATGTGAAAATCTCCTCTGTGAACCCAGCATCCAGGTAAATTGCAAGCAAAGATGCTGTACTGTGGCTTGTTCTTATTAATACATGCATGTAGAGCTTAAAGCCTGGTTAAGATACGTGTTTGTTCCTCCCTGTATTGACCTTTTTTGGGAGCAGGGGGTACTACTTAAAATCTCTCTATGGAGTTTATGTGGTTTAAATCTTATTCTTAGGTATCTAATTCACTATGTGTAGTGAGCAAGGAGGTGGGAGAGAGCAATAATCAAGAGTGTAAATGTAGGCGGACTTATGGATTGTCATAAGATACCTAAAATAATGCAGTTACTTAAAGAATCTCGCCAAGTACATCTCATTTTATATCTACTAACTGTGTATGGATGCCTCTCAAGCCTAGGGATGTCTAAAATGATGGTAGGTCCTTAAATATAGCCATGTGGATCCCACTGTGGAGGTTTCTATCTCTGTTCTGGATTTTGCTTCAGTGGTCTAAAGTCTAATTTTCTGTGGGATTAGTGAGCAACTCACTCATGCCTTTCTTGGGTAGAGCCTTTAGTGGTAACTACTACTGCTGCTAATAAGGATATCAGGATCTCTGCTAATAAGGATATTAGGATATAATATCCCTCAAGTTCATCAGGTGTACCCCAGAGAAGCCCCTGTTGCTAGGAGTGATGACATTTCTCATTTAATAAAAATATTCAACTAACAGCCAAGAAAAAAAACAACAAAACAACTCATTTAAACGTCCTGCACAAGTGCCTCCAGCAGCTACTTGCTTCATGATCTCAATTACATCTCTAACMAACTCTCTCTATTAGAATTATTTCTGCCATGAGTTTCTTGGAGAAAAAAAGTGTTTTGGGTTATTCCCCTCATGCAAATGCCTAATCCAAGAGGGTTTGCTGAATTAGGAAGAGGAATTTCTAAAAACTGTCCAGGGAAACACAATGACTAACCAAGGAAAAATGCTCAACAGGATAGAGAAAGCAAAGAGAGCTCAGGCAAACATCAAACTCAATAAAAAATTGGGGGATGTGATTAACTTTTATGTGTTTTTTTACTTCCGTATGTGTCACTGTGATTTATTCAAAATTTGTTTCCTCACAGTTTTTTTAAGGCTTTGTGAATAACAAGTGAATTAGTGATGTTTATTCAAGTGAATGTTTGTAAAGCTGCTTTATTGTGTAGATACTGCTGCATCTAAGCATTACTTTTCAATTTCATTTTAGTATAAATTAACTTATCTTCTTTCAAGTGCCTTTAAAGCTAATAATCCTAAAAGAATAAAGATTAGAAAGTAATGCTATCAGTGACAAAGCTCATTAATGGCTTTTTATCACTGCAAACCAGTGAACTATAGCCAAGATAATTGGAATAAATGGAATATACCTCTTCTTAAGCCAGGTATCCCTTACTCTTCTTTATATTAATTACTTCAAGGTTTTGTTCTGGTCAAATAAAATTTGAGTGGCTTGTCTACTTCTTTTCTGAAAGGCTGAGCAAATGTCAGGTGTGCTGTTTTGAGAAGGCAGAAAGGTTAAACCTGCAGCAGTCCAGATAAGGACAGGCAGAATTCCCACAGAAAAGGAGACATAGCTTTCTGGAAGGAAATGATGCTCAATTTGGAAATTATGTTTGTTTTTTACTAGTGGATAGCTCATGCTTGCTGGGGGAGTACAGGTTTTCCTTTTTTAAATAAATTGTTTGTAAGAATTGTATTACTATTTTTAAGTTGTTTTAAAGTCCACTGAAGGCTGGTCTGCCCCAGCCTTCTCTGAGAATGCACCTGCACAAAATAAATGCTCCTTTGATTATGGACCTTAACAGTTGTTTCCAGAGAGGTAGCCTTGTCCAGTAATTCCACATTCAGAAATTAAAGTGCAGCATGTTTTAACATGCTTTAGTACCCTTATTAAAGCTCTTAAGAGCCCCTCTCAGAGGCCTGCAAGCCCTAGCTAAAGACCCTGATCTAAAGAAAAAGGAGTACTCATTCAAGTAGAAGCTCTCTGGTCTGTCTCTACTGGGAAATACTGGTTTACAACCCAAAGACAGAAGCAGATTCCTGGACTGCACCCCGTTTTCCTGCCAGCTTTTGCTCTGTTATAGCTCAGAGTGCAGCAAACTTGCATCCTGTAACAGCTGCTGCATTGTCCTGCCTTATGTTATCTATCTTCATGGGGTACAAAGAGCTCGTCCCTCTTCTCCAGTTAGTTGAAACGTTTGTTGTTGATACCTGGAAAACAGGATTGCATTCAAAAGAGACCAAATCAAAGTGTTAGGGCAACCTGTTCTTCCCTCTTCTGCCTCTCCAGTCTGGATTAGTTAAGGTAAGGAAAACTATTCCCAYATGATTTTGTGCCACACAGAACAAGAAGAGTGCTATGGGAATGCTATTTAGGTTTTGAAGGCATGAGAATAAATGTACTACTCCTTTATGGCAAAAAGTAGGAGAAAGAAAATTTTAACAGTCTGAGGGACTTGTACAATGCACTTCTTTCTTTTTCTCCTTCCTTTTGATCCAGTGGAAAATAAAAGAAAAAATTAAGCTGTGTGAGACAGAAGGGGAAGTTCTGGAAAAAGTCTTCTGAAACAGCACAATCTGTTCCTCTCTTCTTCTTTTCTTCCACAATTTGTTTAGGAAAAAAATGTTTGCAGTGGCCATGGCATAGTACATTTACTCAAGTTCAGACAGTTTTTACTTGGTATTCTTCTGGCATTTCTGGTAGGAAGTAACTGAAAGGGTCTATTTCTTCCCTGTCCTACACCTCATTTATTGAGCAGATCGTGCATCTGGCAGACAAATCAATTGTAAACCAACAGACTTCAGGGAGGTTTGGTGCCATGATCCATGCATTTTTCAGCAATTGAAATGGAATGAGTTCTTTTACCCATCCTAAAAGTTTGCTGTGTTAGTGCAGTACCTCAGCCAGTACTCAGGACCTGTGCAACTAAATGGAGTGAAATAGGTGCTTGAAGAGTATTCATGTATTAACCATTTTTGTAACTTAATTCAGGGCATGATATATACAGCTGACATCAAAAGCCTCTCATAGCTGTTCTTTAATTTCAGTTCCAGTAATGAATATAGATCCAATTAGAAGGGAGCTGATACATGATGAAAAGAATTAACAATACCCCTAATTTCCACATTGAAGTAATGACTGCTATTATAGACTTCTTGATTTTAATCAGATATTCTCAAAAATGACAGTAGATTTGGATTCATAATGCTCAGCTGATGCTACAAGTCACACTCTCTCACGTTCTCTTTCTGTATTTAAAAAAAAAATTAAATCTTACAAGCATAGACCAAAAGCTTCTTCCATGTGCTATGTGTCTTTTTTGGCACATTAATGTTTACCTAAGAAGCAGATTACAAACAGCACGTCACTGCTTGTGTTTGCTGTAGCAGACCCTGAGCACCAGGTATGTGAGACAAAAGTTGAGTCAGGGTTATTGTGAGTCTGGTACAGTTTCTGAAAGCTGTGTGGCACTATCTTCAGATCAGACCAGGGGCTCTTGCTTCAAAGCATTTCGATGGTATAGAAAGGAATGTTGGAGCAGCTGTCACAACTCCATGTCATGATGATTTACCCAGTTTTATGTCACAATTTACACAGACTGTGAGGAAAAATGCCCCTATGAGTGGTCTGTCTCAGCAAGTGGTAATGTACATCTTTCAGAAATACATGGTGAGCTAAACTGGATGAGAGCCTGCTGGTGAGAGAGGATTACTTTGTGTCTGCTACGTGAAGCTTTGTGTCAGAAAATGCTCTATCTCCAGGACTGCTCTAATTTCCATGCCTTATGCCAGTTTAAGAGGGAAGAAAGAAATTTGTGTACATGCAATACACGGGGAATGAATCTATTTATGCAGGTTTTCATCTCATCCATCTACCCTCATGGTAAGATCTGGGTATGCTTCTGATAGTGTCTGTRTTGACTGTGCTTTACCTGTGCCTTTCTGTAACCATTAGGGTTTGGTGCAGCGCGGAAGCTGAAACAGCAGTTGCCACATGTACCTTTTTTGACATAGGCAACATATGAGGTGATCATGTGAGGTCTCTTCAGTTTGTCTTGCTTTCCTGACATTTTTCAGTTGGTCTGTACGTCAGGCTTCAGTACCTGTGGGAGCAGGTGGGATATGTGCTATCTTTTGTAGAGACACTGGAGAATATTATATTTTCTGAAGCAATAAAGTCACAGAGTTTAACTGGGAAAATAAACCTATTTGGAGAAATTGAAAGTGCACTGGTTTGTTGTCACTGAAGAAAAATTCCCCAAACGGTCTCACCTTTTAATAAGCGCTTGAGTGACGCACGAGCTCAAAATGGGAGCTATTGCCAGTGGCTGGCAACAACATCTAAAATGCAATATAGATACATCTATCCAAATCTGCTTTGAAGAACACCTTGCATGCAGTTGAGCTGCTAGTCTAAGCATGTATTAGTCACAGAATTTTTATCAAGTAGCTTGAATTAGAAAATTTCATCAGCAAGGACACAATCCTTAAATTGAAAGAGAAATTGCATGCTGCTGAATGGATGTATTTTTTTGTGTTCAGATTTGGCTCCATTTGCAAGTAGCTTTGGGATATGCTGTGTTTATTGCAGTTATGAAGCATATGTGGGTTCTTTCTGGAATGTGCTCCTTCCTCTCAGCAGGTTTTGTACCTTATAATTAATGTTGCCTAGCCCAATGTTAGTATTCTTGCTTCTTTCTCTTTCTATGTTGTTGCTGGAGAAACTAAGATAAAGGTGCCTGTGTTTATTATCTGAGATAGTGGAGAGATGGCCTGGCGTGTATCTTGGTCCAGAGCCAAGCCTGAAACTATTTTACATGTAGAACAGAGAGTAGAGGAGACATGTGGATGCCAGAGAACAAATTTGGGAAGTGGCAGCTGCACTCTGAAGGAGTGTTAGGAAAGGAAGTATTGAAAGTATCTTTCTGTTTAATAATGCTAATGCACGATCCTACATCTCTGGTACTTAGCAGCAATGACAGTTCTATATGTAATACATTTGTTGTTCTAGACTAATGTAACTTGATCATATCTACTATTGCCTGAGATACATATGGGAGAGAAAATGTTAAAATAAGTAYTTTTGAAGAAGGATTTGTTTGTTTGTTTTGTTTTCATACTAAGCAGTATGAATACGCTTAGGATCAAAATTTCTGGAGGAAGATAAATCTTTGATATGTGCTGATATGAGCCTGTAATGGAGACTCTTAATTCCTTAGTATGCTTCCTTCCTCTCAGTCCCTTATTTCATGCTGCATTGTGCACAGCATCAATTCAATTGTGTTTCAGTAAATTTCTACTTAACCACTTCTCAGCTGTTATGAATTCAAAACTTTTTCTTTCTTTCCAGGAGCTGTTCTCCAGTTCCAAGTTGCATTGTTGTTGCTTAAAACATTTGCCTAGAAAATACTAAAATTAAATCCAGGTTGTTGGGGTTTTTTTGTCCCTAAATTATTTGAAGAAAGAATGTTTGAGTATTAATATCTTTGAGGGGTTTGTTTAGCTTGCCAGCAAATTCTTTTAATTTGTATTTTGCTACTTATTTTTGAATGTAAAAATCAGTGCTGGTTTGAAGGTACTAAACAAATATTTGGAAAGAGATAATAAATATTAATTCATGCTTAAATGCATGAAAAATTAATTAATTTTTTTGCTGTTAAAGGTTTGCATCTCAGATCTTGTTTATAGCACAATTTATAAATGTATTTTACATTGTGTGTTGGTGATCTGTCCCTCCTGATCTTGTGGCTGCAATGTGTGGGCAGATCATCCCTTACAAATGTATCAATTATTTGAAAACTTGCCTTCTGTATAAGAAGAAACTCCTTAGCCATCAAGTTTTAGTAATTGCTCTTGTTCACTACTGGTGCTTCCATTTTCACCATAATATATTTAGCAACCCAAAAGTGCAGAAGAAAAAAGGAGTGGATAAAAGCACCAAGATTACAGAAGAAAAAGCAACATTAAAACACTATCTTAGCCAGGAGGGCTGGGAAGACTGATAAGCCTGGCTGTGGAACTACCAAATTGGTGTACACCTAGAATTTAAAAATATTAATATCTATTGCCAATCCACTTCATACCTAAACCCCCAGCCATTCTTTTCTTAGGCACCTCTGACAGTGCTGGGCTATGATAGGCATTGCCTGTGCATTCTGTTTCATAGTCTCTGTGTCTCTTGAAATGGTGCATTCAAAGTGAGGGGTAGAGTTTGTGGCCATATCCATCGTCCTCCCTGTGGTTGCTGTCTCTGAGATACTGGCTGGGTCACAGACCACTATAAGCAGACTTGCCAAGACCCCAGTCTGAGCCCCCATCTGACCCCAGTCGTGTCTCCTGAAGCACCAGCAAGTGCACAGTGTAGATGGACAGAAAGATTACAGCCTGCTCTATCAGTTTGTGTGGGGCAAACCTTTACATGAAAAAAAATATGCAGAATTAATTTTCTCTAAAAAAAAAAATGGAAGCCAAAAAACCCAAACCCAGATTGGGAGTAGATCTCAGCAATAAGAGATGTAAATGCAGACTTAAATAGTTGTACTGGAAACCAGACTTTAGAAGCTGCAAGTAACCATTGTGTGTACACAAACGCTGTGATTTGGGTCCATTTTAGGGGTTCACCTTTGGGACTCATGTAAGAAGGCTCATTGTCCTGGCCTCCCTGGAAAGAAAGTGGACTGATACAAAACAGGTTGAGTCTGAGCCTACCAGTTCTATTAYGTCAATCTATCCTAACCTCTTCAACTTGAAAATATTGCGATCATTGGAGTGTTAATATTTGTGCAATTTTTCTGGTGATAATGTCTTCTTTTCTCCTCAGCCATTGAGAAAAGCAAGACCTTTGTGAGAGGAGTTTTCCACTTTATTTTTTCCTTCTTTTCTCTCCTCTGCTCAGCAAATAGAGTGGAGATTGTAGATGGTATTTGTTTCAGATACGTGCTTTTGAAATGATGATACATGGTCTAATTTTTCTATTATGCAGCCTCCTGGAATCCTGAAGAAATTATTCATGGCAGGGAAGTGCAGGCCGATAAGGGCTTGCAGGATCAGGGGCTCTCTCTGTTCTTCTCACCTCACAGTCGGAAGTGTTGTCATTACATTATGTGTTACTGATAATTGGTCTGCCTCAAAAGTATTTTTATTTTGCTTTTAATGTATCAAATTTTTATGCAAGGCCTATTGCTGTGCTTTTCTCTCCTAATGCATGGGAGTCCAGAACATTAAGTTGTGCTGTATTAAACACTCTAACCAAGCAAATCTGCATTCTGATGGTGTTGCACAATAAGCAATTAAGCTTTGCTGCTGGGTCTGAGCAGGCAGTTCAATTCAAACTTAGCAGGTTTTGTGGTTTTCTTGATCAAGGCCTCCCTGTGAATGCTGTGGGGCAAGTTCCCCTCCTCTATCTGCTGGACTAACTAGATTATATTATTCATTTCCAACCCTCAGCAGCTTTCTTGGTCTTTGGGGTGTATAGTTTATCTACACATCCTGTCTCTCTCAGGCAGTGTCACACAACGTGTCTCTCAGGTGGAGGGAGGATGTTTTTCCTAAGTGGAAACCTCTCTACTCCCTTCCCAATGAAGAGAAAGGCTAGTTGGTTTAAAATATGAGTATTAAAATGTACTTTCTCTGACTTAGTGCTGTCTTTAAAGACAATGAAGAAAAATACGATTGGATGGTTTCTAAAGAGAGGAAATGCTGAAACTGCCAGTGGGCAAATTGTGTCAAAGAGGCAGTCTGGGAGGCAAAAAGACTGATTTTTTTTTAGGGGGAATAGTAATATTAGATTACTTAATGAAAAAAACAATCTTAGTTTGAAATTCAGGCCCTAAGTCAGCTGTAGCTAGCTGCAGATTTACTGCTTCAACACAGATCATAATAATGAGAATGTAGATATACTGTTCTTTGTCTATTTACTTGTACTTTTAAGGGGTAAAATACTTCAGGCAGCAACGAGTTCAGAGGTCTTGGATTTGGATGACTTAGTGGTTGGTTGGTTTGGGGTTTTTAAAGTAGATTATCTTTGGAATATGTTTCCCTTATTATTAGTGGTACTGTAACTAACAGATATATGGTACAATTATTGAAATGTCCTATAGATAAAACAGAATAATTTCACAGACCCTGGGAAGCAGTAATTGTTTATGCAGACAAATTGCCAGCTAAGAATTTCTTATGAGTATTTTCAATTTTTAATGTCATGTAAATTATTCCTACAGTAACATAAACAGGAAAGCAGGCTATGATTTCCAGAGCCTTTTGAGTAACGTTTGTTCACATTTCTTTCATTCATTCTGCATTTTTATTGTGCCACCCAATAATGCCTTCCCTCTCCTTCCCACCCTGTTCATCCATTAAGGCTCAGATAATGACCTCACTGCATTTCTGTGAAATGCACTTATGGCTGGGATTCATTATTCTGTCATGACAGGGCTATTTTTAGCCCAGACTCCAGCTGGCAACTGAGAAGAAACACAGGAAGGGAAATTGCCTCAGGTGCTATTAGTATTATCTAGTTGCCTGTAGTTTCTACAATTTAATGTGAAGTGTCCTGGAGTGCATGGCTCTAAAATTATTTTTGTTATTACTTTAGCCTTAGAAGAAGCATTCAGGTCTGTGGGGGGAAAAAAAAATAAAAAATATAAAATTAAAGTGAATACATGGCTTTGAGGGGGGTTACTTCAAAGCTGATAAGTAAGGGCAGGTAGAAAAATATATAGCAGCCAGTTATGATGAAATTTTGTTCTTTTTGCATCATGAACAGAGTTATGATGAAATTTGTTTCTCTTGCATCACTTGCTTTACACCTTAGCTGTGCTGAGCAAAGCTCACCTCACGTTGGCATGTCCAGAAGGCGGGGGATGTTCATCCAGAAACTTGTGTTTGGGAGTGACAGATAAATAACATATTGTCACTTTTGCACAGCACAAAATGTTGAGAGYTTTAAGGACTTACCTGAACAAAAAGACTTTTGGAGGTTTTCCTGCTGGTTTCACTGAGGTGCTGATAATTTTAATGTACTGTCCTATTTGTGGAAAAGAATTTGGAGAAATTTTCCAACTCCCCTGTCTCTCTAGATTTAGTTTCAAATAGGCCCGTTGCATGTACTGTTTCTTTAACAAAAGATTTCAAGAGGTACTRACTCTTGGAGTAGAAAAAAAGAAAGTGAAACTTGCTGTTCTATGCCTGGCAGCCTTGCCTTGGGGAATGGGAGCTTAAGGCAACAGTCCAACTCACAGTGCACAGATTTATGCATCAAAATTTATCAGTTTCAATAGAGAAGGTAAATGAGTGTGAAACACTGAGCTACACTGGAGAGATCTCCCTTGGATTTAAGCAAATATTTTGGAATGTGGACAGTCTTTCATTGCTCCAGGATCTAACCTATCGTACCATAGTCCAGGACTCCTTCTCCTTGGGAACAGACTTCCATATTTAAGGTTTTTATTCTGATTGCATACATTGTTAAGAAGATTGTAAAACCTGCTTTTGAGTCAAATTCAAAATCTCCATTAGAAGAAGCACCTTATTTTCCACACCTTATTCTGTGGTGCATAGTGTCTCTGTAAAATACTCATGAAAAATCATAATTTTACTACAGTCCAAATACCGTTTACGAAAGCATGCATGTGTTGGAAACCTTTAYAGTAAGACTGTGCATATAAAAAATAATTCCTCTTAGTCTCCCTAGAGCTTGAGGTGTAACAACTACTCCCTGATCTTCCTTAGATACTAGACTGAGCTGGTGAGAGCTCCTCTTGAAAACCCATAATACTACAGTAAGTCTTCATGGAAATTAGCTGTTCACCTCTAGATCTTTCTGTTTAGCATAAACAGCTATGGTGCCTCTGTGATGCACGTGACTAACTCAATAGATGCAGCTACAACCTGTGATGGGAGTTACATGCCTCTGGGAACTTTGTGCTAGCATGAAATGATTTCAAGGCATGCTGTTTAATAAAGGAGAAAGATAAGCTCTTACAAAATGCAACTTTATGCTGCTGAGAGGCATGGCACCCAAGAAATTAAAAAGTATAGCTATGGGGGGAGAGGGGAGCAGAAGGGAGCAGGAAGTTATTTCTGAAAACTGAGATAGCAATTGGGTCCATTTTTCGTGGCCATTGCCAACACTTCTAGGTTTGGCTGAGTTAAACAGAGCTCCATGCTTGGCCTCAGGCATCATTACTTCCAAATGATTCTAAAATGACTATAATATTCTCCATTATATCCTTAATTAAGCATCACAGGRCAAAGAAGCTTTGCAAACAAAGAACGTGTCTGTGCGAATTGTTTTGAGGAGGGAATTGTTGTGCATGGCATCTCTTCGTGGTTCTGGTAAAGCACAATGGAAAAAACCCTCTCTTTAATTTTGTAATATGTTTAATCAAATTATATGTTGTGAACCTGTGACTGGATAATGGCTTTACAGTGACTGTTTAATGCTAAGGCGATAATGAAAATAGGTTTAAGGAGATAAACATAAAGCAACTACTATATGTGTAAATCTATTATCTTTGTTCCAGGAATACTAAATAATTGGATTTAAACAATAGACAGTCAAGTACTGGTGAAACAACAACCCTTTTCTGGCTTTTAAAGCTCCTAGAAATCTTATTTAGCAGCAGTTGAAGTGSGGGACAAATGATTTTTAAACTTTAAAACATTTAAGAATCACAAGATATTAACTCAACAAAGAAAACATGAATTAATGTGATGAATAGAAATATTCTGACTGGCTTGAAAAATAATCCTTTTCTTTCAGACACTTGGAAACTAGCATATTCATTTAACAGAAAATTCCAATTAAATTAAGCTAAAAATATGTTGGTTTCCAAGTAGCTAAAATGCCACCGTATTCTCTGTGCCCTTAAAAAGCTCTCTTCTAAATGTCAGTGGCTGCACTTCTGCATCCATGTTTCTTTGGGGGGTGTCCATGGCAGTAACACCTACAGATGCCAGCTGAGTTGATTCCTTGATATCAGGCAAGACGCTCATGCCCAAAATGTGAGGCAGCCTGGGCTGAAGGACTCAAGGAACTATGGCACTGGAGAGGCAAAGGACTGAGAAGCATTTGGCAATGTATGAGAAAGTATAAAGGCAAAGAGGAAATAACAGTGCTTCCTGAGCCTGGAATGGATGAAACCTCTCTGAAAATGGAACAATGTCTCACTTTGCACCTGTGATGGTGGGGTCCAAAAGATCCCTGATAAGGGGTATTTCTGGAGTKGCCCAAGAGCTAGCTAAAGAAATAGAGGCAGCTAAAAACCAGTGGAACTTCAGCAAACCCTACAGCAATTCCTCCATTTAGCATTCAAATATTTTTTAGACACTTAAATAGGGTGGAGAAAAACACCAGCACAGTGCTTCAGGGATTAAATACTAGTCATTAAAGCAAAAATTCAGTGGCCTTTGCTAATTCACAGCTGAGTTCTTTTATTGAAAAATGTTACAACCACCCCCTGCAGTTGCAGCTAATAAACAGTTGCATTTAACTAGTAAGTTTCTCCTAAATGAGTGGAATATTACTGATGAAAACCCAACTTTTCCAAGTGGTTTGTTTTTCTCAAAGAGGGTTAGAGCTGCTTGACACTATTTCTCTGGTTTAAAGCAGGTGAGCAGAGGTATCTGAAGACTGTGTGCATGTAAACACTTGAGGTGAAGCTCTGTGTGGCCCTGGGGAACAGCTGCTGAGAGGGCTGTGGTGCAGGGCACCTGAATTCATCCCAGGCTGCAGAACAAAGTCTGGGGTCTTCTAAGACCTTGTATGGAAGGGAAAAACAAGCCAGTTTAATTCATGAAAACTGTGCAACAGTTTATGCTACATGTATGTATGCTCAGCCTGTTTGCTGATACTGAGATGAAGTTAATGATACAAGATCAATTTTCACTGACTCTATCTTCCTGTTTTGGTCCAAGAATTAAGTTAGAAATGGCTGTAGCTCACTGATGGTTTCATAGCTTATTTTTGCATGGTTTTCCAATTAGAACCACTGTTTTTTTCTGAAACTCTTAAAAACTTTCACTACCTTTAATAAACATAGGGAAGTCTCAAAAGCATGGTCTTCTACATATTGATTGAAACTTGATGCCAAAGAAAAGAGAAAAGGTCTTTTTAGTGCCTAATAAAAGGGAAACAAACCTAAACCATTATGCCTGCCACACATAAATGAAGCCTGAATCTGGTCATAATATCATATATTGAAGCATAATTCTTAGCTGAGAGATGTAGGAGAGATCTGGGGAACAACACAGGGTTTACAGCACATGGAGGAGGGAAAGGAGGAATGTATAACCATRGAGCAGGAGGCATGAAAGACAGGTGTCAACTGTTAAGGTGAGTTTGGAGCAGTGCCTCAAATGTATGGCACAAACCTGCAAGAAAACGAGCATCCTTAATGTGGTGTGTACACCACACCTCTGAGATGTGTAGAATAGCTTGTCCTGCATCACATTTCCAGTGTTAGCAGCTGGTATCTTTATGGCAAAGGAGATCTGTCACACTGTGATGATCTGCAGTTTATGTTATGTTTGTTGCTTCTGACTGGACTTTTGTGTCATGTGTTGTTTTTTCTGTCTCAAAACAGATGAAAATAACTCCAACTGTTTGTGAGCTTGTCCCAAAATGAGCTTCCTGTGGTGCCTGCTTAAATGCATCCCAATTGAGTTTTCTCCAGTGTCTGCCTTAAATGATTAGCAAGCAGGTTTTAAGAATTAATATATTTTCTGGCATCACTAAGAAAAATGAATGTAGCTTGAATAAACTGCCTCTTTTACTTCAATGACTGCTCTGTGCATACATATTTTTTTCCAAGTATCCAGGGTGCATAATGTAGCTATTGTGGTTGTTTAATTTCATCCCCTAGCAGTTTGTACAGTAGGGTAATATTTCAGGAAACCAGTAACTCACATCACAAAGAATAAATATAATTTTTTTTCTCCTCCATTTATCATTTTTCTCTCTATGATTGAAAATATTCTGTATGTGAATCTCCCTGGTTCTTCCTCATTGCAGCAAACATCAAATGGGCAAATAATTGTCTGCTTTTCTTTCATGGCATTTCTAGCATTTCCTTTCTTTCCTCTGTATCTTGAGGTGTTATAACTGAACTTGTAATATTAAATCATTTATTTAAAAAGTCCACAACCACCTATATTGATTTTGGAATATATTTAGGCCATTATATTTGAGGGCAAGCTAGGATTGAGGGGTCAGAGTGGAGCAAAAGTCATGCTGCAGACAGATCGGCTAATTTCAAATAATTTCCAGTACACTTAAGTGTAGTTTAGAAGTTTTCTCCCCTTATAGGCTTTTATTTATTTTTTATCTCAAATTTTTATCTCAATTTTTATCTCAAATTTTTTCAAATTTGCCTGAATTTAAATGCTGATACAGCATTTACTGAAGGAGTGGGACTTTTTTTTGTTTTGGGGTTGTGAATTTTTGTTTTATTTAATTAGAGTTATTATATTTGATTTTTTTTAATCTACCAAAAATAAAATTTAAAAAAGAAAGAAAATACATATCCTCATATTATGAAATTTTGAAAATTTTAGTGATAAGTAAGGTGACTTATTGTTGTATGTGACTGTGGGATGAGGAGARCTGTCATATCAGTGCCTAATGTACTGAATAATGGGTCTTCTGCATAAAGTGCATTTTCTTTGTTCCTATAGTGACAGATGCAAGGAATTAATTGCTCTTAGCAAGAAATGTTCATTGAAGATAAGGCCTGAAATGAACACTGACACACAACTGTGAAACGCCCTGAAACTGTTTCATGGTGACAAATTACTGCTGAGGTATATAGACCCTTCCACAAAAGTGACACCTATTGAATTTATTAGACAGATTATATAGAGAAGACTGAATAATTTTTTTTGTCCTGTTTGTAGAGCTGACATTTACCAGCTTCTTCTAATGAATTGGATATGGGCTACTGAAAACAGAAGTCAGATGGTTATGAAATCTCTTGCACTGACTGCTGTGGATCATGCAGCCCCTGACAGCRTTTGTGCAGTAGCATTTTTTCTGAGGAGGTGGACAGACGCAGAGTTTCAGGCTTAGGCAGTTGTTCTTTTCATGGGAAATGGTTGCAATCAGAGCTGTGAAGCTCCAGTGAGCACAGTGAGGCATGCAGACCGTTTGCACATTGCACAAGTGTGATGCTGTTCACAGGGGTTCTTGGATGAGGGAAGAGATGAGGATCTGACTCCATGTTTCAGAAGGCTTGATTTATTATTTTATGATATATATTACATTAAAACTATACTAAAAGCATAGAAGAAAGGATTTAATCAGAAGGCTAGCTAAGAATAGAATAGCAAAGAATGAAAGCAAAGGTTTGTGGCTCGGCTCTCTGTCCGAGCCAGCTGGGCTGTGATTGGCCATTAATTACAAACATCCAACATGGGCCAATCAAAGATCCACCTGTTGAATTCCACAGCAGCAGATAATCAATGTTTACATTTTGTTCCTGAGGTCTCTCAGCTTCTCAGGAGGAAAAATCCTAAGGAAAGAATTTTTCATAAAAGATGTCTGCAACACACAAGCTAAGGCTGGATATGATGACCAGCTTGCAGCAAAGGAGGAACCTGAAGGCTTGAAAGTCATGCAGAGGAGCTAGTGTCAAAAATCAAATTTCCCAAGTGAAGGAGCCAGTGCAGTCAGTGAAGTGTAAGCAAGCATTTCAAAGTCAGCTTTTTGTAGGGGAATATATGCTGCAGTAAGTTTATTTTGTGGATGTTTATCTTTGGAGACTTCTGTTAACATACTGTATTTGGTCACCAGTTATCTTGAATGTGGGCTAATCTTAAATTAGGTCTCTTCTTTACATGTAGCCACAGAAGATTTTACATGGCATTTCTTATCAGTGTTTTGCAAAATAAATTAATATCACGAATTCAGTTTACGCAGAGAGAAGCAGAGATGCAGGAAAGTGACTGAGTTAGTAATTGCCCTCAGTCCCCAACTAGTTGACAGAATCAGCAACAAAAACAAAYCTGTTGATCAAAATCCTGTGTTGCTTTCTACAGTCCAGTTTATATAACTACAGGTCATTTTAGTCCCCTAATTTTATGATTTTAGGGTTTGAGTCCAGTTTGCTATTGCATGGGGAACAATGGCTTTATCTCCTCTATCAACAGGTCACCAGTCGCTCAAGAATCCAGGTGTGGGGCAGCCCGTGGGG
The DNA here is from genome assembly GCA_014549065.1 of Cardinalis cardinalis. Classification (NCBI taxonomy): domain Eukaryota; kingdom Metazoa; phylum Chordata; class Aves; order Passeriformes; family Cardinalidae; genus Cardinalis; species Cardinalis cardinalis. The sequence continues at coordinate 2,161,540 of JACDOX010000118.1, forward strand.
CTCAGCATGCAAAGTTCACTGAGTTGATTTAATCCTGTAGTTAAAATGCAAGCGWGCAAGCTTGTAATTAAAGGCTCCTTTATAATTTGCAAAAGCAGAACCGTAAAGAATTTCCCTGTTGCACCTCCATCTAAATTATTATCAATGATCTCTTAAGAGCTAAACAGAGAAGTAATCYTTTCTCAAGGTATTCTGAAGGAGAGGAGAATAAAGTGTTCTTCAGCAGCTTAGGCTAAAAGCTTCTCAAAAATAGGCTGTGTTAATGAACATTTGCTATAGGTGAGCATCCCATGACATGGTTCCTTGTAGTTGTTTCAGAAGAGTTAGATCAACCCTTGCCCAGAAGGTTGTATAAACTCAACGCACTGCTTTGATTCTGCTCTGCTCCCTGGTTTGCTGGATGCCAATACACAGCTGACTTTGCCCTAACACCACAGGTGAAGATACAGTGAAAAAAACATTACAAAGGAGTATAACCCAGCACTTTCTTTCCTTTTACCCACTACCTCTGGAAATAAATAATCTGCTGATTTTAGTTCAGCTTTCAAGCATGGAAAGTTTTACCTCACTTTCAGGCTTCCTAGTGAGCTCTCCACAAATGTGTAAATGGAGCAAATATATCTGAGTAGCAAATTCCAGCTCTGTTTGGCCTGATGGATGTGAAGACAATCCAAGGCTATTATGTTTCTGTAGTGAAATGTTAAAAGAAATTTTCTGTCGTATTAGCCAAAAAAGAAAAAACCCCAAAAAAACCCCAACAACCAAAGCAACCTCTCATCCTTTTTTTATTACCTTCAATCCTCCCTTCTCTAATRTCAGGGCTCAGCTAGACATTTGACTCTCTGCCAGTCCTTTCCTTCTTTTTGCCTACTCTAAAATATCACCTGCAGCAGGGAGTGGCAGAAATCTTTCTCTATACAGCTTTAAAGCTTTCTGAACCCCAGACCTCTCTGTCTCAGAGGAGCTATGGGGATGCTCTAGCGAATGAATTCTGCACCATTGCGCTTGAGCAAGATTGTGCACATACACTGTGATGTGAAAAAGGAAATTTCAGCCTAGCAATGACAGCTCATAAATGCTTTGGATCTTGGGAAAGATTGTTTTGATATTCTTCTATATGTGTAATTTTAGTATTTTTTTTTCTCCCCAGTGATTTAAATTAATTTGAATCAAATCATTAGTTCAGTACCATCAGACTGGTACTGAACATAATGACTCATTCCTAAATTAATATTGTCTATCCTGAACAACTCTTGTCTAAATGACTGGAAGATTCATGCTCCTCACAAAGTCAGCTACATTCAAATGAGTTCTGCAACAGTTCATTAGATAATGGTGTAATTTATATGTCTGGGTCAGCAAGTGTTTTTCTGCTTCGACTTAAAATGGACAAAGTGCAAGTAACTAAACAGGTCTCCTGTAAATTTTTTATATTTATCTGAGTGGGGAAAAAGAGGGATTAAAAAAAAAGCACGCTTGAATCAGGAAAAAATGCAGTGTACAGTACTGCAAGTATTTCCAGTTCCAGCCTCATTTCTCCATTGTACGGAGGGGCGTTATAAAATAAACCTGCTTGCCTTTCAGCAAATTCTGTCTTAAATGATGTGTTTGACACCAACACTTGAAAGGTTCACTGCTAAAGGGATCTGTTAGTATGAAGAATAAATGTACATAATTAGTTTGAGTTCAGTGGTAGGTGAGACCCCTGTACAGTGGAAGTCAGTCATTCAAGATGCTTGCTGTATGTTGGACCTCGTGCCCCCTGTATCTCTGTGCCAAGTGCTGTGTTTCAATCACTGGAGGAGAGACTGGCAACAGCACAGCAAGAGCCTCGTACAAATGCTTTTCTGTGGCTATAGAGCCCACATGCTAAATGGTCTGCAAACTATGCACAAGGCAATTTATCTTCTGAAGGACTTAAATAGCATAGCCTTCATGAAACAAATGGAGAATTGTTATTAAATTTTTTGAGCACCAAACCTTGTTTGTTGTTTTTGGTGTTTGTTTTTTTAACTGATTATCAACTTTGGGTAGTGACTATTTTTATGTATTACCCAGCTTGCCAGTAAATGAGCTTCTCTCTTGTACACCTATGTTGACAGGGTATGGCATTTCAGATTTAAGTAATCTTGGCCTCCTTAGGGGAAGAATCTGTCAGTTGTTCCCTGTAATGAATGATGGGTTTATGGTATGAGGCACTGCCTGTAGTATTAGCAGCAAGGAGAGCACAGCTGTCCTAGATTGTATAGTGCTGGTTTCTGGTTATGGTAGCTGCAGTAATGAATGAATAAATGATATGAGTTGACAACTGCTCTGCTTTATAAAACATAACACTATTTTTGCTTAATTTCTGTGCTACTGTGAACAACAAAAACTTCCTATCTTCCTCCCACAAGTAAGAGAGAAGTAGTGATAGAAAATGAAATAATTATTTCCTCTCTTTTCCCTTTATTGGCACAAGGTGATTATCTAGCTGTTGAATCCTTTAGCATGAGTCTCTTTCAAAGCAATCTTGCAGTGAATTTCTGTGACTGACCTTGCTGGCGTCAGTTACTTTTGTAACCTGAATACGCRGGATGCAGCACAGTCATTTCTTTGTGTTGTTGGGCTCGAAGGAGGGGAAGGAATAATGCTAAAAATGAGTGACCAAGCTGACAGAAATGACATTTGAGACTGCAGTTTGGAGGGGCTCAGAATAATTCAAGTAGAATGGGTGTGAATCATACCCAGCATATCAGCAGATTTGATATCTGGAAGCCAGTTTACCGAAACTCTTTATCARGTTGTGTCTCTGTAGCTTCTGGGTTGTTGGTGATTGCTCAGTCCCCAGGGGATGGGCTTACAGGCTGCTTTTCATCTGTCTGCTCTGCTCTAACTGCTCACCATTAGTCATCCCATCTTGCTGCCATCCTTTTCAAGGATTTGAAGCATAGGAATTTCTTACCATACCAAGGTAAAATCCTGGGGCTATTAGTAACAGTCATTTTTATAAGAAATGGAATCTGTAAGGATCCCAAATACTTCAAAAATTTTCAAAGTAGATTTTACACTTTTTGTTCTACTTTTTGCTAAAGTTTCTTTCTTTCCTCCTTGTGTCTGGTCTTGTGTTTGTTATCTTTTTGTGGGTTTTTTTGGTTTTGGTTTTGGTTTTTGTTTTTTTTCCCAGAAAAAAATGTATTATAGAACTCAAAATGATGAGGAAAGAATTTAAAACAACATTTTAAATTATGCAGTAAGAAACTGCTTTGTGTGCTGGGTCTAGTAAATGAAGAATGACTTTTGGTTTCTTTTTATTTTTAACAGGAATTTCTAAACAATATGTGGTTGGACAAATTGTTGGGTATATCACAAAGTCAATTACTAAATTTTTAAACAGAAAATTGAACAAATTCATTAGTGAAATATTTAACTTTGATTCTATAAAAGCTGTTGTCCAATCGTGTAATTTTCTCCTTTGGCAGATTTTCAAAGTTTTCAAAATATCGATTGTTCTGTAATTTTAGTCCCCACAGCTGTGGCATAGAGTTAATTTCCTTACTAGAGAAGCCAATCTGCATAATCAAGATCTGAAACAATGGTATGTTTTCTGCTTTTCCTGCTGAGTGTTTGCCTAAAGTAATTCTTGTCCTATCATAAACTACTTCCAGGAATATAGAGCATAATATGTAACACAGAAGTTTCACATAAAAAATAATGCAGTGAATAATTTAATGTTCCTGCAAACTGATTGTATGCATAAATGTATGTACTTCTAGTGCCACTGGAAGAATAGTTTCTAGCCTTCCCACTTCCTGCAGTGCTGTTCTTTACACGTACACTCCTCTTCTTCTTGAAAACGCATGCACCCTTCATTTCCCACCAATGGCCCAAAGAAGACTCCCATTTTCCCAGAGGTGTGGAAAGAATTATATTTATCCAGATGCCCACATAAAGTCTCTCTTAGAAAATGTCAAAACAATGACAGTTTCTAAGAGCTGACAGGTGCATGCGGCAGTGAGCCTCTCAGAGGCTCAAACACTTCAGCTGATGAAAGCAAAGTAGTAACTGGGCAAGAAAAAGCAGAGACGACAAAAGAACTTGCATAATAAACATTCCTCCGCAGGTGAGTTGCTGTGCAACATCAGTGGGGGCTTGAAAGATACAAAGTGTTTAAAAATAAGAATTTCTGCAGTGTTGTTGACTGCTGAGCAGTCTCTTGCAACATAGGTCCTGGCTTCTCATGCTTAAATCGGTGGGTTTTGATTACTTAAAACATTTCATGGTGAATGTGTCCTTCTGTTGCAGGGACCCAATCAGCTCCACCCAAGGAGATCACCACCAGTGCAGTGTAGATTGCTGAAAGAGGGTAAAGAGAGAGGATACTATGCAGGTACACCGTTTGTCCCCCACTTTCCTTGTGATCAAAATTGAGATCTGTGCCTGTGAGAGGCCTGGAATTTAGGAATATTTTAAAGCATCTCCTATGCCTTAAAAAACTGACACCTAAGCTTCCTCTGATCTATATGTCTGTCTAGTGTCACATACTCAATGACCAAGGATGAAGGGAATTACTCAGCCATTTCCTCAAACAACACTTTGAGCAACTCTCCTGTTCTATCTTTAAATATCAGAGAGCATTGCAAGCTGTGATAAGCCACGTGGCTGATCTGAATTTTGGTTCCTCAACAAGCTACAGCAGTCAAACCACTCTCTTAAGTACAGTTTGCTCCTCTAGACCTCAGCTTTGGATTCACACCACACATGGAAAGCTAAATCTCCAAAGCAGAAGGGGACCAAAGCGCTGGTAGTTGGAAGGAAAGGTCACTGGCTCTTTCAGTGAGAAGAAAAAAAAATACTTGCAAAGTAACAGTAATCTCTGTTCATGAAATAAGGGTTGGTGGAGCTTGCACACTAGTTACTGGAGCAGAAGGTACATGGAAACTGAATGGGAGCTCACACTGCTCTTTCAGAGCCCAGTGCTGTACTCTTCCACATGCCAACAGCTTCCGCTTTGGAGAGCAGAAGTTGTTTGGGTGCAGGAAGTTCTGAGCTTAACATTAAATATGCATTCATAAGCCTGGACCCTTTACAGAATAGGTCTATCTTTCCGACTGCAGAGATGGGGAAGCTGAGTCTTTTCTCCCCTACAGCTGGGGAAACTGAGTCACAAGGAATAAGTCCTGTTTAAGGACTGATCGTGAGTCTGTGATAGAATCAAGAGCAGCATTCAGTTCCTTTCTTATCGTGATCTAGGGTCAATAGCACCCTACAGGTGATGAGGAGCAGCTGAGTGAGCTGGGGTTGTTTGTCCTGGAGAAAAGGAAGTTGAAGTGGGATCTTAATAATCTCTACAGCTTCCTAGAAGGAGGTTGTAGTGAGGTGAGGGTTGATCTCCCAAGCAACAAGTGACAGGATGAGAGGAAATTGTCTCAAGTTGTTTTAGGGAAGGTTTAGATTAGATATTAGGAAAAATTTCCTTACTGAAAGAGTAGTCAGGCATTGAAACAAGCCTCTCAGGGAAGTAGTGGAATAGCAATCCCTGGAAGTGTTCAAAAGGTTATGTGAGTGCAGCATCTCGTTTAGTGGTGAATACAATGCTGGTGGGTTAATGGTTGGACTCAATGATCTTGGAGGTCTTTTCCAACCTTCATGATTCTTTACACTGGATTATTGCTTCTTCCTAAAATGCATCTGGTTCAGAGTCATGCTGACACCCCAGCCCTTTTCTTCGTTGTTAATTGTTAAATTATTTTAACTAGGGGATTGCTACATTTTAATTTAGATTTTTTTTTTTCACCAAGATTGAGACGTTTATTTAATTTAAAAAACCAAGCAAAACAGCCTTCTAACTATTACTGCCTTTTTAAATAAGCATTAAATCTCAGGATCTCTTTTCAGGCTTTAATTGTTTGTGTTTCCCTTAGTTTAACTTCACTACTGAATGTTCTATCAAAGTTTAGGGTTTTGCTTCATGAAGGTATGAAACTCTGCTACTTGCCTTTCAAGTTATTTTAATTGTCCTAACTAATTGAACTCTTTTGCACAGAGAAATACCATTTAATTGGTTAATTTCTGTGAAGATTTGGGGAAAGTTTCTATGATAACTAAGATGCAGATAAAACAGTGTTAGTTAGAGATGATAAAAGTCAAAGTCTGTCTCTTCTTTCCAAGCCTAATGTGGTTGGAGCATTGCTCATTAATTTCAGATTTCTGATGAATTTAAATATCGAGTGTCATGATTTTATCTGTGTCTCCTGCTGCTCTCTGCTGTCTCACTTTTTAAGCAACAGGGATCAGATAGTGCCACTATTTTCAGGGACAAAATGTGCTTCACTCAGTGAGACACCTTAGCTGTTGTGAGCAAACAAGCAAACTAATGTAGCTAAAGTACTTGGAATCACTTTACCTTCCAGGAGAACATTCTCTATCCTGGTTACTGCATTTTTTTCAAGGCTGTGACTCTAAATGGTCTTTCAAGACCCTTTAATCACAGCATTGTGATTATATAGACTGTACCTGTCATTCACAGAAAACTCCAAATTTGCTTAAGTCTCAGCATCTCTTGAGAGGCCAGGAAGCCTTCTGGAGGCTTTTCTCCTCATGGAGAGTTGATGTTACAATACAATGCATGGAAAAGAAAGCAAATTCCATTTTGTTGGAAGAGCACTGCTGTCCACACATTTTTGGTAGGAAATGCCATTTGATGAGTTCTGATCAGGATTCCTGTCTGCTGTGCCAACCCTCTGACACAGGCACTGAGTCACATGACACTGTCCTCATCCTCATACACTCATCCTCAGAAAACTATGCCTTCACCAAATGTCTGTATATCTCCTGTTCTTGGGATGTGATTTCTCAGCTTGGGTGTCCATGAGGGAAGGTTAATCATATATACAGGCATATTACATTAATACTTAAGAGTGGATTTTTTTGAAGCCTGTGTGTGTATTTGAGTATGTAAGACTTTGAGGATGGGGGTGGCCCCTGTTGATATCACTGAGAAGTTTTGACATTGGAAAAGGGCATGAAGAAAGGAGGCGATCAATGATGGGACCCATTGAGTAACCACAAAAACTGAGCTTAGTTGTGATTCTTAAGCTGATATCCATGAGTTTTAGATGCTAAACTGATTTGCTGCTGCACAGGGCTGATTTAAATGAAGAATATGACAAAACTTCAGAGGTATCCAGTTGAATCTTGACACTGAGCATTGCTTCTTGGCTTTGTGGAAATGAGGGGCTCCAGACGTCACCAGTGATTTTGAGCATCTAAGAATGAGAGTGCGCCCGAGTTGCACATCTGCCCTGTCAGCCCTGCAGCAGGGTTCTGTCTATGAGCATTACCCCAGAAACTATGGAGGATCTTGGGCTACAGAAATGGGTACAAAAACCTGTGAATGAGCATTATATTTGATGTGGTGCCATGTTCAGATCCCTAAACGTGAGTCCCTGCCTGCAGTTTTACAGCTCAGGAATTCATTCTTGTGAAACTGTGCCCGTGGGCTCATCAAGTCACAGAACCTCCCTCTCCAGCTCCTCCAAGCCCTGCTGACCCTGGCCATCCAGGGCACCAGGAGGAGGCAGCCTGAGAGGAAAGGCCAAGGAGTCCTGCTTTCACTTCCTCCTCACTCCCTCTTCCAGGCACAGCCACTGCTGATCAGGGTTCACCAGCTCCCTGAAGATGAGCATGGGACATGCCAGGGTGTTCTCCCCATCATCCAGATGAACTCTAGTGTTGAAAACTTTCTCTTTCCTCATTAGTTCTTTAGCTGCTATTTTTGCCAAAGCCCTTTTTTTGTCCCATGAGGGCTTAGGGCTTGGTTAGGAGGGATTAAGACCCCTGAAGAGTCATGGTAAAGGATCTCTGCAGTTTGCCAGCATAAAGCTTTTCATCTCATTAAAATCACAGGTGTGCTTTCTGCGAGAGAATGAATTTTCCTTCTTTTCTCCTTTCTCTACCTGTGACAAAGGAGGCAATACTCCTGCTTTTCAGTGCCACTCCTGCTTTTCAGTAGGGTTTTTTCCTTATTCACAACATTCCCCCTACCTCATTCCACACATCCCAGGGAGCGTCAGACCACCGCTCTAGCACTGCAGCTTCGAGTCATGCTGCTTCCTTCATCCTCCACTGCCTGCCTGGCTGTGAAGGCATCCTAACAACTCCCACAGCCTCTGAGTGCAGCAGGACGGGCAGAGCTACTGGCAGAGCTTGCTTTCAGCTCTCGGTGCTGAAGCGGTTGACAGATGTTCGGAGGATTTCTTGTCTCTGGACCAGCACTTCATCTGTTCCAAGTTATTCAAAACACAAACAGTGGGTTGGCAGGAGTGAAATATGTTCAGAACCAGGATGTCAAAACAGAAATATATTTTTAAAAGACAAGTGTCAAAAAAAAAAAAAAA
>JACDOX010001173.1:0-13260 GCA_014549065.1 Cardinalis cardinalis
CTGCACTGGGCCCCTGCAAGGGGCTGTGGCCATGGGCCCTGCACTGAGCCCACTGCTGGGTTTGGCTGCCABGGCCAGCGTGAGAAATTCAACTGTCCTTGGAAACACTGGGGAGGASTGGRACATACTGGGGAACACTGGGAACGCTGTGGGAGACACTGGGACATCCTGTGGATGACAATGGGAGAAAGTGGGAACGAATGGGAATGAACTCACAGGTATTGGGACAGACTGGGCTGTACTGGGAGGGATTGGAGGGGCACTGGGATTGAACTAGGTTGTACTTGGGATGAACTGGGCTTTACTGGGGTTATACTGGTCTGTACTGGGGATAAACTGGGCTGTACTGGGAGGGACTGGAGGAGGGTGAATGGGCTGCTCCCGCCTCCACCACATCCCATTTGCCCAGGCTACCGCCTATCACAGGCTGCAGCCAATCGGCGCCAGGGATCCAGGCCTGGGGGCGGTGCCTCAATGGGCACATTTTCTTTTTGCCTACAACTCCCATCATGCCCTGCGGCCAGGTAAAACCCAATTACAGCCAGGACTACAACTCCCATCACCCCCTGCGCCCCAGCGAGCCCCGTTCCAGCGCCCCAAGGGCCTGCCTAGACCCCGAAGGGCCCCAAATTCCCCTCCCTGACCTCCAAGGGCTCCCCTGGACCCCCAAGTGCTGCCCCGGACCCCGAACTGTCCCTCAGAATCCCTGAGTGCCCCTCCAAGTACCCACCCGGCTCCCCCAAGTGTCCTCCAGACCCTCAAGTTCTCTCTGAATTCCCTCCCCAGACCCAAAAGTGCCCCAAATGGGCCCCAGAAATGTCTCCATGAACAGAGTCGCCCCTTTTACCCTGTATGAGAAAAATATTATTAAAAAAAAATTACAAAAGGACTGCAAATATTACTAATTACAATAAAGAGGAAGAAATAAATAGCCAATAGAGCTTAATTATTAAATGAAGGGAATTGTGTTACTTGGAACCAATGACCAATAACTTTTTGGTTGCTAAAAATGTATAGGTTTTTTAGGAACAGCATAAAAATTAGGTAATAAAACTCCTGAATAAGATTTTTATAAATAAGAAAAATATAATTATAATTTTATTAATTAATTAAATTTTATTTAGAAGGAGAAATGAATATTCTTTAAAAATTTTTTTGGATGTCTGTATCAGGGGGGCAATGTCAGACATGGTGAGGCTGGGGGTGAGGAGTAGCTTGTCCAAACAGGCTCAGCCTGCAAGGGGCTCATTCTTCTCCCTGCCCAGACCTCCTAAGGAGACATTTAGAATCAAGATCACTTGGGGAACGCTTCTGTCACCTCTTCACCGAACTGAAATATAAAAAAATACTCATGTGATTAAAAAGCCAAGAAAATCATGATGTGCACTTTGGAATCTCCCTCCTGAAGAGAACTCCAAACTGACTCCAATCMCTGCACAAGCCCTGGAGACTCAAAGACAATGGAAGGAGGACAAAAAGCTCCTGAGGGCTTTCTGTATTTTAATCAGCCCCAGGGTTGATTTGGGGCTGGGTCCAGGAGCCTCAGGCACGCAGAGAAGGATGAAGAAGCTGCTCAAGGAGGCAGCAGCAAAACTCCAAGTGCCTTGGAGCACGGCTGGGCCCCAGGGAGGGCAGGGAGTGCCAAAGGCTGCCCAGGGCCTGGGGAGAGCAGATCCTTGAGGGCAGGATTGCAGGGAGCCCAAGGCTCTGAGCAGGGAGCTGCAGTGCTGAGCAAGGCCTGCCTTGGCTGCAGGAAGCAGAAAGGCCAAGCCCTGAGCCCAGCCTGGGCCAGCAGGGCCTGTCCCTCACAGCTGCCTCGGGGCTCTGGGTGGGCCAGGGGTGGCACAGATGTTATGGACAAGTTTGCAAGTTAATACAATTAGAATTGTTAATATTGATCTGAAATTGTAATAAGGTAAATGGGTCATTCATATTGTTGTTAAATGTTAAACCTCTAAGTTGCCCCCACTGTTAGTCCCCTTACCTTCCTGGTAGCCTTGTTGCATCTGTCGGGTACTGCCTCCGCTGCTCCCCAATATGGCATTGGGTATGGAGAGTTAGGAACTGCGTGCGGAAGAAATCAGGCTGTACGGTCAGTCTGGACGTCCCCCCACCCTGCAGTCAGACCTTCGCTCTGTGCCTGGCCGCACCCAGCCGGATGTGAGCAGAAGGAAATGACACTGACTGCCCAAACCATAAAAATCCCCGAGACCCTTCAATAAATGCCATTTGCTGTCCACCACATTGGTGTCAGGAGCATATGGACTGAGTGACCCTGGGCTTTGGGCCACCATGCCGGTCTGTGAACCAGGTCACCATGCCTTGAAGGCAACATCTGGTGCCAAAAACCCGGGATCGATCAGCGCCCGGCGTTCGGGGTTCGCCTGGACGAGGGCTGGCAGCTGCACAGCTGGTCTAGTGCAGCGGGGGGGACGCCCCCGGAGCAGCGAGGAGCATGGACGCTATCGCGAAGATCGAAATTCAGATCCACGCGCAGTGGGGTACAGAGTGTAAGCTTAAGGATTTATGTCTTGCAATACCAAGACTGATTAAGATTGGGGCTATTGAAAGCCCAGTTGATGTTCTCCATCCGGAGATTGGGGATAATTGCACAAAGGCTCTGGCCGAGGAAACCATGTCCTCAGGCTTGGGGAAAGCCCTAAAATCGTGGGGCAGAGTTGTCCAGGCTCTGTAAAAAGCTCGGCAAGAGCAAGAAACCTGGAAAGCCGCGCAAACTTGTTTATTAGCCACGCCGCAGCTGGGGGTAGGGGCAGCGACCCAAACCGCAGAGGACTTTGACCCGGTTGGGCGCGTGGAGGTGCGAACGCCGGATCCCCCCCAGTGAACGGACTCACCATCAGAGCGGGGGGAGCGCGTGCAGGCATTTTGGCAGGGGCTAGCAAAAGAGGCGCGGGAGGCAGTCTTAACATCGGACTCCGAAGCGGTTGATAAAACTCCACCCCCACCATATGCGCTTGAAAATGGCACCGGAGAACGTGAGCATGGCTGGAAGGAAGACGCGGGGGGCGGAAATGCAGAAAGCTCGCTGAACAGCGCAAGTGCGGGCGAGCGGGGAGGAGGGGCGGCCCCCGAGGAGGAGCGCAAGACCAATCAGAGCGCTCTATTCACATTAGGTCCTTCTAGGGCAAGGACCTCCCTCAGGAGGCGGGGGGAGCCCAGGGGGAGGGAACGGCCCGACCCCCGCAAGAAGGGGCGGGGTCGGAGCCTGAGAAAAAGGCAGAGCAGCCTGGAAACGTCCGGCCAGTCAACTTCCGGCTCGGACTCTGGCTGGAGCTGGGACGGGCTAGAAAGGTGGTCGGAGGATTCCGACACGGATTCCGGTTTTAGCAGAAAGAAAGCAGTGGCATATAAGATCACTAGCCACAGCACTCCTGCATGGGTTAAGGGGATATCAGAGAAAGATCGAACCCCACTCACAGACTGGCGGAAAATAAAACTGCGCTGAGTGGGCTCCATCTGCCACACTGGTATTCCCGGTCCGTGTGGGGGGGGCAGGCGGAAATCAAAGAACCTATTCCCCAGCAAACCCGAACGACGTACAAGCAATTATTAAAGCAATTGCAGACAGGGGGATTAATTCTGCCATGGTCTCCACACTCATTGACAGCGTTTTTGGAGGCAATGATATGCTTCCCTTTGATATCAAACAGACTTGCAGGCTAATTTTTGATGGGGCGGGGATGATCGTTTTTAAACAAGAATGGGAAGACAATTGTGTAAAGCAGCTACCCTCTGCACGGCTCCAGCATACAGAGGCTAATGGGCACAGACCCCACCATGATTACACCTCAGGCACAGGCTGAGGGCCTGCAGGCCCCTGAGGTTATGACAACAACTCGTGCTGCCCGAGAAGCCATCCGTGTTGCTTCCAAAGTAATAGCCAAACCATTGCCTTGGTCCACTATAAAGCAGAGTGAGAGTGAGAGCTTCACCCAGTTTGTGGACCGCCTTCAGGCAGCATTAGACTCCTCTGCATTACCCTCAGAGGTGAAGGGTCTTGTACTGGCAGAATGCCTACGCCAGCAATGCAACTCAGCCACCAAGGACATTTTAAGATCACTGCCACCTGGGTCCAATATAGCTGCCATGATCAAACACGTTGCAAAGGAAGAACACCTGGCTCCCGTCCAAGCAGCAGTTCACACTGCAATAACCAGTGTGATGGCATGCTTTAAGTGTGGCCAGGCAGGCCACATGGCAGTAAACTGACCCCAGATTTCAGGACAGCCAACACCCCATCTTTCGAGTTCAGGCTAAAAGAAATTTTTCCCTCACATACAGGGCACCCCAGATTTCAGGAGACAACATTATTTCAGACCTACTGGTGCCCTGCTTCCAACCCAGGAAAAAGTTATTGTAATTACCCAGGGTATGGATATTGTGGATATTGGGGGTGTGAAACTATTGTGACAAGCAATAGATGGAAACCACAACAGCCTGATAAGTTCCTGCAAGTTAAGTATGCTCCACACGGCTGTATAGAACCAAAATTTGATTGAGAGGGGTTTGTGATTACGGCCCGATACTATAAACTGCATACCTGCACAGGCTGTATAATGACAATCCTGCAGCCGACCCATGATGGCTGGGCCATGGGCAAAGTGTGGACAGCGTTTGTTTATCACGCTCGCCGCATCTGGGCAAATATAGAAATTATCAGACTCCCAGCTTCAATACCTCAATCAGTCAGACCCAATCCGGTTTTAGCAATGAGTAAAGGGATTGCAGCTAACGACAGTTCTAGCCGCAAAACACAGATTCCAAAACTTACCTCCCCATCCGATCTCTTAGCCAAATCAACCCTCTCCAATCCATTCTTAAGCGTGTTAAATGCTACCTTCTTATCGTTAAACCAATCCAACCCGAACTTCACAGTCATGCTGGTTATGCTATGATGCACAACCTCCTTTTTACGAAGGTGTTGCCCTCGATCTCCCATTCATCTTCTCAAAATCAGACAATCCACGTCAATGCAGATGGGACACCCCCCGGAGAGGCATTGCCCTAAGTCAGGTTACGGGCCAAGGCAAATGCTTTGGCAATGCAACCTTGGCAAAGCAGACGGGCAACCTCTGCCGGGAATTCATCAAACTTAAGGGAGGGAAGTTCCAGTGGGTGATCCCAGCTGCATCGGGAACTTGGGTCTGTCAGCAATCCGGGGTAAGCCCATGTGTACTCCTTGACAAATTCAATCATTCTACTGACTTTTGTGTCCAAGTTCTAATTGTCCCCAGAGTCCTGTATCGCCAGGGAGAAGAGGTGTACCGCTTATTCGAGGAACCCGACTGGCTCCACAAACGAGAAGTGATAACAGGCATCACCATCGCGATGCTCCTCGGTTTAGGAGCTACCGGCGCTGCCACAGGCATCTCGGCCCTTGCAACACAACATCAGGGACTGGCACAACTGCAGATGACCGTCGACGAGGACTTGCAAAGGATCGAGAAATCCATCTCTTCCCTAGAAAAATCCCTTTACTCGCTCTCAGAGGTTGTCCTCCAAAACAGGTGAGGACTGGACCTCTTGTTCATGCAGCAAGAAGGCCTGTGTGCCGCCTTGAAAGAGGAATGCTGCTTTTATGCAGACCACACCGGAGTCGTCAGAGACTCCATGGCCGAACTGAGAAACCGGCTAAACCTAAGAAAAATGGACAGAGAAGCTCAACAGGGCTGGTTCGAGTCGTGGTTCAACCGGTCCCCATGGCTCACCACCCTGATTTCTACCCTAATAGGCCCATTCACTATAATCTTACTAGCCCTAATCTTCGGGCCTTGCATATTAAACAAACTGGTGCTATTCGTTAAAAGGCGTTTAGAAACGGTTAACGTTATGTTTCTCGAGCGCCAACAATTACTTAAAGCATGCCAGTTACTAACACACTTACAATTTTACACTAATTTTACTAACCCATGAAATTTTGTAACCTCTACATTTTATAACTTTATAAGATTTTTACTAATCATGAGGGAGTGGGGAGATGTGGAGAGTTAGGAACTGCGTGCGGAAGAAATCGGGCTGCACGGTCAGTCAGGACGTCCCCCCACCCTGCAGTCAGGCCTTTGCTCTGTGCCTGGCCACACCCAGCGAGACGTGAGCAGAAGGAAATGACACTGACTGCCCAAACCATAAAAACCCCCGAGACCTCTCAATAAACGCCATTTGCTGTCCACCACATTGGTGTCAGGAGCATATGGACTGAGTGACCCTGAGCTTTGGGCCACCGTGCCGGACTGAGAACCAGGTCGCCACACCTTGAAGGCAACACATTGGGTAACATCCCCAGGAAATGTGCAAACTAAGAGACATTCAAGAAAATCCAATGAAAGACCCTAAAAACGATGAGTTAGTGGAAGATTTAAGGAACTAAGCAACGGGCCCTACTAGTGAAAAGTTCTTCTACTCCACCAACACGGTTTTAGATGTCACCGTGACCTGACTGGAACTGGGTCAGAATGAGGACCCCAGACAACGAGCCAAAAAGCGACTTCCTAGGCACGCCTGTGAGGACAGAAGCCCCAGGTCTGCTGTGGAGCCAAACTGTCTGCCTCCTCCTCTGCATCGCCAAAGGGAGCAGCGGCAGCGTGGGCGACCCCTTGGGCCCCCACCCAGAGCTGATCACTCAGTAAAGGCATCCAAAAGGAGCAGGACTCCTTGCCCATTTATTTCAGCTGGGAGCTTGTCCAGGAGAGCCACACCTGAAGAGGACACCAGGAACGGGACGGCCACCCGCCCTGGGCCTCCAGGACATCTGGTACCTGGACCGAAGAGATCAGCCTGGGATCAGTGATGTCGAGGAGCGCTGGGGGAGTAAGGGACCCCGGTGGTGGGCGTAGGAGGCGCATGAATGTGTGTGAGTGAGACGAGGGCCGGCAGCTCGGACCCGCAAAGCAGGTGAGGGCCCCCAGTACCGCGGTTCCAGACCCCCATGAGGGGCCCAGCCAGGAACGGGGGGAAGCGAGAGGAACTGCTGAGTGAGGCGKCTCCTGGGGATAGTGAGGGCCCCCCGGGCGTGCAGGGGATAGCCAGGTGTGAGTGGCACGCGTCAGGGCTGGGTCTCCCTTGGTAAGATCATTGCGGTCTGGGTAGGTCTGGGCGTGTGGAGTACCCAGACACTGAGTGGGTCACACGCATCACAGGATGCCCCCAGGCAGTGCCGGTACCAAGCGCCCACGAGGGTCCTCACTGCCCAGGACCGGGTCAGATGTACCGCAGGTGGTGCTGCCACGATCTCGGGGAGGAGATGAGGAACCCACAGCCCAAGAGCACTGGGGTGGAAGTCTTTAGGTTAAGGCAAGGACAGGCGCCACAAATTCTTGCACATATCCCTTTCACCCAGGCTATTCCGCTGGGGGGGGTAGCCAAGCTGGATGGTGGATGGCAAAGGGGTCAGGCACCGCTTGGGTTGATCCCAGTTTCTGGGGAGGGAAAACCCCTGGGTAATCCCACGAAGTCCCCCTGAACCTTCCTACATCCATTCAAAAAGTGAGGAAGGTAGATACGGTATTAGAACAGGACAGTCTAGGCCGGGGTTTGGACTCATGGTCTGGCCTGGCGGGTGGCTAGAGAAGGGAAGGTCCTGGTGTCCAGGGAGGGGATTCTAATACTGGGGACCCTGTTGTGTGTCGAAAAGGGTGCTCAAGAGTCTCTAGGGTAGAGACGAGGCATGGGGGTACACTCAGGGGGTCGGATTACTAGGATAGGCCCTAAGGTCCAAGGCAAAGCTTGGAACTGAAAAGGTGTGAGTGTAGTGAGTTTACCTGGGTAAAAGAGAGAGACTGAGTGAACCTTGTCCTTTTCCCCAATAAAATTTACTCCTTAGTATGAGAGTGGAAGTGTGAGAGTGATCAAGAAGGGTTTCAGTTAAATTAAGAGGAGGGAGAAGGCTTGGGTTAAAGTTATATATATTTAGTTGAGCCGAGAAGCAATTTATTTACTTGTAGATTTGTGTTGCTTGTCTGTAGATTTCCATTCCGGTAGGGGCACATTTGGGATTTTAGTTTACTCATTTAAAGATGGGTCAGTGTGTAAGTAAAGGAGGAGGCCCCTTTAAAGGAAAAAGGAAGGTAAAAAGCATTCCCTTAGACAGTCCGCTCGGACCATTATTAGACCACTGGGATTCTCAAGAAGCCACTAAAACCCTTGACTAAGTTAAAATGATTTATTATTGTACTAGAATTCGGCCAAAGTTGAAATTACAAGGGAAGTGGTCTTGGTATGGAACTCATGACCCACAGATGTGCTCCCAATTAAACCAGAATTTACGAACTCGAGGGAATCCTGATATAGAACAATTAACATTTGCCACCTGTTGGCAGGCAGGGGCTGTGAGTGAAGAGAGCATCAAGATCTGTAAATTAAAGAAGAAAGAGAAAGATAAGGAGGAAAGTGAGGGAGAACAACCAGTCTCTAAGATCTTGGATCCCCTAGATCACCTACCACCTCCTCCTCCAATTTACCCAGTCCTAAACCCCAACCCCTTACCTGCTCCTCCAACAGTCATCCCACTACCACCTCCTCCTAATGCCCCTATGCAAGACCCCAATCCTGTACCTGCTCCCCCAGCAATTATCCCAGTTCCTTCCTCAACCTCTCCCTCTACCCCAACTCCTTTGCCGGGCCCYCCAGCAACAAATTTATCCCTTCCAGCAACCTCAGTCTCTCCCTCAACAGCACTCTTAACTCCACCTTCTCCCAGTGTTCCTAACCCTAAACCCGAGCCTTCACCCATCCCTATAGTTACTCTTCCATCCTCCCCCAGCCCTGATAAATGTCCACCTCCCTCTCCAACCCTTTCATTACTATCCCCAAATGTAGCTCCTGATTCTAGTACCATGAATTTACCTTCTTCTCCCTCACTCATGTCTATCCCTTTACCACCTCCTAATTGGGATCTGAGTTTGTCCCCTTCTTCTGGTAACCAGCAAGACTCTACATTCCAGGTGACTTCCCAAACTGACAACAGTATAGATGGCCCCTGGTGTAACACTAGGCCAAGGACATCAAAACCTGAAAAAATGACACCCCTCAGGGAAGTCCCAGTGGGTGGGATGTTGGGAGGGGTAGGATTGGAAGTTCAGGGTTTTAAAAAGGAGTTAGGAAATTTAGTGGAAGATCCAGTGGGCATTTCAAATCAGGTGGACCAGTTCCTTAGACCTAACATGTAAACCTGGGGAGAATTAAACTCCATACTTAATATCTTGTTTTGTCCTGATGAAGTCAGGATGGTCAGAGCAGCAGGAATAAGGATTTGGGAGAGGGAGAATAGAATAGGCCCTTCTGGAGACCTTAAGAGGCCTCTAGTAGATCCAGGGTGGCATCCAAATCGGGAAGAAGGCAGAATAATTAAAAGTATAAAAGAATCTGTCCCTCGCAGTAGTAACCACAGATTGGCCTGTGAGGGTACCCAAGAAAAAGATGAGACTCCAGCAAGGTGGCTCAATAGATTGAGGAGGAATTTTCAGTTATATTCCAATATAGACCCCAATAGTCCAGAGGGACACGTACTTTTAAAAGTGCAATTTGTTACGAAATCTTGGCCCGACATGTGGAGAAAGTTGGAAAAGATTGAAGACTGGCAAAAGAAAGGTATAAATGAGTTATTAAAAGAGGCACTGAGGGTTTACCTCAAAGGAGGGAAGAGGAGAAGGCAAAAGCAAAAGCCAGAATAATGGTAGCTGTAGCTCCGGAAAGTGTCAGGGCTGATAAGGATCCATCAGTACGGTCTCCTGGAATAGGTCAGAGAAAGCCAACACCCTCTGTAGGATGATACTGGGAAAAAACAGGATTTAGAAAAGATGGGGAAAGACCAAGAAAGCTAGAAGGAGTACCTAAAGATAGGGCATGTTATTATTGTGGGGAAGTCAGACACTTTAGGAAAGATTGCAAGAAATTGTGGATAGATGAAACGATTGCTCAGGAACAGGAGGCTTTGGAACGGGTCTTGAGGGGTGATGACTGGGGGTGTCAGGGGGATCCCATGAGACACCAAGAAGAGCCC
The DNA here is from genome assembly GCA_014549065.1 of Cardinalis cardinalis. Taxonomy (NCBI): domain Eukaryota; kingdom Metazoa; phylum Chordata; class Aves; order Passeriformes; family Cardinalidae; genus Cardinalis; species Cardinalis cardinalis. The sequence goes on from JACDOX010001173.1 coordinate 10,019, forward strand.
CTAGTAAACTTCAGTGTGGGTCCCCAAGATGAAGACTTTGAATTCCTTGTGGATACAGGAGCTGATAGATCAAGTATTAATAAGCCACCAGTGGGGATGAACATTGGGAATAAGACATGTGAAATATCAGGGGCAGAAGGGAAGCCATTTAGAGCACTGTTGGGTTGTGTTTGTCAGGTTGTTCTGTTCTCCCCCTGCCTGAGTTGATTTGTTCTGTTTCCCCCTAAGTTGCTATGGTTCTGCCCTGGTTCTCCCTCCCCTCCCCGTTAAGTGTCTGTTACCCTGGTCCCCATGGTTACCAATGTTTCCAGGTATTCCCCTCCCCGGTTACCATAGGAACTCAATGCATCTTTCCCTTGGTCCCTCCCCAGTGCCCTGTCAGTCACTCCTTTCCACCACCCTTTCCTCCAGAACCTTCTGCCTGGGGCTTGGAGTGATTTGTTCAGGGGCTGGGGCCCCTCCCTTAAGTTGTTTTCATTGGTCCTTCCCGTATGTCAATCTCATTTACCCCACTCCCCTCTGGACTCCCATTGGCTTCCCCTTTGTTTCCACCCCCTACTGCCCACTCCCTTTATAAGTTCATGTAACCCCACCCTCACTCTCTTCAGTCCTTGGCTCCCTTCGGTTTCTGTTCTCCCCTGGAACTCCAATAAGCTGGACTTGCCCTAACCAAAGAGCGCTCTCCTCTTTCTGCGGACAGAAGGTTATAGGTGGCCACGTCTCCTCCCAAGGCAGCACTGCCACTTTCACGTGGGGAGCTGGCCATAGGTGCTGTGCCCGACAGCAGGGTCGGGAGAGTGCCCCCCTGACTGCAAGCGGTCCTGGCCTGCTTGCCGGGACGTACCATCCAACCACCCACCGCTTCAGGAAGCAAAAGGACTTGGCTGGTGCGGAGATTGGCTTCCCCTGGAACCACTCAGGAACACCCCAAGACAATCAGCACTTGATAAGTATCATCAATCAAGATAACCAGAGTCGTCAAGAACATACATCTGAATACCAGATTTCCCATAACACGATCAACACCTGCCACCTCCCAGAAACAGCATTGTCCAGCCCTATACAGTAAAAAGAAACTTCATACATTTGCGGAGCAACAAAAGAAATCAAAGCACTTCTGCCTCAGGCAGAAAAAACTGTATAAAACAGCCCTGCTGGAGACGGCAGTTGTGAAAAGAGAAAAGTACGACGCGATAGAAGTCAGATCTAGGTTCACCCAGCGCCCATCCTGGGCTCAATGCTGTTACTTTGACTGTGGCTATCAAGGATTGTATTTTCGGTTGCAAAAATAAAATCTTTCGCATATATTAATTTAGCTTTCTTGTTGATCATTTATAACACTCTGGGAACAGTTTCTTCCCTGCCATGCCTTGGAGCACCCTGTGTGTCCTGCTCCCATTCGCAGGGTGGGAGGAGCAGGGTCCCGAGAGGCTGAAGCTTGCTCCATGCCCCGGAGGGGCAGGGAAAGGGCGAAATGCTGGGGGCATGCCCGAGAGCTTGGCTGCTTGGTGGGGGCAGGCGGTGAAGGAGAAGGCGGGAGTGACCCACTCGTCCTGGGACAGGCACGGGCTGTCCCAGGGACCCCAGATCCAGGGGCCCCAAGTGACACCAGTACAAAACTGGGGGAAGGGATCAAGCCAAATGAATCTGGGCTCGGCAGCAGCAGCGGAGTCGCCGCTCTGCCTGCCAGGGCCAGGTACCTCAGCCCGCTGATGCTGCTGGCTTTCTGTGAGAGCAAAACCACAAAAACCCCAAAACCAAACAGCGTGATAGAGGTACCAAGACTCACTGTCTTCACTTCTTCACTGACAGCTCAAAGTGCTGGAAGGCCACAAGTCAGGCTCAGCCAGTTGGTTGAATTATAGGTGTGGCCATGGCATTCCAGAGATTTCTCAAGTACCTCTGAATTTGACCACAGTTTTACACAGAAAAGGTAATCTTGCAAACCCTCCAATTAGAGCTTGGGCTGTGGCAAGGTCCTACTCTATCTGGATGGGGAAGATTGACAATCAACCCAGATGTTTTCTGCATCCAGAGGATTCAAGTTATTTTGGCTTGGCAATTTCACCACATATATAGACAGCAGAACCTACTTTCAAAGGAAGTTTGGAAAATCATGATATGGACCTAACTCAACTCTGCTCAGCTGAGGTTTATCAGCTGTTGCAGACACTGGGATGACAGTCTGTGCTATAGTGCCTGATAATTCCATAACGTCACACGTATTCTTGATTATGTGCACTATCTGATTGATTTCTATTTGTTGCCAATTTCTTCTTCATTGTATGCATTGGTTTTGCTCTGACATTTCCTCATCCTCATAACCAAGACACACCTGTGTATGGAAACATACAGAAGCAATTCCTCAGCGAAGCTGTTGTCATCATCATGGTATGATGCCCCTATTAACCTTCTTCAGCTGTTCTCTGTTTCAGGATCAAGAAGGACATTCAGGGATGTCAAAGATCAACATCTCCACCTAATGGCCCTTCTCCTGAAACGCAGCTGTTTGGACTTTAAAACAATGATCATTCATTGCATTCTCCAAAGAGACATTGCTATTTGGTTTTCTCATATAGTAAACCCTGTCTCAATGATATGATAGAGATATTCTACAGATAAAGAATCTCCCTGACCATTCTAAGTCAGCATCTGATTGAGGTTCTGATTGACAACCAGCAAATTGCTGGGGGAACCTCTTGAGCTGTGTTTGTTCTCCTTCCTGCAAAGGGCCCTGCAGAGGACTAGAAACGCCAACTTTCATTTTAAACACAAGAGGGTGAACGGTGGCAGCAGCTCTCTGGCTACAGAGAGAAACAGACAACCTTCCCAGGCATTGTGCTTGGAAAGGCTGTGAGAAGATCAGAGAAAAGAATGATAAATAATTCTTATCTTCACTTACTGCACTTGTTGCTGTGAATATGTGGAATGTGTTATGGAGATTTGTTTGGCAAAGGGTGTTTTCTTAATTAGCCAATGGTGATGGTGTTCGGACTGCAGGACCAATTAGGTCCACCAGCCTCATAACTGTCTTTAAAAGTAATGTGTTTCTAAACAAGTACAGGATAATAAAGTGATTGATCAGCCTTCTGTGAATCATGTAGTCAATGCTAATTATTACTGGGCTGGGGACCTGCAACAACAGAAGTGTTTTAGTGCCAGGGATGACAGAAGCTGCTCCCCATGGAAGGGCTGTCCCTCCCCATCCCCTCTGAGGAGCTGAGCAGGAGGAGCTCACAGGG
>JACDOX010001177.1:0-16910 GCA_014549065.1 Cardinalis cardinalis
CCTCCCTCCCTCCCTCCCTCCCTCCCAGGGAATGCTGACCTTGTGCTAAAGCATTGTGTGTTTTGAGTGCTGGCAGCTGCCCCAGCCTATATGGGAGACCCTGCAAACAACCTAGAACTGGCCTTCACAGAGAAGGAAAAGCCAGGGAGCCTGAGGAAATGCTCTGCTTTGAGCCCTGGCATGTCAGTTCATAACACCACCTATTGGAACAGGATCCCAATATTGCCAGGTGGAACGTACCTGGGCTTTTCTGGCCCTTGCTGCTTGGCCAGGGGCAGCTGCTATGGTATTTCACCACAGTGATACCTTTGGCTGGCTGGATTTAGCAGCTAGGCACTCGAAACCAAGTCCAGGCTTGTAGGAACTCAGGCTTTACATCTGAAGGAAGTCCTTTGGCTAGGTGAGGAGTAAATAGGAGAGGATTCCAAYGGAGGGTTAAATACAGAATTTTATTCCAGAGTCACGGACATCTGAATGTTGGTAACAGCTCCATTAGAATCCTGACCACATGGTCTGATTGTCTTTTAAGCTCGGGGGCAGGGGCAGGGAAGGGACAGGTGAGCCACCAACCAGGTGGGAGGAGGAGAAGGCTCAAGGGCTAAAGACACTTGCACAGGCCAATGAGCCCAGGCCTGAAGGGCATCTTTTGAACTTGTTTTGCAACCCAACATTCCAATCAGCCTAATTCTCCCATGCTTTTTGCTGCCGAGATCCACAGCAGAAGGACTGTAATTGCGGTGGCCTTAGGTCTGGACCAGTGAACAATTTCCAAGCTACAGTCAGGGTTTAATTGCCTTAGGTCTCTTTTTTGGATAGCCAATGTATGTGTGTTGTTTTTTATTTGCCAGTGTATGAGGTTTGTTCAATTTGGGGTTAACAGGCTCAGCTTGTCAAAGGCACATGGACCTCCGAGCAGACGAGGAGGGAGACCTGTCCATRCTCTGTCTCCACATATTAAAAACACTCCATTTGGGAGTTCACAAGGCTTATAATCACCACCTGATGAGTGCATGACTAGGACTGAATTTTCACACCAGTTTTTGTCTGTGTAGTGTGGGTTGCTAGGGTCAGGATAGGTGTTTCGTTTAGCTTCCTGATATGGTAAGCGGGAATTGAATTTAAAGTGAATGCAAAAGGTTGCATTCATGGAGCCTAAGAGAYGGAACTCTTGTGGCTCCCTTTTTGGCACTGGTAACTTTCTCGCCCACTYCTGCCAAAATAGTAAAGGATTATCAGCAGGGTAGTGGCCGGGAGAAGGTGCAAGTAAGTTAACTTCATTTAAAGCACTCCACATTTCATTTGGGAACTCTGAGGATTTAAAGGGAACTCCCACCAGGCAAGTTGACAGGGGGTCAGAGGCCGTAGCAGTGGCGAGACAAATGTGATCTTGTCCAAGGGCTSTGGCYARSGTGGTCCATACGTYTGTTTTGGGCTGAGGGACTATCCAGGAGATTGCTGGAGAAAGGATCGCAAGTAGGATGAGAAGCAGGCTCGGTCTCATGGCGTCTCGAGACTGCACACGAACAGCGGGATCTAAACCGGTAAAAGGAAACTTAAGACAAACATATATTACAAACTAATCCAGATAGGAGGCTTAAATGGAATTTCCTCCAGAGAACGTGTGCGGCGTTTCCTTCTCCAGGCAGYRTTAGCAACCTGGGGCGCTTGTGTAGATTTCTCTGAGACCTTGGGGACATAGCGCCTTACCCATTTGGAAGGAACCCACTTTAAACCAGAGGGGGTGGACACACAGGCGTATCCACGTCCCCAAGTGACCAATTTGTAACGTCCCACCGTCTTCCAAGTCTCAGGGTCCTTTACTAAAACCGGAGGCTTTTCTTTCATCAACCTATGACTGCTCCCACCAAAGTGGCATAGGATGGGTGGGTTCAGGCTGTCAAAGGAACAATTTAAAAAATTGATTGTGAACAGTGCCCTGGACAACTGGATGTGAGGAGGTTCCACCTTCAGAACCTGTTGTTGCTGGTCCAGGACTCTTTTAATGTCACGGTGAGTCCTTTCTACAATGGCTTGACCTGTAGGGGAGTAGGGGATGCCAGTTTTGTGCTCTACTCCCCATTGCTGCAGGAAGCTCCCGAATTCCTTGGATTTGTAGGCAGGCCCATTATCAGTTTTCAGCTCCTTGGGGATGCCCATGAAAGAAAAAGCCTGTAAGAGGTGCTTAATGGCATCGATGGAAGATTCACCTGTGTGGGCAGAAGCATAGACCGCTCCAGAAAAGGTATCTACACTAACATGAACGTATTTCTGCCGTCCAAATGACTGTATGTGTGTTACATCTGTTTGCCACAGTTCACAACTGTTCAACCCCCTTGGGTTTGCTCCCGTACCCACTGTAGGGAGTGCATGTTGTTGGCAATTTGGGCATGTGTCCACAATCGCTTTGGCCTGTTCTTGAGTGATGTGAAACTGACGAACCAGGCCAGGTGCATTTTGGTGGAAAAGCTGGTGGCTGATTTTTGCCTGTTCAAAAACATTTGGGAGGGTGGCCATCACTGCAGGTGCAGCAAGAGCATCTGCTCTTTGGTTGCCTTCAGCGATAAACCCTGGCAAGTCAGTGTGTGACCTGACGTGAATCACATAAAATGGTTGCTCTCGGTGAGTGACTAGCTTTACCAGTTTTGAGAGCAATTTGAAAAGTGCGATGTTAGACACTTCTTGCAGTATTGCTTGATCTGCCCTGGATACTACTCCTGCCACATATGCAGAATCTGTAATGAGATTGAATGGTTCTGAGAACCTTTCAAAAGCCCGAACAACTGCAGCCAATTCAGCAACCTGAGGTGAACCTTCCACCTCAGCAATGTCCGTCTCCCACTGCTGGGTTTGAGGATCCTTCCGAGTCATAATGGACTTGTGGGACCTCCCGGACGCATCTGTAAAGACAATCAGAGCCTTCTTTAAAGGTATCCTACTTTGAGCACTTCTAAATTTGAGAGTAAATTGAACAGCTTGTTCAGACATTTTGTGGGCAAGCCTCTCTACAGAAATTTGTCTTCAGTAGGAATCTAGAGTAGACTGCAACACTTCATTTTCTTGAAGCAAGTGTTCCAATATTTTCATAGAATTTTGACCCGATTTTAACTCAACTGGAATGTGAATGCACTTAAAGTCACATCCTGCTAACTTGCTGATCCGGGTCCTTGCTTTCCGGATCAGTTCTGCGATCAGCTCCTGAGGCTTTGTCAGTCTCTTGGACCTTTTGTGACTGAGGAAAACCCATTCTATGATCAAGAGAGGGTCCCTCTCATCCTGGCCCTTTTTAGGTGTGTCCTTTGCCTTAGGTGTTTGGTTTTTCTCCCACTGGAAAATGATTCCATGGAGGTGTGGCAACTTACCTAGGATGATAAATTTGAATGGCATGTCAGGCCGACAATGGTGGGCCTGTCTTGTGGACATTGCAATCTGAACCTTTTCTAGAGCTTTCCGTGCCTCTGGGGTAATGGACCTAGGAGCACCCGGGTCCTCTCCCCCTTTCAATAAATTGAAAAGAGGGACACAGTCTTCGTTAGTGAGACGGAGCCTTGGCCTTACCCAATTCAAAGACCCGCACAACTTGTGGACATCTGCAAGGGTCTTGATCCTTGGATTGATTTCTAGTTTTTGAGGAACAATTGTCCTATTTCCAATCTCTAAGCCTAAATATTTCCAAGGTGGCATCTTTTGAATTTTCTTTTCCTGGAGCTCGATCCCTGCAACAATCAATGCATCGATCGTTTGGTCAAGCGCATGTGTGAGTAAATCATCATTGGGGGCACACACAAGGATATCATCCATATAGTGATAGATGATGGCCTTTTCTGTGGCTGCACGCACTGGGACAAGCAGGGAAGAGACATACCACTGGCAGATMGCTGGGGAGACCTTTAGGCCCTGAGGAAGAACTGTCCAATGGTACCTTTTCATAGGGGCTTCCATGTTGATGGTGGGGACCGAGAATGCAAAACGCGGTGCATCATCAGGGTGCAAGGGAATATGGAAAAAACAATCTTTTATATCAATAACAGCTAATTTCCAATCTTGGGGAAGCATTGTTGGGGATGGCATACCAGGTTGGGGAAAGCCCATATCTTCAATGACATTATTAATTTGTCAGAGGTCATGGAGGAGCCGCCATCTCTTTTTGTCAGCTTTTTGAATAACAAACACTGGAGAGTTCCACGGGGACGTGGTCTCCACAATGTGACCCTTTTTTAGTTGCTCTTCCACTAGCTCTTCAAGGGCCTTTATTTTTTGTTTATTAAGCGGCCACTGTTTTCACGTCAACTGGTTTGTCTGTTTTCCACTTCAGTTTTTGGGTGGGGTGCTGTGCAACAACCGCTGTACAAAGATGCTTTGGAGAGTCTGGAATATGAATTGTGACACCCCACTGGGCCATTAAATCTCTCCCTAACAAAGGTTCTGAATAATCTAACACAAATGGACGGATATTTGCCAATTGTCCGTTTGGACCCTCGATTTGGATGGTGCTTTTGGATTGTCTTACCAATTGCAGACCGCCCACACCTTGAACGTGACCGGCAACGTTTTGCAAAGGCCAATGTGCTGGCCAGTGTTGTACTGGGATCACTGTGCAGTCTGCACCCGTGTCTACAAGCATCTCAATGCGTTTTGACTCCCCACCCCCACTGACATTGCACCATACCTTGGGTTTGTCTTTCCCAATAACTTGGTCCCAGGCGACTGTGGGTTCTTGTTTTTCAGTACGTTCAGGTAAAAACGGCACAGGAATAGCTTGTGCAACAATTTGACCTTTGGGAAGAAACAGAGGTGGGTGGAAACAGTGCAGCCCAAGAACGAATTGCTCAGGATCTGATGTTGTCATTCCTGGAGCAATTTGGATCTCATGTGGTGCGTGTTTGGTGTCCCCAATGACGATGTACTTACAACGAACTCGGTGCCAAGTACCCTTCTGTTCTGGATTGACAGAGACAAAATGCCAGTCCGTGTCTTTCAGGAGGAGCGATTCTGTCAGCAGCAACCTGTAAGGCTCATTGACAGAAGACGTGGTTAACATTGGTTCACCTAAATCATAACAAAGGTTATTTTGTTTAACTTTCAACAATGGACCAGCAGATGTGGTCTTCGAAGCATCTGCTTCACATACAGAAATAGTAAAATTACCGCGTGCTTGGTTTATTTTGCTACCCTTATTCCCCTTGCCTGCTCTTTTTGTGTCTGCACGCCGAGCAGGCCGGCGCTCCCATTTCAGTTTTTTTGTTGTTGTTGATCCCTAGGGAGTGCTTGTAGTTCGCCTCCCCTGCCATTTCTAAACTCATCAAATTGCCTTTTCAGGGGGCACTGGCTACTCCAGTGCCCAAGGTTATTGCAAAGCAGGCAAGGCTTTGTGGGGTCAACTGTTGGTGGTCTTTGCTGCTGCCCAGGGTACTGCTGTGCTGAGGGAATGGGTGCAGGGCTGGCAACGGTGACACGCTGAGGGAATCTTGGCAGCAGTCTTGGTCTGGTGTCTCCAGCAACACTCATCAGATGCAATATCCGTGGTTCTTTGGGCTTATATGAGTCCAAACCCGGCTGCTGAGGAACCAAGCCCACRCAGAATTGCAATGAACGAGATAAAAGACAAGAAGCGCTCTTTGCCTCGGGGAGGCACGTCCCTGGTTTATTGAGAAGGGACACGTCTGGTCAGGGTCCACCCAGGAAGCAAAGAGACCGAATCTTCCCCTACAGGGAGTTTTATGCCCCAGGTGATGGGAGCAGGGAAAGAGGACCGCAGCCAATGGGATAACACCGGAGAGGGGTAAGGGGAGGGACCACCCGTGGGACCAACCACCAGGGAAGGGAAGGTTTGGGGAAGATACCCTAAACCCCCATACAACTTCCCATCACCAGTGCAAACTAAAGCTATTGAGTGCAATACAACACCTCCACCTTTTCTGTTAACTAAAGTTGAAAAGAAATGTGTCAGACTATTTCTGCTGCAGATTATGAATTTGTCCACCACTCATGGTTTGCGGGCTTGTCAATTTCTTTAGCTCCACAAACGCTGTGCAGGTGACTTCTGAGGTAGTGGAGACCAAACTGTTGATAGCCTTTAAAACTATGCAACGTAGAATCCCGAATGCTAACATAACTAGGAAATGAGCAACAAAAAACAACAAAATTGTCCTCATTATAGAGGTCCAGCACCCCGAGAGTCCCCAGTCCTTGAACAGCTTGCTGAACCAGTCCTCAGATTCCTGCTTGACTCGTCCGATCAGGCTTTTCACGTCTCGGAGGGCTGCATGGACGTTGGGTGTTTTTGATGCTAGGTTCAGGCAGCAGAGTCCTTCAAATTCCTGGCACTTGTGTCCATGTAGCAGCAGGAGGAAGTCTATGGCTGCACTATTTTGGAGTGTGGCCTGCCTGGTAATTTCCTTGTCTTCTAGGAGGGAGCTGATGGTTGTGGATGTCAGGTTTGCCTGTTTGACTACCCAGCACTCTAGGTGGCCCAATTCACCTAGAGCCTTGGCTGCTGCAACCCATGAAAGGAACAGGGATACAGCAACTCTTTTTGACTTAGCCCAATGGAAGAYTTCTGCATCACAATTTGGGTCCAAATTGTCTATGTTTCTCTTATGAATTTTGCTGACCGAATTGTTCTTATGAGTCCACTTGCCAATCATGGTTTGGTTGGGTGCCAACAAAGACAACCGCCCAATGGTACATGGCCCTCCTAAAAGCCAAGAAGGGATTCCTGCCCATGCCTGATCTCCACAAATTAAAACCAAACCTTTGGGGAGGCTCTTGGGATGTGAATGGTCTGGATTGTCTGCTGCAACAYGGCTTAAAACCTTACACCACCTTTTGGCAGTGAATTCCTCTCGATACTGCTTGATGCTGTTAAAAGGTTTGGTGCTGGAATGTGGGATAGAGAAGAAGTGTATGCAGTATGGTGCAGGAGAGGAGCCCAACAGCTCTAACTCTTGAGGCTCCTGAGCAGCTGTGGGTAGCTTTGGCAGCCACTCCTCTATGGAATTTTTAATCGTTACAGCTCGTTGGTGATGGATATTGTGTGGTTGTGCGTGATTTGGTTTGGGGCTTGGGTGAGGTATACGTGTATCTACATTGTCTGTGAACTCTCCAGCTTGCAATGGAATCCCTACCAGGCAGGTAGACATTGAGTCCTTCGCTGCTGCTGTGGACAGGCATATATTTTCCTGTTGGAGCGTCTGTGCCAGGGTCACCCACATGTTTTGGCGTGGCTGAGGAACGATCCACGCAGCTGCGAGACTGTTCAGAGTGAACAGGATGACAACTCGGACAGGGCTCATCATGAGGTTAGGTGGGAGGTAGATTTTCTGTTCTACAAAGGAAAACAAACATTTTTTAAAAACACATACACGTTCAAGGATCTGCCAGAATGTAGCTGATTTTATTAGGAAGGTTCTTCCTTCTTTTTCTGGCAGCGTCTTCTTTTGGAAGTGACAGCTGCTTGCTTCTTATCCCCGTCTGCTGGATTTTTGGGGATGAAAGGTTTTACCCACTTTTGGAGTATCCATGGAGGGCCTGAGGGGGTGGATACACACGTGTAACCACGTCCCCAGGTGACAAGCTTATAAGGACCCTTGGTTTCCCAAGTTTCTGGGTCCTTAATGAGAACTAGTGGACGCTGTGACAACTTAAACTGATTGTTATTATTGAAATGACGTATTACTGGAGGATTCATGTTTTCAAATGAACAATTTAAAAAATTTATGGTTAACAGGGCTTTGCAGAGCTTTTGTTGCGGAGTCATCCACGCTGCGGAACTGTCCTGCCTAGCCAGGACTTCTTTGAGTGTATGATGGGCACGCTCGATCACAGCTTGACCTGTGGGGGAGTGGGGAATGCCTGTCTTATGCTCCACTCCCCACTGCTGGACAAATTCTAGGAACTCCTTGGAGCTGGGCCATTGTCGGTCTTAATCTCCCTAGGGATCCCCAATACTGAAACGGCTTGCATCAAGTGTTGTTTGGCATGCACAGCCCTTTCCCCTGCATGGGCAGAGGCATAAACCACACCTGAGTATGTATCTATGCTGACATGCACATATTTCATGCGACCAAAACTGGGAATGTGTGTGATGTCTGTCTGCCACACCTCGCAGCTGCCAAGGCCTCGGGGGTTAACCCCAACACCCAGGGATGGCACTGCCTGAAGCTGGCAATTGGGACAGGTGGCCACAATGGCTCGAGCCTGACTGCATGTTAACTGGAACTGATGGATTAGACCTGGAACATTTTGATGGTATTGTTGGTGACTTAGCTTKGCCTGTTGAAAGATGTCTGGAAGGCCTGCCATTTCTGCTGGGGCTGCAAGGGAATCTGCTTTGCGATTTCTTCTGCGATCTCACCTGGCAAGTCGGTGTGTGACCTCACGTGCATTACATAGAACGGGTGCTTCCGCTGTGAAACGGAATAAATTAATTTTGAGAGCAACCTGAAGAGATGTTCATTCTCGATGTCTTTGAGAACTGCCTGCTCCGCCCTGGACACTACTTCTGCCACATCGGCTGAATCGGTGACCAAATTAATTAGCTCTGAAAACTTCTCAGAGGCTCTCATGACTGCAGCCAGTTCAGCGATCTGGGGCGACCCCGCCACAAACTCAACGTCAGCTTCCCAATGCTGGGTCTGGGGATTTATCCAAGTCATCACCGACTTGTGGGATGCCTCGGACGCATCAGTGAACACTCTAATTGCTTTGAGTGGCCTACAGCTCCTTTTCTCAGGAGCAATGAGGTGGAATTCCTCGTTGAACAGCTTGTGTGATGGGGCCTGGACTGATACCTGTCCACTGTAGCTGTCCAGAGATAGTTGGAGACTGGTATTGCTCTGGAGCAGGTCCTCGAACTTTTTTTGGGTCAACCTCTCGGGAGAGTTCTTTCCCTCTGTAGAAAGTTTGACTGGAAGGTGGATACACTGAAAGTCACAACCGGCCAGCTCACACAATCTTAAGCTGGCCTTCCAGATCAGCTGAGCTATCAGCTCCTGTGGCTGTGTGATGGTTTTGGATTGCTGATGGGATAGGAAAATCCACTCTATGATTAGAAGTGGATCCTTCTGCCCTTCAAACCACTGGAATAGCAACCCGTGTATGTGTGGTAACTTCCCCAAAATAATGAATTTGAAAGGCAGCTGGGGCTTATAGCAGTAAGCCTGCCTCTCGGCCAAAGCCTTCTGCACCTTCTGAAAGGCAGTTTTTGCCTCTGGGGTCAGTTCCCTGGGAGAGGCTAGCTCTCTCTCTCCCTTCAGTAAGTTGAGAAGGGGAGCTAGGTCCCTGTTGGTGAGGCCCAGCCAAGGCCTGACCCAGTTCAAAGACCCACGCATGGAATGGAGATCTGCTAGGGTTTTGGGATCACTCTTAATTTCCAATTTCTGCAGAACAATAGTCCGCGCAGTGATTTCCAAGCCCAGGTAATTCCAAGGTGGCATCCTCTGAACCTTGTCTTCCTGCAGCTGGAATCCAGCAGAGGTTAAAACTTTAACCACTAGGTCAAGTGTGTCTTGTAGTATTGTGTCATCGGGGGCACACACAAGCACATCATCCATGTAGTGTAGGATGATTGCCTCCTTTTTCTGGGGACACACTGGGGACCGCAGTGAAGCCACGTACCCCTGGCAGATGTAAGGACTGCATTTCATCCCTTGAGGCAATACTCTCCAGTGGTAGCGCTTCATCGGGGCTTTTCGATGGATGGTAGGAACCAAGAAGGCAAACCGTGGTGCATCCTCTGGGTGTAGGGGAATATGGAACAAACAGTCCTTGATGTCTAGGACAGCCAATTGCCAATTTTGTGGGAGCATCGTTGGGGAGGGCATCCCTGGTTGGCAAGACTCCATGTCCACAATTACCTTGTTTATTTCTCTTAAATCATGGAGAAGCTGCCACTTACCTTTCCCTAGTATTTGTGCTTTTTTATCACAAATACTGGGGAATTCCAAGGGCTACTTGTCTCTTCAAGATGTCCTTTAGCCAATTGTTCTGTCACAAGCTCCTTGAGTGCCTCTTTCTTTTCATTACTGAGTAGCCACTGTTTTACCCACACTGGGTCATTTTTCAGCCATGTTAACTTGTGGGCAAGGCGCTCCACAGTGGCTGCTTCTAAAAGTCCTGGGGTGTCTTAGAGATGACCAATTTGGCCCCCCACTGGGATATGGTGTCTCTACCCCACAAAGGAGCTTTGTAATAGGTAACAAATGGGTGGACACTGGCCAATTTTCCGTCTGGTCCCTCAATTTGCACGATGCTTTTTGATATCCTTGCCAATGTGACTCCTCCTACACCTTGGATTTGACCAGCCACAGGCTGCAAATCCCAATGTGATGGCCACAACCTTTCAGGTATGATTGTCACATCTGCCCCTGTGTCAAGCAACCCTTCCACAGGGAGATGTTCTGTTCCATGCATCAGGTTGCATCCCATAATGGGTTTGTCCTCGCCAACCACTTCTGCCCAGTAGACACCTGGTGCCTTGTCCTCTACTGAAATGTCTGCTGGAACCGGAATGGCCTGGGCGATGATTTGCCCCTTGGCCAAATAGAAGGGTGGCTGTGGACAGCACGCCAGGAGAATGAGGTTAGGTATGTCCCCTTTGATGGTCATGGGAGCCACCTCAAYCTCCATGGGTGTGTGTGCAGTGTCCCCAATGACAAAGTACTCACTGTCCAATCTTGTGCGATCTTTTGTCAAGTTCTGTGAGTCTTCTGGCAGGTCCACTCCAATGACCGTCCACTGGGTAGACCTGAAAGCAAAAGCTTTGGTGGTCACAAGCTTGAAACACTTGTGAGGCTGCCAGATTTTATCTTGTATACAGTTATTTTGCTTTCCCGCACCCCGCTTCCCTTCCTCCCCCTTTTCTGTTTTGAGGGAGGTTTTACCCTTAGGGAAGGCCGCTGCATTTATGTCGTGGCGCGGGGCGGGTGCGCACTGGCATTGGAGTTTTTTGGTGTGAAGGGTGTCTTTTGTTGCTGGTTTTGGGGGCAGTCTTGGGCAAAGTGTCCTGGTTTTTTGCATCTGAAGCAAATGACATGTTGAAGTTGCTCTGCTGACATCTGTTGCCTCCTCTCTCCTGGAGGTACAGCTGCCACCGTCTCTGGGTTTGTTGGCCTTGACCACTCCTCCCGTGCAGCAAACAGTTCTGCCTTCCTAGCACAGGCTTCCATCATCTCTGCCAGTGTAGGTGGGGTATTGAGAGGCAGTCCCAGGAGCACCCTGCTGCAGACTTCATTGGCATTCCTCTGTGCCATCTCTTTCACTATCTCCATCTGTGTCTTGGGGTCCTGTACTTGTCTCTCAACCTGTGCACAGAGTCAGTAAACAAATAATAATAAACTTTCTGAAGGAGACTGTTTAATGTCAAGGAAACTACCACTAGCTTCAGCAGTTGGTAGCTGGTTAAAAGCCTTATCTGCAGCCTTTGAAATCTTATCTAGAATGAATTTTGATAACGCCCGAGCTTGGTCCTCAGCCTTAGCCCACTCCCCCTCGCCGCACAGATGTTCATAAGTAATGTTACTATTTTCTAAATCTGTGGCACCCTGAGGGGTTTGCTTAAGTTCCTCCAAGAGATCCCTGAGAGATCTCTTCCAGGAGCTTTCCCATAGATCAAACTCTGACTGGGTAAGCAGGCACTGGAAAAGATCTAGGAGGTCAGTAGGAATAAATTCAAGGGATGTTAACATAGCTCTCATCATGCTTCTAAAAATTTCACTATTTCTCCCAAATTCTTACTGACTTTTACCTAACTCACACTTCGTCTGATAGGAGATGGGCTGGTAGGTTTAGGGCAGGGAAACAGTGGCAGTGCCAGGTACCCTGTGACTGCCGGGGAGCCTCGCTTGTCTCTCTCAGTTCAGGGGCAGAGGGTTTGGGAGGAGGGGTAGCAGAAAGCACGGGAGGGGAAATTTGGTCTGGCTGTCCTTTCAAATCCCTCTTAGCACTTCTTTCCAAATCACAAGGAACACAGGAAAAATTGAGACACTGTCCCATCTCCCTGTTCTGCTTTCGCTGTTAACAAGGCTCCAATTTTGTCCCAGGCAGAGACAGAATTAACATTCTGCTGGGTAGACTGAGGGAAATGAAAATATATCCGGCGAACAAACTGTTTCAAAACTGCTTTTGGAAACCGTAACGTTTCCACTACTTAGGGTATCTAAAACTAGGATATAAATGCTTTTCTGTGTTGCAGAAAACTTTGCACCCATTTTGATGTTATTTGCTCTCTACAGCCCTCAATCTACCTTCCTTACAGCCACCACAAACAAAAACTGAAAGCACTGAGTCCACAGCCAATCCGAGAAACAATCCAGGCAGTCTCCCCCTCCTTCTCTCCAGGGGAGAGACGAAACTGCTTGTGTGCAAACCGTGCGGTTTTCAAAATGGCAGGCGGCAGCTGCCGGCTCCCCCGCGCCACGTGGGCTGCCACGCAGGTGCTCAGAGCTGCCTGTGCCGGTCCACCGCCGCTTGCCGGGGTCCGCTGCTGCCTGGGAGTGACCACTCATGGAAAAAAAACCAAATAAAACCACAAGCTGCAGCTGCTCATCCACCACCCACGCCTCCGCCGCGCTGAAACCCGCCCACACCGCCAAGACAACCACAAAACCTGCCCGCGCCGCTGAATCGCGCCACTGAATCACGCCGCATGCGACGATGCCACTGCTCCTCAGAGCCGCGCACCGTGGGAACCCGACTGATGGAACCACGCAACCTCCGGAACAGCGCACAGGCGCTGCCGCAGCACCGGAGCCGCTCCGCCCGCGTTCGACCTCACGGACCCGCAAACCCTCACTCTCGGGCCCGGACCTTTCCCTACACCAGGAGCTCACCCACACCCTCTGGGGGCCCCCAGGGTCCCACTACCACTCGCAGGGAAATACTCACCCCTCTCGGGGACTTTGGTTGGCTGGGACAGCTGTAAAGAAGTCCTCGTCTGAAATTGGTCCGCCAGGGGCATAGCGGGTTCCTGATTCCACCCTCTAGCCTTCTTGCCGACAAAAATGCGACAAAGAAGTCAGAGGAAGGTGAAAGTCACAAAAGCTAAAGTAATCCACTCATGTGAATTACCAGCTCCTTCGTGACCGTCGTGGGAGATGACCACGTGGGGCGCCACCTGTAAGAATCCACGTCTCTCGGGCTGTTGTTTGAGCCCACTCCGGCTAGCTATGGACCCTGGCCCACACGCTCTTACATGGACAAAGCAAAAGACGAGAAACGCTCTTCTCCATGTGGGGATGAGTGTCCTGTTTATTGGCTTGGGAGGAGACACTTCAGGCTCCAGCGACCTCCCAAGTGGAAAAGAGGGCGTGACCTTCTTGCAGGGGACCTTTATACGCAAGGGGATGGGGGCGGGTGAAGAGAACCACAGCCAATGGGATACCATTGGGGATGGGCGAGGGGAGGGGCAACCAGGGGCCAAACCACCAGGGGGTATAGCAGAGGGGTGCACGAGGGAAAGAGCATGTGATGGGAGAAGAGAAATAACAATCTATGTGACATAACATACTCAGTACAAATTTCCAATCACCCACTGCAAAACAACTAAATAAACTATTTAGTGGAATACAACATCCATCGATCGTATCCAGTCCCACCTGAACTCTGGCACCGCAGCAGCTCGCAGTGGGAGAAGGACCGTCAAAGTGCTGCATTCGTGACCAGTCACAGAGCCATAGAACTTGGGAGGGACCTTAAAGATCACCTTATTCCTCCTTCATGGTGTTAGAAATGCACTAACTTTCAGAATGAATTAGGTTGTTTGTTGCAGTTTAGCCATTTTGTCCGGACAGGGAAAACTCCACACTCAATATGAGTGTCCAGAAAGCTTCAGTTTATTCAGTTCGAGCACCAGACTTKATACAGACAAGTAATGAGCTCATGCATATTCCAAAGCTAAGTAGTCTATTGGTTATACTATAGTAACAACTCTTCTTCATTCTCTCAGGCCTAACATTCCCTTTTTCCCACATCTCTCTGTCTACTTGTTATCATACTCAGCTAGGCCCAAGGACACACTATCTTGCAGGTGCAAAGAATCAGAATAGCTGCATTCGGTATTTTTCCAGCCCTTGCTCAGCTAATAAGAAATGTCTATGTGACCCCTGTCACGTAACCCTTCTCAAAAGTTGTGCGGGATCATTGCATGTGATCATCTTGTGCTACCTATAACCTAACACCTTCTCATCAATTAAACCATGGCACTGAGTGCCACGTCCAGTCTTTTTTTAAACGTGTCCAGGGTTGGCGACTCCACCACCTCCCTGGGCAGGTGATTCCAGTGTGCCCTCACTCTTTCAATGAAGAATTAGTTTCTAATGTCTAACCTAAACCTCCCTTGGTGCAGCTTAAGACTGTGTCCTCTGGTTCTGTCAGTTGTTGCCTGAGAGCAGAAATGGACCCCAACCTGACTACAACTGTCCTTTCACTGAGTTGTAGAGTGATAAGGTCACCCCTGATTCTCCTTTGCTCCAAGCTGAGCACCCCTAGTTCCCTCAGGGGTTCCTCACAGGGTTTGTGTTCCAAGCCCCTCTCCAGCCTCCTTGCCTCCTCTGGACATGCTCGAGTGTTTCAATGTCCTTCCCAAACTGAGGGGCCAGACTGGACACAGCACTCGAGGTATGGTCTCACCAGTGCTGAGCGCAGGGGAAGGATGATCTCCCTGCTCCTGCTGGCCACACCATTCCTGATCCAGGCCAGGAGCCATCAGCCTTCTTGGCCACCAGGGCACACTACTGGTTCAAGTTCAGTTGGCTGTTGACCARTGCCCCCAGGTCCCTTTGTGCCTGGGCACTGTCCAGCCACTCTGTCCCCAGTCAACATGGAGGCCAACGTGCAGGACTTGGCACTTGGACTCGTTAAACTTCATCTGATTGGATTCAGCCCATCTATCCATCCTGTCCAGGTCCCTCTGCAGAGCCCTCCTTCAGCAGATTGACGCATGCTCCCAGCTTGGTATCGTCTGCAAATGTATGGTCCTCTTCCTTCTCATCCTACTTTTCAGTCACTTCTTCAACCCTACCCCTCTCCCAGCTCATGGCAACACTCAACAAACCAACCAGAACAAATCCAAACAGTCCAAACAACACCACATAGAACCAACAACTTTCATTCTTTAACCTAATAACCTTTCGGCTTCAGCAAGATATCACCTCATTTCTCACAATCCACCCTTTCCTTTTATTGTCTGTACACCGGCACTTTATATACAGACACAAATGGGACGGGGCCACTGGGATCAGCATTGTGAGCTATTTATTTTCAGCATCAGTCTCATTACATGATTATAATAGAGAGATGCGAACAGCTCGCTGTCCAGACAACAGGCCAAAGAAACTTAATGTTACAACATACCATAACTGCATCTTAGCCAATCACACAGAGCAAAAGCATACTGACAGTAATTCTATCCAATCACCTGAAGCACACGTAGCTTTGCTTAAAACAATGGTGGCCTTTTCTCAAACACAGTGGCTCGTTTAGAAGAGACAAAGCACAGCGCTCTATTCATATTTAACCTTCTAGATATATACTAAATAAACTTGTTGCAACTTAGAAAGCCAAACTACACAGCCCTATTGTTCTATTTCTCACGTCTTCACTACAGCTTAGATATCTTTTTCTGCTGCTTTAGCACTGTTCACAGATCCGCTGCATGGGGCCTGTCTTTTTACCACTTTCCTAAAACCCTCTGATTTTTATGGATTCCCACATTATCCATTTTATCTAAAGCACTTGATTTAATTATTCGGTCTGATCAGCACAAACTTGTGGGGTTCACATGCCCTCTGAACAGAGAGAAGCTGTGAGAGAAGCAAAGAATGATCAAGACAATTCTCATCTCATTTGCTGTTCCTGTGTTTGTGCAGAGGTGGCATGTGTTGGAAGATTGTTTATCTGAAGGAATTTGGTAATTGGCTTCTGCTCAGGATTGTTTTGTTTCCTTGGCTATTGGAATAATTACCAATATGGGCAGACGGGACGTGCTTGAGCTTGTCTGGCCCTTGCTGCTGAACCAAAAAGCAGCACCTGTGGTGTTCTCACCCCAGAGACACTTTTGGCTGGCTGTGTGCTGCAGCCGGGCGCTTGGAGGCAAGTCCAGGCGTGCAGGAGTTCCGGTGGCTGTGGGATGGAGCTTTCCCTGTATCAGGGGCTGCTCCTCGGGTTTCCCTCTGTAGAGAAGCTTTAAGGCGATGGTGAAGCAAAGGAATCGGTTCTGATGGAGGGTTTGGATCCAGAGCTGTATTCTGGCCCACAGGCCTCTGAATCCAGAACAGCTCCAACAGAACTCCCTAACCGTGTGGTTGCTGGCTCTCTTAACCCTGGGGAGAGGGGGAGCAAGGGGTAGGGATCCCACCAACCAGGTACATGAGAGGTCTTAAGGGACAAAGGACACCTGGATGGCCTAATCTCCCGTGGGGTAGAGGGGGACATTGAATCTGCCCAATCACTCAACACCCTTCTGGAATTCCAGGACTGACAGACAGTACTCAGCAGGGGACAAGGGAGGGGGAAGGAGAGGTGACTGACACACCTGTCAGGAGATTATCAGGGGAGGGGCCCGAAGTTCTGAGGTAAATCCTGAAATCACAATGCAACATTTGGCCAATCAGTTGAAGCTGTGTCCTGACTCTCAGGAAGAGTCATGAGTTTTCTTTAGTATTCCTTAGTAGTAAATATGATATAGTATAGTATAGTATAGTATAGTATAGTATAGTATAGTATAGTATAGTATAGTATAGCATAGTATCTCTCTTTAATATAGCTGTAATGTAAAATAGTATAGTTGTGGCAGATAGGGACAGGCGGTCGGAAGAATTTCGGAATGGCACGGGAAAGATAAGAAATAGGGACCCCTCACCCTCTTCCCCAAAGATAAGAACACACATCCTCTTCCCCAGAAAAACAGGAACCCA